>NW_004624788.1:15015919-15045166 GCF_000247695.1 Heterocephalus glaber | reverse complement strand
ATATATTATAAAATATAAAATTATAAAATACAAAATATTGTACTTTATATTTTGGTACTGGGAATTGAACTCAGGACCTTGCACTTGTCAGGCAGACACAGCAGCACTGAGCTAAATCCCTGGCCCTATATTTTTTATTTGTACATATTTGTCATACACATTGATTACATTCATCAGAGGGAATTTGTACCTTTAAATAATATATCTTTCTTCTTCTTTTTATCCCCCATTTCCCTCTCCTCCTTTCAACCCTTCTTTCCTTCCCCATTTACAAAAGCTTTGTTTCCACTTTTTTTCTTCTATTCTCTTTTTTCTTCCTTTTCCCTCCCCTTCCCCTCATCTCTCCCTTGTTCTCCTTCCCATTTGAACAAGCTCTTCCTACTTCCCAGTATCTATCCTCCATTATGCTCCTTGTTTACCGTTTGGATTTCTCACACAAGAAAAATGATGCAATGTTTAAACTTGTATGTCTGATTCATTTCACTTATGATTATGGTCTTGAGGTGCATCCGTTTTTTCTACAAATTACTCGTTTATCTTTCTTTTTGGCAGAGGAGTACTCCATGGTTGCATGATAATTGTTGATATATGTTGTCTGACAATTTGACTGTGATCCCAAATATATTTATTGCTTAATGTGGTTATTTTCATGATCATAGAAATTATACTTTGAGTACTGCAAACCACCTGCAGATGATCCCTGCTTGGGCATGAGTTTTAATTGCTATCTTGTCAGTGGAGCCAGGACCTTAGCATAGAATATATTTTGTACATGTTTGTAGTACATAATGATCATGTTCCTTGTAGGTACTCAATACACAACACACCACGATTCCCTTTTCCAAAAAATCTACCCCTCTTCCCGTCTGTCAGATCCCTTCCCATATGCTAAAGATCTGTTTTGGTACTTCCTATTGTCTATCTTTTATTTTGTTCTTTATTTATATTTTGGGTTTCTTGTGTAAGAGACACAATGAAATACTTAACCTTATGTGTCTGATTTATTTCAATTACCATTATGGTCTCAAGGTGCATCCATTTCCCTACATATGACTCCAAGTTTATCATTCTTCATGGCAGAGTAATTCTTCATTGTTGTTTAAATACCACATTTTCTTAATGTATTTATTTGTTGATGGACATCTAGTCCACTTCCATGATTTAGCTATTGTGAATTGTGCTGCTATAAACATGGGTATGCATGTGTCACTATAATATGATGTATTTAACTCTTTCAAAGAGTTAAACCTAGAAGGGTAATAGCTAGGTTGAATGAAACTGGTAGTTTTAATTTTTTGAGGAATCTCCATGCTGATCTCCATACTGTTTGCATTAGTTCACCTTCCCACCAACAATGTAGAAGGGTTACTTTTTGCCCTGCAGCTTTGCCAGCATTTGTTGTTACTTGATTTCTTGATGATATTCATTCTTTCTGGAGTAAGATGGAATCTCATTGTTGCTTTGTAATTTGCATTTCTCTAATGACCAGTGAAGTTGAACATTTTTTCATGTATCGGCCATTTGTCCTTCTGAGAAGTATCTATTCATTTAGGTTGCCCATTTTTTATCGGGTGTTTTATTTTGGGGCCTCAGAATGAGGTGGATAGAGTCCTAAGAATAAGGTCTGAATTTGGCACCTTATCATAGAGTCTCTGTGGCTCCCTTCCTGAGGAGGAAGGAATCAGTTTTAAGGTTGCCTTCTTTGGACTTAGCTTGGAATTGTCTCTAGTTCCAACATTCTGGAGTTGATCTTGGGTCATTGACTGCTATTGGGCATCTTCTGACAGGATTTTAATTAGAAAGAAAGAGTACCCAAAACCAGATAAAGTAAACAAATTTGTTATTGTAAGGAAAGCTGAAGTCCCCTCTATATCCCATGGTTCTTATGTGGGCTTCTTGGCTGGATCTAGGAATCCAATTAATACAAAAGCTGATTAAGAGAAAAGCATAAAATTTTATTAGTATTATCTGTACATGGGGATCCTCCTAAGAGAGTGAGACAGGTTTACTTAATCATTAAACATAATTTTTGCTAAAACATAACTATTGTTAAAACTACATTTATTAATTCACATCCCACTTATATTTGATTTTCTTGTTTTTAGGTTAAGATCAGAATTTTTATGACCTTAACTCCTGGAGCTAAAAGTTATGTGCCTGGATTATATTTAATGTAATGTCTGTTTTGTTTAGATTAACAATATTTTTATATCAAAATGTACTAAAATTACATAATCTTTAAAAACAGTTGAGTTAATTATTTAATTTATGAGTGCTGTAAGTCAATTTGTACTATATAAACAATAAGCAAAGACATATGTAGATGTACATACTGATACAACATACCATATACACAAGTATATATGTATACATGAAAGTACAGACAAAAATAAAGATCTAAATATACACATTTCCTAAATATCAATTTTTAATTAAGCTGAATCAACCATAGATCACTTAAAAATTCCTTTTAAAATATCTCATTATCAGAGATGGGCAACAAATACTTTTGGCCTTTTTCCCAGAGAATCACTCCCCCTTCAAGTTTGAATTTTAGAAGAAATAGTTTTCAGGTAAGACTGGGAATGAATTTACAGAATGAAAATACAGACAAGTACTGTAAATTTTTACCAAAAAGGAATTTTGAGAGATATATTTGCCTATTAAATGTGTAGGGTTATTACTAAATTGTTCCTTTTCTTAATATAGGAAACTATCATTTCTATTGCCCTGACTTTTGTTTTTTTATAATACCCACAAGCATTCCGAGATAAATATGTGACTAGTTTTTATAGTCTGATCTTTTTTTTTTTTTTGAGATGGGGTTTTGTCATGTAGTTCTTGAATTCACTATGCAGCCCAGGTGGAGATCCTCTTGCTTCATCCTCTCAAGTGCTGGGATTACAGGCATGCACTACTATGCTCAGTCCAAAAGGTTTTGTGACAAGGTCTTCCTGGCTGGCCTTGAATTCACTATGTAGCCCAGGCTGGCCTCAAACTCAGCAGCGATCCTCCTGCCTCATCCTTTCTTCCAAGTGCTGGGATTACAAGTGGGATAGTTCTTAAAGGTGTGTTTCTGACTCAGTTAGCAAGACAAAGACAATTGCTTTTAATTTTCCTAAGAACTGTGTTGTAGCCTGAAGGATTCAATGGTGTGACCTCTCTGTCCAACTGTATTATCTTTAATTTGTTCTTTTATGTCAGGGGTATAAATTTCCATGATATAAACTGGAAATAAAAGAAGATGGAAATAAAAAAAAAGGTCTGTTCTGGATTTAGAACATGTTATTAAAATGTCTTAAATTGTTTTCTTTCTTTCTTTTTTTTTTTTGAATATACAGTTCCATTTCATCTCCAGATAAAGAGTAAAATTAAAAGTTTCTCTAATGTGCTAAATATAAATCAGAGTTTTAAATCAAAGGAATGCCTAAGCAAATGATTTAAAGTATAATAACTATTCATACATGGGAACAAAACAAAGACCAGGGTCTCCACAAAGGGTACAAAAATGCAGTCCTCTCAAAACCCAAGCCACTGTCATCGCCAACCTAAAGAAAGGTTTAGTAGCTGAAAATGGGCTTGTAAACCACATTTCTATCAGCCATATTCTTGAGTTCCAACCTTTTCAGTGTCCTTTTGCTCACAAAGGTCAGGTAACCCCTCTGTTCCCTTAGAGACAGAAAGACCAAAACAGTTGGTAGGATAAAACAAGAAACCAGAAGCTATATATGAGAGAAGAAAATTACAAAGTGGTACCCCAAATTCAAGAGTCATACAAATAATTCAAAAGAGAACTTACTGAGAAAGGAATTCTGGTGGATTTTAAGTTTATTTTAAAGACATGGCAAGATCTGACTGAGAAAAACTGAAGTGCTTTTCCCACCCCTTGTCTTTTCCAAATATAAAGGACTGAGCAAGTCTGTGATACCGTACTGACCAGAATTTCATTGAGAGCTTTTCATTAGCTTTTAAACATTTTGCTATGGGACAGGATAGGTACAGTAACTTACTGCAAACAGAAATTGTGAGTCAGGATGAATCAGAATCAAAAACAAAGCTGAGCAGAGGTCAGTTGTCATAAACCAGGCTGTGTCTTCAGGAATAGTGGTAGCTGGATCTGTGGTAGTGGATCAGTCTGTGGTAGCTGGATCAGAGAAGCCAGGGTCATTCTTGAAGTCACTGCAGAAGTTCTGACACCTATGATCCAAAGTTTATTCTCAGAGACAAACTAGGACAGACTAGAAAGCAAGGGCCTTTTTTTTTTTTTTTTTACCACAGGTGGTTAGGGATTATGTACAGTAGTGTCTTCAGTCACCTGAGAAAATATGAGATGCCTGTAGCTACAGATCTGCTAATCTGAGACACCCGGCACCAGCCAAGCTAACGGGTTAAGACGATAAAACCTCTTTGCTGCCTGGAGCCTCTTATTAACGCAAATATCCCTGAGTGCTTGGCATGGTCCAATATAGAATTCTGCTTAATATCCTACAGGTCTTGTCTCAGTTTTTGGCTAGCTGCCAAGGCACAGGCCAACACCTATGTCCCCCAGGTGTCACAGACCAGAGAGGATGTCCTCTTTGGACACAAAGCTAAACTCTTAGGATATAAGACAAGATGAGAGGGGAACCTCATCCAGCCTTTTGTTTTAGAGACCCACGGCAAAGTTTTACTTAAATAGACATTGGTGAAGTGGGAACCACAAACCCACTAGTTGGCATAACAGCACCACCTGGGTTGAACAACGGGTTTATACAGTACAGAACTATGTCTTGTTTGTTCCTTTGGTTCATTCCTTTTCACAAATGACTCAGAAAGACAAGAAGAAGGAAAAAGATCAAATAGGATTCTGCAGTAGTCACAAAACACCCGAAATTGCTCTTGCCTTCTAGAAGAAGTTCACAAAATGTTTTCTGCCAGTCTAAAATTTTTTAGAGGGAAAGAGACAAGAGTCCTACCACTGGCCATGAAGTTCCCCACAGCAGAGATTCAGGAGGCTAACCTGTTAAGATATACTACCTGTTGCCAGCAGTTTGTCAGAGGTCCAGGATCTCTGCAGCCCTGGAGCGAGCACTGTGCCAGCCAATGAAGGAGAGCCCATACTGGTGTCAAATTCTGTAGGAGAGAGTTCTTGTATAGGCTTTTTGGCTGGATCTTTGAAACCTAATTAATATAAGAGCTGATTAACAAGGGAAGAGCAGAACAATTTTATTATTTTTGCGTGTACATGGGCCCTTTCCCAAGAGAGAAAAATCCAAAGAAATGTTCAAAGCTCATTTGTGAAGGAATGATAAGACAAATGACTCTCTGGAGTAAGGAAATAAATTCTAGGGATGTTACAAGAAATATATTGAAGGGAGGGATGTAGAAGCTAAGAATTACTTTAGAGTTTCTTTATTCATCTCTGGTGATCACGGCTATTTTCCAGCTTTGGTATGTGAAGGCCATCCTGCCCGAAAGAATCTCCTTATGTTGCTGCATGTAGGTAAAGACAGGGCAAATGGCACTTCTGACAGTGATAGCTCCTCAAGTGATTTCAGCTTGCAATAACCAATATACCAATCTGGCATATTTTGAGATGGTACCTGTTTCAACTCCTTCATTGTTAAGACTTCAAGATCTCCAGAGACTGTTAATTGGGGCTGCAGTAAACCTAAATAAACAAACTCTGAAGTAAACTTTATCTTTCATGAGCTCCTAGCTAGCCTCAGTATATCCTTATAATTCATTCCTTTAGTCCAGATAGCCATTTGTCTCATTTATACAGATGGTAAAGGATGAAGGTAAAGCCTTTCTCTGCCCATTTCAGCTACCCTGGAAATTCCATTTGTAGGCTTTGCTCTGTTGCTGTAAGTCATTTACAAAAGTTTATGTGTACATATGCAGCAGGTAATAAAAACCACAAGCACCTGGGTCTACTGTGTTTCGTACTTGCTTGTTTCAATATCTATTGAGTGCATTTGTATTTTTCTTGCTTTTGCTTCCTCATTATAGGTAGACAGGCTGTGACAGCTCCTGACAACTGGACTTTTAATTCTCTTAGTGACATGATGAAACTGACTGAAAGCCAACACTGTAGCTGCTGTGAAGCTGTCTTTATATATGCTGTGGCTTTGATTTGCATCATTAATAAAATTGAAAGCATGGGAGAGTGTGTGGTGCCAGCCAGACAATCACATATCTTAGTGATATTACTGAACACTGACCTTTTTTAGCCTCTGTTTTGGCCCTTCAGAGTATAGTTTAGTTCTTAAAGTCAGGCCAGCTATGTTTCAATTCCAGAACTGCTACTTTTCATGTGATAGTAGCAAGCAGCTTCACTTCTCTTTGCCTTGGTTTCCCTCTGTAAATGCGGACACAATCATGCCTACCTCATGGGGTTTCTTGTAAGACTGAGACACAATGTAAAGTGCATAATAGGTGCTCAGTACCTATTAGTCATCAAGACTATTATTATTATTACCTCTTGCATTTAATAATTTCATATTATAAATAGACTGTTAGTGATTTTAAAAAGAAAACCCAACAATTGAGCTATCTGTGTTCTATGGTGGAGATATAAAGCATTCTTCCTTATAATGGGAATGTAATGCTCAAGGAATTTTATTAGGAAGAAAAAAAAGCCTTCAAAGTGGTTGGCATTCCTCTTTTCCCCTTTGATCTGATTTTACCAGGAAAAGCAGAAACATAGGCAGCTGAACATACTGACATTTGCTCACATAATATTTCCAGCTCAC
This sequence comes from Heterocephalus glaber, assembly GCF_000247695.1. Next base: position 15,038,432 of record NW_004624788.1, on the reverse strand, counting down.
TTGATTTCTGGAGTATGAGAAACATTCTGAACTTAATAGCTGTTATTGTATTTGTAAATAGAAACATTTGTAGAAACAGTTAATGATTGAATTCTTCATTAAAACATTTAATGTCTGAATTGAATCCTTAAAGAGTCTCATTTTAGTAACACTTAGTAACATTTGGTCTGGTTCTTAAAGAGGTATGGTGTAGAGCAATTGGGAATTCAGGAAAACATAAAGAGAAAAATTAAAACCCTGATTAATCCTTGTAGTGTGGCTGTTAACAGTTTGGTATATTTTCAATAAATGACATATATTTAAAATTTAATTTGGGATTATATGCCTTTTTATGTAGTCTCTTTTTTTTTTGCATTAAATTCTTTTATTGGTACCTTGTAGGTATACAACACAATTACATTTCTCATTGGGAATTGTACCTTTATATAATGCATCTTGGTTCTTATTTTTTCCCCATTCCTAGCAAATTTCCAATGATGAATGTCATTATATTGTATACCTAAAATGTACCAATGATTAGAATGAATAATTGATAATGTAAAATAGGAAGAAAAGGTCCACAGGGGTAGGGGTAGTGGGAGGGGCAGGGGAAAGGAAAAAAGGGAAAGGAAAAAATGATGAGAAATGGAAAAAATGGAAATAAAGTCTTTGAAGGGAGGGTTAGTCTCTTTTTCATTGGCTAACTATCATTAAATGTTCTTTTACCACATGATTTTTAAAATAACTACACGGTATTCTACTATATGGGTATTTTATAACTGACTTAACCTATTGTATAGTTTGGAAAGCAGGGTTATTTCTAGTTTTTCACTGTGGTAAACATTCATGAGACCAAATCTATCCATGATGCAGTGTGTCTCCCCTGTAAGTTGTCCTCCAGGCTTTGGGGTCATTCTTTTAATTATTTTCCAGTGATATCTTGTTTCATTTTCCATTTCTTTGCTCACTGGTGAGAATGATCCTGTTTATCCACTCTCCATATATTTATTAATTACTTGATATTTCTTTGTGAATTGTCTGTGTAGGACTCTTAAATTTGGGTTAGGAAATTGGTCTTTTGTGCAGGGTAAAAGGCATTTATTTGTAAAGGAGTATCAACCCTTTGTCAGTAGTACTCTCTTGTTATAGTTGTTGATCATAGCCAGTTAAGAAATATTTATTGGATAGATGGCTGACAGTATTTGAAAGAAAAGCATTTATTTATTCCCTTGTAAATCACTTTTTTAAAAAACATTTTTCTCCTGTCTTTTTCATCATCTCTATAAATGTGAGTCAGATAATTTAGAGATTATTGAATGAAAGGTGTAGGTAGAATTCTGTATTGTAAGTTTTTAAATAACAGTTATACCTCATTCTGATAAAACTTTGCCTAGGGAATGTAGTTCAGTTAGCTGATATGTATTTAAAATAGCTACTGTGCATAATTGCTTGATTCTGCTTCATTTCTTAATCCCCAGCCGGTATTTGAAATGATAAAAATAATAATTATGATCTATCCAAGAATTAGTTGGTTAACAAGACACCCAATAGATTTTTATGACCCCATAGATACATGTCATATGTGAACACTTGAATTGTCCTCATATTTTTTTTTTTTGAGGGGCTTGGGATTGAACCCAGGAGCTTCTCATTGAGCTACATCTTCAGCCCTTTTTTACTTTTTGTTTTGTTGACTGGGGATCCAACTCGGATCCTTGCGCTTGCGCAGCAGGCGCGAATCCACTGAGCTAAATCCCCGCCCTTACTTTTTATTTTGATAAAGCGTTTTGCTAAGTTGCCCACCAGGCTGAGCTTGATCTTGTGATTCTTCTGCTTCAGACTACCAGAGGGCTGGGATTACAGGCATGTGCCACCACGCCTGGCTTGTCCTTATATTTAAGACCCGCCCCACTGCTCTGCCTCCTGCCACCCTTCAAGGGGACAATTCTAAGAAATAGCTCTTTTGATACCTACCTTTTCCCTGTCTCTTGGAAAGCTGCTTCTTGAGGCTCTTTGGGGTTTCTCCTCTTTTGCCTTTGCTCACCACACTTACTGACTCCTCTCATGTGGTCAACTCTGTCGAGAACTTCTCCCTGTCCCTCAGGCCACACCTGAGAAAATCAGTGATATGCATTCTTTCTGGGCTAGCATTCAAATTATTATATTACAGATATTTAAGCCATAGAGCTACAAAAATGAACAAAATAGAGATTATGACATGAAAGAGGAAAGTACCCTTTGGGAATGCAGAAAAGTAAGCAGGCTGTGGCATCGTTAGGGATAAATACTCCAAGGCTTGTTTTACAGTGCTTTAGAAAGGATTGGGACAGGAGAACTTGTGGCCTGGTGTCCTAGGCACTTGTATGCAAAGGCTTCAGAGCAACACTTCCTCACCTTGTTCCACTATCTAAGAGGGTAGAAGAACCATCAACTCAGGCTTTCTTGTATCATTGTGGTACAGAAACTTGAATATGGTCAAATTGAATTGAAGCGAATTACTTGAACCCCTTTGAGCCTCAGTTTCCTCATCTGTATGGACTGTGATGATGGACAAATAAGAGTGGTCACAGTGTCAGAGGAATGGTGTTTGCTACCTGCAGGATTTATGCTGTCCCTTACATGGAAAAAAACATCATTAGCACTGAATCAGTTCTCAGAAGAGAATTAAGAAAGAAAGTCTTCTCAGACACCCAGTCTAGTCCTCTGTTGGTGAGAGGTGTTGCCAGTGTGTGCTCTCTAAAGGTGGGTGGGGCCAGAATGAGCAAACTCTCTCCAGACTCTCAGCAGTGCAGATGTGAAGGAAATGTGGCCTGCTGGGGTCTGGCAGCAAGCCTCTCCTGGGCTCCTACAGGATGGACCCGGCAGTTTATGCAGAACTGTTGAAAGAATCTGGCAACCAGGTTCTTAAGAATGGGAACTTCTCTTTGGCCATCAGAAAGTACGATGAAGCCATCCACATTCTCCTACAGTTATACCAGTGGGGGTAAGTGTTTGGATTTTTCAATTCATTTTTTTTAAGTAAATGAGAACTCTGTTTATGTTTTCTCTCATTTCTTATCACACCACTTTACTTCTGTTTCCTTTCTCCCTCACATCCTATTTATTTTCTCTGCATTGTTGGCTCAGAAATTGAGAGGCAAAAAGTTAATAGAAGAAGGGAAACAGAAAGTGAAACAGAGGACTGTTGATAAACATAACAAGACTTCCTCTTCTGTCTGGTTAGGGTATCAGAATTCCTGGAGTGACTGAACTCAAATTTTCTTATCATTGCTTTCTTGTCATTCCTTTTCCAGGCACTCAGGATTCCTCTCAATTTTCTTGTCCCCTCAGCTTCAGGAAACCTGTTCTCAAGCACTAGTGTCATGCCAGTCTTAAAAATTATTGAGGACCCCAGAGATTATAGGTTTCTCCAGGTTACAGATATTCATATAGTCTGAATCAGAACTTAAAACTGAGAAAAAATTCAAAATGTATAATTTATTAAAAATACCAAAAACAGATCCATTATGTTTTTATGAAAAACAGGTATATTTTTCAAAACAAAAAATTCTGTGAAAAGAGTGGTATATTTTTGCAACTCTCATTAATGTCTGTCTCAGGAGAAGACAGTTTCTTTCTTTCACCTGCTTCTGGATTCAGTCTGTTGTAATGTCATATCGTATAATCTCTGGAAAATCCCCCATACTCTTGTGAGGGAATGAGTCTGAAAAGGCACACAATGTCTTAGTATTATTGTTCTGTTAGTTTCCTGTAGCTGCTGTAACAAATTACTACAAACTTAGTGGCTAAAACCAATGCAAATTTATTCTCTTATAATTCTGGAGATTAGAAGTCTAGAGTGAGTCTTATGGGACTAAAATCAGAGCCTGTTAGCCCTGTTAGCAGGGCTACTACTTTGTGGAAAGTCTGAGAGGAGATTCTGTTTCCTTGCCTTTTTCATCTTTGAGTGACTGTTGGTCTTGGGCTTTTGTCCCCTTCTTCCACTTTCAAAGTTCATCATTCCTTTCTCTGCTTCTGTAGTCACGCTGCCTTCTCCCTGTCCTAAGGACTCTTATGAGTGTATCATAATCCAGTATGGCCTCCCATTCCTGAGATCTATAAATTAATCATATCTGCCAAGTCCTATTTGCCATGAAAGGTAACATGATTTGGGGACCACTAATCAGCATACAACTGTGAAAAGATTTTGACTTTGTGGATCGTGTAAATTGTTCTGGTGACCCCAGAGGCTTCCAAGTAACAGTTGGAAACAGTTGTAGTAGGGGAGCAGAGGTTGGCATCTGTGGGGTGAACTCAGCCTAAACTTGTACTGAGAAATGTCACTGAATTACTGAAACATGGCTTTTATCGCCTGTTGCCTGTCATCTTGGTGTCTACACTACAGCATAACTGGCTTGTGCCTGTAGTTTCTGTTGATCTGCCTAATCCTGGTACAGATCAGGACTGTGTCAGAGTTGGGCCTAGAGCTCCTTATTTAGGGAAAAACATTCAACTTTCTAAAGAGGTAGGGTTGCAGAGTGGCTATGGTAATAAACTGACCCCACACTGTGTGAACTCATATCTCAGCTCCTCCTCTTACTACCCGAGTAACCACTAGTGGGGCTTCTGCCTGGACCCTCACATATTACCTTTCCTGACATTGCGCCCTTGTCTATTGCCTGCTACTTGCTTTTCTGCTGTTATCAGCAAACATATGGATCGAAGTGCATGTGATTTTCTGAGCCACTGAGGGACGCAGGATGAGGTGGGGACAACTACAAGCAGGAGTGGTGTCTAAACTGGAGCCAGATTCAGTCCCATCCCATTCTAGAGCAAGAACTCAACCACAGAGCTGATTCTGCTTTGAGGCAAGGAGGCCAACCTTTTGATTACCGTATCAATCAGCCATCCGGTTTTAGGTTGTAAGGTTGCTGGGGGTTGTGCTAAGAAGTAAGGCTATATTATTATGCTCAGGCTGCCATAATAGAATACTGTAGACTGGATGGCTTGAACAATAGGAATTTATTTCTCACAGTTATGAAGGCTGGAAGTTCAAAATCACGGTGCTGGATACTTTGGTTCCTCTGTGAAGGTTCTCTTCCTGGCTTGTAGATGGCTGCCTCCTCCCTGGGTCCTCCTGTGATGGAGAGAGTGCAAAAGTCTCTTATAAGGGCACTAATCCCCTCATGAGGGCCCTATTCAGAACCTTGTTTAAACATAATTACCTCCCAAAAGTCCCATTTCCATATATTGTCGGAGTATTAGGGAGTTTCTACATACAAATTTTGGGGAACACAATTCAGTCCTAGAATGGATATAGCTTCCTGGAGAGAAGGCAGCTCTCATGGGGTTGAGGAAAAATCTCTGGAGAATGGGGTGCCAAGAGCCTCTAGTTGCAACCAACAGTCACTGCAGCTGGGAATGGCAGCCCATGGCAGGGTGTCCAGGAAGGAATCATGGCTACAACTACATTTGTGGTCATGGCTCCTTGCTAATCATCTGCTGCCTGCCCTACTGCTTCCTGTGTGCTTCTGCCTTATCTTTTCACCTAGAGAGACTGATGGGTGGTGAAAGAAACCAAATACATACAGTGTTGAAGGTGGTGGCAATAACTGTTTTTGTTTTTATCTGTATTACTTAACTTTTCTATGATTTGTATTGTCTTCATAATTGAAATATCAAATAAAAAAGAAGTCATAACCCTTGGCTTTCTTGTTTGTGTATCTTATATTCAAGTGGTACCTGAGCTTTTCTCAACACTGTGCTATAAATTTTTAAGATCTTTTTTCTTCTTCCAACTTGGTTTTGGCACTAACCTTGCTAATGTAGTAACTTTGGGCACAGGCAAGATGAGTACTTGGGTGCTATGCTTTAGAGAGCCTCCCCCTCCTGGCTTTATCTTTCCTTGGAGGCAGAAGTCTGTGGGGCTAGAACCTCATTCACTTAGAGCCCTTGGGTCTGCTTCAGTCTACTCTGTGGATACCAGGGCTCTGGAATTTCCTGCCCATAGACCCTGAAGAGACTTCTTGTCTGTAGCCTGTTCTTCTGAGGGTTGGTCATGGAGATGAAGTCATCATGTGTTCTGAGAGGTCCTTCCTGTGGCACTTAAGCAGCAACATGTATGTGGAGTGGTTCACACCCTGTCTGGACTGTGAAGGCTCAGAGGGAACTCCCATCCTCCGTCCTTAAGATCAGCCACCAGTTTTGAAACATATTCTCTAACAATCTTAAAAACATAAGGTATGTGGAAATCAGTGGGAGATGGAACCAAGGTGTTGAGGGCATGTGGGATCAGAAAGTGGAAGAAAAGAATTTGGGAGTGAAAGGGGATAGATTTTTATATAGTAAATGCTCTAGACTTTCTAGGAGGTCTGAAAAGGAAAGATCTAATGGGCATAACTGAGACACTTTCTGTATGAAACCCTCTTCCTGATGGCAGCAGCCAACTCCAGAATGGTGGCCTTCAAGGGTTTTATTTGTATGCGTAGAATGATTGCTTTACAGACCACCATTTTGTCTTTGTTCTTTTCACAGGATTCCCCCGAGGGAATTGGCTGTGCTGTTGTGCAGCAAATCCAATGCATTTTACAGCCTTGGGAAATGGAATGAGGCATTTCTCACTGCCAAGGAATGTCTCCAGTGGGATCCAACCTATGTGAAGGTATGGTAGAGTGGCAGCTGGATGTAGTGGTTGGTGTTTTCTTCCCTCTAACCTGCCTGTTTGCCTCCCTTCTTTATTTTTATTTTTTTATTTTATTAGTACATGCTTACAGTACATGCAGTTTATTATCATCTTGAGGACTGGTTACATGTACATACTACAGCTTTTTCCTTTTTCTTTTTTAAATCCCCTTCCCCTTCCCTCCTCCTCCCTGCCTCCTCCTCCAACTCCCTATCCCATTTTCATCCTTTTTGATATGATTAATCTCAGCTCATGTTATGGCATATAATGTTTACATTAATTGAGGTTATTAGGTTCTTGTACATGGTATATGTTTATTCTACTTATTTCCCCTTCCCCTCTTCCTCCTCCCTCACCCTTGTTCCTTTGGACCACTTCCCTATTGCAAGAGATCCATTCCCTTGTCCCCTTCTATACATCTTTTATTGTTTTTTTGTACCTTGCCTCACTCAAATGAGAGGTACCATATGGTATTTAAGGTTGTGTGTCTGATTTATTTCACTCAACATTATATTTTTCAGGTGCATCCATTTTCCTACAAATGTCTCAAATTTGTCCTTCTTTATAACCAAGTAGTATTCCATTATATATAGATGACGCATTTTCTTTAGCTAGTCATCTATTGATGGGTATACAGGCTGTTTTCAGGACTTAGCTATTATGAGTTATGCTGCTATGAACATTGGTATGCATGCTTCACTGTAGTATGATGTCTTTAGCTCTTTGGGAAAGATAACATAGAAGGGACATAACTGCATCATAAGGAATTTGTCATTTCAGTTCTTTGAGAAATCTTCCTACTAACACTTGAACTCAACTAAACTACTCCAAAAGAATCAGACCCACGTCAAAGTTTCCATAATGGTTTCCATTATAGTGGTACTAGTTTATACTAACAGTGAAGGAGGGTTCCATCTTTACCACAGCCATGGCAGCATTTGTTATTGTTTAATTTCTTAATGATTGCCATTCTTTGCAGAGTAAGATGGATTCTTAGTGCTGTTTTAATTTTCATTTCTCTAATGGCCAGAGATGTTGAACATTTTTCATATATTTGTTGACCTTTTGTATTTCTTCCTCTGTGAAGTGTGTTCATTTCTCTTGCCCATTTCTTGACTGGGTCTTTAATTTTAGGTGGTTTAATTTTTTTTTTGAGTTCTTTGTATAGTCTAGATATTAGTCCTTTGTCTGAGGAGTAGCTCCAAAGTTTTTTCCCATTGTGTAGGTTGTCTCTTCACTCTGCTGATTAATTCTTTTGCTGTACAGATGCTTTTTAGCTTGATATAATCCCACTTGTTGATTCTTACTCTTATTTCTTGTGCAATTGAGGTTCTGTTTAGAAAATCCTTTGTCTTCTAGTGGTTTACCTATTCACTGTTCTAGTAGGCTTAGTGTTTCTGTCCCTATGATTTGCTGAAAGAATTACTGCTGATAACAGCATCAATAGATTTAATCATATAACACTTCTATATGATAGTTCTTGCAGTTACACTTCCCCCCTTTGTCTGTCCTCTCTTCACACTATGACTGTTTATTATTTGTAGTTATTCTGCCATGAGGTAATAGAAGGAGGAGAATGGAAAGTGATTTGATGAGGAGTGTAAGACTCTAAGGGAGGTTTGTAGGGGAGGAGAGTGACAGATGAGAAGGTAACTTTGACGTGGGTCTGGTTCTATTGGAGTACTTTTAGTTGAGTTGAAGTGTTAGTATTGAGAGTTTCAGAGGATATTTATGGGAACAAGGGTGAAATATGGAGGAAGCAGGTTTACTTTGTGATTGAGAAAAGCTATGTGGTTGTCAGAACCCGCTAATAGGGAGGACACTATTAAGTTATAACTTAAACTAGTTAAGATATGAAAGAGCCAAAGGCTTAGGATGAGGAGGATCAAAGGTTAATACTAGAGAAGATAGGAGTGACTGTGAGGAAGCTAAGTATGGGAAATTAAAAACTTGGGAGGGGAAGTTTATGTGTTTGGAAAAAGAATAAGGAAATATGGTAATAGTATTGCTTCAGGGGTTTGAGGTGAGGAAACTAGACAGGGAGCTGAGACAAGGGAGAGAACCTAGACTCCTATTAAATCAGAGCCAATGGAAGAAAAAAACCACACAAAAGTAAAAATCTAATAAACACAAGAAACCATAAAAGAACATAACCCCACATTACTAAGTAAGTCAAGAAACAAACAAAAACTGAAACCTATAAGATATCCAGTGGGTACACAGACTAAATATTCAATTGAGACAGTGCTTAAGTGATTCTCAAGTAGCTTTCTTTGCCGGAGAGCCTGAGTGCTCACATCCCAATAACTCCTCTGATCCTTCCACTAAAATCCTGAAGCTTACTCAGACTTAGGACTTCTTTCCACCAGGTTGCAGTGATTCTTGGAGTCTCATCCAGTCCAAGTTCTTGGGTTAGAAGCTCTTTCTGTCCCTCTTCCTGGGAGCAATGGTGAAATCACCAGGCAGATTCATTAGCACAAAATTGTCCACTGAGTCAGGATTATTCTTATTCAGTCAAATTAGATACAGTGGTAAGAAGCTAATCAGTTACTGTGGTATCTGTCAGGGCAAGTTGACAACATACCATGAGACTCAATTTTGAATCTCCTCTTAGCCTAGAGAAGAAATCCACTGTTATAGCGTAAGGATCATAACAGCTCAAGTGTTGACCCACAGGTAATATGCACTAAATGTGATATCTATGTTTCCTCTAGTGGTGAAAAAAAGCATTCAACTGTAGTTTTATATAATCAGTTATCTGAAACCCAGGGAGCTGGGGACCAAGTAATGTAGGGTGGGGGAGAGTTCTTTTTTAAAAAGTCTTCTGCAATGTGCAATGAGAAGGAAGAAATAGGAGGGAGGACAAAGGATCCTAATGGTGGTAGAGGTATGGTATATATTTAGGGGATAACAGGAAAGACTGGGATAAAATCAGTAGTGAGAAATGGGGATGAGAAAAGATTCTGTGACTAATATAAATATTAGAGAAAAAGTTAAAAAGAGACAAATGAAAAGGGGGAGAAAAAGAAAAGCAAAATAGAGAATAAGAAGTAGGAGAAAGAAGTCAGGTGAAAAGATATGGATAAAAGTAGAAAGAATAAAAAGGGACAAAGGAGAATTCCCTTACCTCCAATAAACTATGTTGGAATAAAAAGGCAAGAGGAAGAGAAAACAAAAAAGGGGAAAATAATAGAATAAAAATGGGAGGAAAATGAACAGGAGGAGGAAAACAGTAAAAAATAAAATAAAGTTTTCTATTGTTTTGGACTTGTGGCTCTTTTCCACAGTCTAGGATTAAGGAGCAGAGCTCAAACAGAAGCAAATCTCTGCTCATGCTGGAAGTCTAAGGTGACAGTCTGCCCCCAGAACAGTGCTGAATGCAGACATCCACCTACAGTGGGAACAGAATGCCAGTGTGACCATCCAATTCTGTGTAACTCAGGCCGAACCTGGTCTCTGACTGCAGGAGCTGAGTCCCTGTTTACCAGCTCCAGCCCCTCAGCAGGACTCCCTGCAGCCAGCTTTCCAACACTAGCTGTCTCGGTTGGCTGCCGTCCCTCATCCACTCTGGGAGCTTGACAGTGTGGTACGTGGCTAGGAGCCAAGGGGCTGGTCTTGGACCCAGGTTCAAATGCTGATCCCTTCCCTACAATGGCCTCCCTGACAGCTCTTGTTCCACAGTTGTGGCAGTGGGCACTGGACCAAGGTCAATCATCAACTGTTGAGTGTGGAAGGCCGCTCTGGAAGCAGTATCTCACATTTTCCTTGCTGGTTCCAATTACCACTGATTCAGTCCCGGTGCAGCTCTTCACACATGCAAAGTTTTTTGTTTCACTTTGTCTTCTGGATAGTGCCAGCCGTTCTTGACTGCGCAGTTTGCAGAACTGTTTTCCGTGATATGTTCTGTTTCTTTTGTATCATTTCATCTTTTTTTCTCTCTTTTTTTCAGTTTTCTCATGGTTCCTGGGCAACCTCCTCTCCCTTTGATCCTCTCCAAGCTACTGTTTTCCAGACTCTAAACAGTGTCTTGGAGAAGCTGCGTTGTTAGCACTCACTGCTCCGCCATTCTTTAAAGTCCTTCCCTTCTTTTAAAATGGTAGGAGTACTTCTCCATTAACACTCTTTGCACTTTAGACAGAGGCCCATAGAGCCTGTGAGCATTATTTGAAGAGTAGCAAAAATAGCGATGGCAAGTGTTGAAGTGTACTTATTGGGGAGAGTTAGAGCTTGGCCTCTTTGCAGATAGAGTACAGTGAGATCCTGGAGGAGTTCATTTTGTTCTGATTTAATTACAGCAAAGTTCATTATCTGTTCATGTTCTTTGTTGTCTGTTTCATTTTAGCAAAGCTTTATATCAGATGTTGCTAGATAGATGACACAATGCCAGTTCTTCAGATAGCGTTTCTTACAGTAGAAATCAGTCCCTTTGGAGGGACCAGGAGGTTTAACAGGCTAAGACCTCTTAAGGTCATTACCAAAGTTCAATAAATAATCATTAGATTTTTTTTTTTTTTTTAGGTAAAAGGATTTGAATGTCCATTCTTTAAAGCAGCTTTACATTCTGCTTCAAGGCAGACAAAAGGAGGGGAAACACCCACTCAGGCCCTGAATATTTTGCATTCAAGCTGGGAGAGGAAGAGCATGCAAGTAAAATTAAGAGACTCTAAATTAAATAGCAATCTAGGGTTGTCTGGAGCAACAGATATTAAAATGTCAAATTAGTGGTGTAGACAGTTTGTAGAGAGGCTCCATGATAAAGCAGGAAAAGCATAGGCTTTTCAATTTCATGCTTTTCATGTACTGGTTTTGACAGTCTGGCTGAGTTACCCTTCTCTCTCTAAGCCTTAATTTCCTCAACTGTAAAATGAGGTAATACCTATGCCTCTGAGTTGCTTTAATGATTAAAGAGACATTAGGGAAAGTTGTTATCACTGAGTAAGTAGGAATGACTGCTGGATATAGACACCAGTGAGAGAGGGGTTGGGGAGATTTGACCTAGAGATTACTCTAACCCTGAGGGAGGGGTTTAGGTATTTTAACTTGTAAGTAGGCACTGACCCTTAAACCACTTCTATTGGAAGATAGATGCTTTTTTTTTCTTGAGGTCCTGGAGATCAAACCAGGTCCTCGCACATGCTAAGTACATGCTGTAACACTGAGGCACACCTGCAGCCCAGAGGATGGATTTGGGAGTGCATTCCTGAGAAATTCTTCCTAAAGGCATTTTAGGATGTTCCCATCCTCTAATGGGGATGAGGAGAGTATAGCTGGGATTTGCCCATATACCTATGCTATAGGAGCATAGGTATAGTGTAGCATAGTGACCAGAGCCACTGCTCCCATTCTCACCCAGAGCTTCTGGGTGTCTCTCCTTTTCTGCTTCTCCCCTTCATTGTCCTCTGCTTCCCTCTTTTGGCTCAGTGAATGAAGCCCTTGTAAATTAGACCAAGGAGTGACAGATTAGCAGAACAGTGTATAGATTTTATTTGATGTTCATCTTTATATGACATGGGGACCTTTCTAGAAAAGAATTGATAACCTCAAAGAAGGAGACAGGCCTGAGAGCTTACATTCCATTTTTTTTTTTTGGTACTGGGGATCGAACTTGGGTCCTTGCGCTTGCGCAGCAGGCGGTGAAACCACTGAGCTAAATCCCTGGCCCTTACATTCCATTTTTAACAGAGTAATAAATTGTGGAGACATGACAAGACAAAGGAAAAGGATTTTTAGACTTTTGGGGGCTGCAAACTGTGGTAAGATAAATTTATGGAGAAACACATGGAAGGTAATGATATCTTAGTCATGTTGTGCAGGTCCCTTGGTGGTGACTTTATGTCTTCTTCATGACCAGGAAGCTTCCCCAGAAGAGGGAATTTATGGGAGTCTTCCAGGAGCTCTGCATTTAGTCAGTTAGGCAAACTCCAGAAAGGCTTCTTTTTGCATCTATTGAATCTCACTCAAATGACTTCGTTGACTAGAAATAATCTTTATGCCAAGGTGGAATATTTTGGGATGGTATATTCTGATGCTTTTCACTTCCCTCCAGAATAAAAAATGAAACCTAAAGCTAAGGAAATAAAGAAATGGTAGATTCTATACTAGTTTACCTAGTTGAAAAAACACACACAAATAAAACACAAATACATGTTTTTCTTTGTTTTCTTTTTCTTTTTTTTTGAGAGAGTGTCTCACTACATAGTTCAGGCTGGCCTTGGACACACTGTGTAGCCCAGAGTGGCCTTGAACTTGTGGTGTTCCTCCTGCCTCAGCCTCCCAAGTGCTGGGATTAATGACATGCACCATCATGCCCAACTTTTCTTCCTTTTCTGATGTTACCTGAGGTCTTTAGACTTTCAAATTAAAGTTAAAACAAATCGATAAATAATAAGAAATTCACTGGTAAGTGGAATTAAAAAATTTTTTATTAGTACATGTTTGCAGGACACAATGTTCACATTCTTTGTGGGGCATTGACACATGTATGTAACACATCTCAATTCTTTTTTCATTCCCTCTTCTTCCCTCCCCTCCTTTCTTTCCTCTCTCCCTCTATCTTTAAAGTGCTTGCTTCTTTTATGAAGTCAGTTTGTGAACACTTTCTGCTATTTTAGTCAGAAAATTGATTTGGTAGTGAGAGGAGGGAGAGGCAAGACACAAACTCAACAGTCCAAGGAGGTTTATTAGCAAACCTGATAGGGTCCTCTCTGATCTGGGGTGCAGATGAGAGAAGGTGTTTTCTTATAGACTAGGAGGGGGAAGGTTTAAGGGTTTGGAAGGGGTGGCTGTGGATTCTGAGAAGGCTTCTGGGAGACTTAGCAGGGGAGTTTTGATTCTCTTTCTTGGTATCTGGCTGTTTTGCCCAGGAAACTGAAGGTTAAATAAACAGAGACTTAGATCTCCTAAAATGGTGGGCTTTGGTGAAGTTAGTGGTACTCCTGTCCAGTCTCTATTAGGTAGATTCTTGGTCAAAGTGGGGAAGGCAATTATCATCTTGTTCCCACACTGGATTCCTACAATTTGTATATAGGCAAAAGTAGACCATTTACCTTTATTTGTCATGGTAATCTCTGTACAGAAATTGATTGGAGATGGCTCTTGTATATATTTCATATAATGTGGAACTCAGGAACTATCAATGGTTCTTTTTTATTTTATGAAAAAATAAAACAAAATTTCATAACAAAATAATAAGAGAATAACGATAGTATATTTTATCATTGTCTTTAAAATAGTTACTCAGAGTACAAGGCATCGAAAAAATAGATTCTCTTGTACAAAAAAGCAAAAACAGATAATAGCACAAAACTTTCTTTTCAGTGTACTAAGAGAAACTAGTAGTATAAATGAAAACAATTAACATATATATATTAAAATATTTTTGAAACAGTGGAATAGATAATTTAGAGAATTGCTTGAACTTCTCCCTACTTCCTATTTACCTATCTTCTATTTTGCTCTTTATTTGTAGTTTCTTATGAAACCATGCAATATTTAAGCTTGTGTGTCTGGCTAATTTCATTCATCATTATGTTCTCAAGTTGCATTCATTTAACTTTGAATGCCTCAAATTTATCTTTATGGCAGAGTAGTGCCCATTGTGTATAAATATCACATTTTCCTTATCCATTCATAGGTTGGTGGACATATACACTATTTCCAAGATGTAGCTATTATAAGTTGGGTAGCTGTAAACACAGGTATACATGTATCCCTGTAATATGATGGTTTTTAACTCTTTTGGGAAATATCAGTGCTTTTTGTTATAGGTTTTCCTCCCTTACATGCCCAGTGGAAATTATGTTTATTTTGATTAACACAAAATAAATGAAATTTATTGGTAGGATGGGAACAAGTTCTGTGTTTACAAGGAAATCACATTTTTCCTTAGACACTAGTCATAGGGTTTTTAAAAAAATTCCTCTGTTCTGGTTCAGGTTGTAATGGGAGGAATGAATAATAAACCACACATATAATTGGAACAAGGCCTGCTTCTTTTTCTCTGAATCACATTTCAGATGCTGTGTAACTGATGGACTTGAATGTGATTACATGTTTTCTTGGCAGTTCAAATATCACAGGGAAAGTGTGACCCAGAGTATAATGTAGAAACTCTGTCTCCTTTGCTTGTTAGAAGTCTGTGTTAACAGAGAAGTTAGGCTTCCTTCTAAAGATGAATTTCACCATGCTGCCAATCTTTCTGTTCAGGGACAGGTTAGAGGAGATCAGGGACATTATATTTTTGCTCTTTATTCTCCATCCCAGGGATACTACCGAGCTGGTTATTCCTTGCTGCGGTTACTCCAGCCTTATGAAGCTGCTCGCATGTTTTTTGAGGGTCTGCGACTTCTGCAGAGCAGCGAAGACCAAACCCAGGTTCCTAATTTCCTTGTTGGGATCTTCACGACGATGAGCAGTAAGTTGGACTGGGGGGAAGTTTTTTCTTTCTCAAAGTCCTTGTTACTTTATTTGTATCCTTCCTGGGAGATAATTCCAGGGTGTTTCTTTGGGATGTCTGTAGTTTGAATGGAAAAAGCACTTTGGAACTTTGGATGGCTCATACCTTTGTAAAAATAATGAGCTCCTACTACACAAATGACTTAACCTTTTAAGTTTTCTATGTTGCCATTTGTAGAGATTTCCCTACTTATACTTATGGATTTTTGCTTTCCTGTGATTTTCTTACGTCTTTTTCTAATATGTTATGAAGATATTCTTGTGTTCTATGAAAATAATCTGGAAGGGCCAATAGAGGGTCCTATGAAAGGTGAGAATGGGTGAGAAGCATCACAGCTGTGAGGCTCCTTGCCTGGTACAGCAGTGGTTTTGGTGAGGACTGACACACTCAGCCTTGGAGTGACTCCTAGGGAAGCCTTATGTGTGCTTGCATTAGATCACTACTCTGATGACCTGGTCTGTGAGATGGCTTTGTCAGTGGCCCAGATGTGGCAAAATCAGAAACCTGTAAAGCACAATGTAATATATCCCTTGCCAGTGATGCTACAATCTTAAGTCCTGTAAATATCTAGGCCACTGTTTTCAAATATTATTTGATCAAATTTAAATTGCACTGATTTGAGAATGTGCCATTAATTTATGTTCTGCCACTGAGAGACAGCATTGACTATAAGACATATCTCTGTTTCAAAGATGTTGAAATGTGAAAAATGGCACATGTTAGAATCATTGAAAGATGGTCTTTGGCTTTCAGAAGTGGGGAAATCATTGCTGACAATTGATTCAGTTGTTATCAGTTCAACTAACTGTTCCCATTCCTACTGTGGAGAAGCAGTGTCTGTGGTCTGTGGATGAACCTTACAGATTTAGACAAATTTGGCACATAGAGGAAGTTAGCACAGTAGCAGTCAGTGGGGAGGAGTTAAAGACAGGCATAGCCTTCTTTTTTTGTGCAGTTGGGATTCTGTTCAAAAGTCCTTGCCTATGCTTATGTCTTTAGAAGTTTCATCCATTTTATCTTCCAGCAAGATTCAATCTTCTGTGTGTGGAAAGCCAGTTTCCCCAGAACCATTTGTTAAAGAGGCTGTCTTTTTCTAGTGTATATTTTTGGCTCCTTTGTCAAAGATTAGTTAGCTGAATGGGCCTGGGATTGTTTCTATATTCTCTATTCTGTTCCACTGATCCTTTTGTCTGTTTTTGTGCCAATACCATTCTGTTTTTATCACTGTAGTTTTGTAATATAACTTGAAATCTGGAATTGTGATGCCTCCTACTTTCTTCTTGTTAACTAGGATTGCTTTTGCTATTCTGGGTCTCTTCTGGTTCCGTATGAATTATAGGATTGTTTTTTTCAGTTCTGTGCAGAATGCTGTTGGTATTTTGATTTGGATGGCATTAAATCTATATATCAGTTTTTAAAGTATGGCTATTTTGACAAAAATGGTTTTGCCTATCCAAGACAGAGGATAGCTTTCTATTTTCTAGTGTCTTCTTTAATCTCCTTTTTCTGAGTGCTGTAGTTTTCATTGTAGTGATCTTTCACTTCTTTGGAAAGGTTAATTTCCAAGTATTTAATTTTTCTTGAGGCTATTGTGAAAGGTGTTGTTTTCCTAATTTCTTTCCCAGTGGCTTCATTATTGGTGTAGAAGAATGCTATTGATTTTTCTGTGTGGATTTTATATCCTGCTACATTGCTGAATTTGGTTATTAATTCTAGGAGCCTTTTGGTGAATTTTCTTTGATCAATTATAAAGGACTTTATACTTTGAAAATGTCTTTGTGACGTCCTTAAGTTACCACTTGTCTATATGTGATCTGAATTCATTGGCGGACATTTTTGTAGATGCTCTAGTCTTTCACATTAACATTTCCAAATTATGGAACTTTCTTTCAGGTGACTCCATTGTTTTGCAGAGCTTTTTGCCCTGCTTTGATCATATTTTCACTACTGGATTTTCAACAGAAGTATGGCAATGTGTAATAGAAAAGTTGGCAAAGAAAGGATTATGGCATGTAAGTAAAAGGAGATAGCTCTCTTATGGGGAAAGTAGAGTCTTGATTAAACAATTTCTTTCTGTTGCCACTGAGTGATTATAATGTATTATTTGTTGATCTTGATGCCAGCATAACTTTTTAACTGAAATCCTATTAAAAATGGAAAGTCATTGAGATGTATTAATCAGTTCTTACTGTTTTCAAGATGATAAAAATACTTAGTTTGTGGCAACCTCACTCCTTGCTTCATCACCATTGTCATCATAGAAATATAAAGTCTACATGCTAATGGTAATGTGAAATGAAGAAAATCAGGCCGGAGATTTAGCTCAGTGGTTCCGCTGCCTGCCTAGCAAGTGTAAGGTCCCGAGTTCAATCCCCAGTACCGCCCCCCCCCAAAGAGAAGAAATGAAGAAAATCGACAACTGCATGTTCATCTTTATAATTCTTTTTATTCTGAACTAGCTAGTGTCAGCCCAGGTAACCTAATCCATGCTACTCAAAAGAGTTTCTGTATATAGTTTTGAGGGACTGCTAACCAGTGAATAGCAGCTGAATGAGGTTGAAGGTGTCCTTGAACCCTAATTCTTCACTTACTATTTTGGGATGATCACTTCCCATTTTAGTGTCAATTCCTCATTTGTATATTGCAATATAGAATATATTCCTGCTAACATCTTCCCTAGCAATGTAAGATCTTCCCTCCTAGGAGAGCTGTGGTTTTCCCCTGTTGGCAAAGGCAGCTTTGGTGGTCTACATTCATTTTCTCTTAGGGTTTTGCTGAGAATCAAGAATTAATGGACCAGTGTACCTAATAATAATATCAGCTAATGGTTGCTGAAGTCTTACAAGGTGCCAGGCAATGAGCTAAGAAGTTTTATGATACCTTATATAATCTAAATGCCCAGTGAATGGTGGTTTTTATTGATGATAGGTTATAAATACTCATGAGAATGGGCTGGCCAAGTGGGGAGTTTGGTTAGAAAGGGTCTGGTGGGCTTTTAAAAACTGGACACTTCAGAAAAGTCACCAAAAGCAAGGGCAACCTGTTAAGAACTCTGGATCCAGGCAGGTCAAATGACTTTAGAATGGAGAATGCTTCATATTTTGCCAAGGTCATGGATTTCACTGGAAATCTAATGAAATCTATGGGGCTGGTTACATGCAGAGACATATATAATATATAATTAATGATAAATATATGTTTATTTATTTGAAACACCAATGTGCTGAAGACTAGATTAAATTGGTTTTTATGCAGATGCAAAGGAGTTGTTGGGAACCCCCCCAAAGTCCAGCCAGGGGTTCCTGAAGCTTACCCCTCCCCTCAATTTAAATACTTTGGAAAGACAGGCAGTGAGGGTAAGGAGAGCAGACTGGTTCGTTTCTTCCAGAATCAGGAACCAGAAATCCAGGACCCTATTAAAATACATTGGAGTCTTCCCTCTTTAGTTAAGATAACTGGATGAAGAGCTCTATAAAGATCATTCTGGCTTTATTTGGAAAAGTTCTGATTACATTGCTAGGGTAGATCTAGTAGTAGGAAGCATTGGTCCTTATTAGCAGGAATATAGTTCAGTTTATAACACCCAGGAAGGATTGTTGTTCCCTGTCCCCCGCATGGGGCAGACATGAATAGAGTGCCAT
The DNA here is from genome assembly GCF_000247695.1 of Heterocephalus glaber. The sequence goes on along the minus strand of NW_004624788.1, from coordinate 15,019,696 downwards.
ACCTTAGGTGGGGAGGGAAGAAATTGGAAGCAGGCAGCTTCTTCTAGATCATCACCCCATACAAACAAAGAAAGCCAAAAATCTAGCTCAAGTGGGAGGTTCAACATCCTGACTTCAGTGGGGCCAGGTAAATCTTAAGTACATCAGACTGGGGCATCTTATTAAAACCAGGTCAGCAATTAGGACTGTCAGAACTCTGAATGTATCATATAGGGTTGAAAGTGGGTAATGGGCCTGGTTAGAATGAGCACCAAACTAAAAGGAACTAGAAGTAGGACATGGCCATAGTTTCAGTTCCTTTCTTCCTAAGTCAGCTAGCAAGAGCATACATGAAGGAGGGTGGAGCTGAGACACCATCTCTAGTCATGGTCATACCAGAGGTTGGAATTCTTAGCCCTGTTGGCACACCTAGATGATCTCAGAAGGGTCTTCTCTGGATGTGCTGTGTGACTTAGGAAAAGTTGCTTAACTTCTCTGGGGTTCAACTTCTTCAGTGACTTTTTGATAGGGCCAGTGATTAAAAAACTGGCTCTCTGAAAACAAAACCCTGATTTGTAGGATTTGCCAGTTTCCATAGTGTGCATACTTTCATCATGATCAGTTTCTAGCTATCACTATGATCCATGGGACTTGAAATTGGGAAGAAATATGCACAGCCAGCTCGCTAGCTGATAGGAACTGGTTCCAGCACATCATTTGTTAGGTTCTAATGGCCCAAATACTTGTAGCTGACAAAACACTGGTGTGCTGAAGAATAGATTGGGATGGAATACTTCTAAAGGGTTTGAGTCTTGTGCTTGCTATGCCTTAAGAACTGTGCAGGGAATTGGCTTTTTCCCCAGATGCAAATGTATTCTTGGCAGTGTTGTTTAATGTCCATTGTTCCTGTCCACGGCAGGCTTTGAGGAAATGTGTAGAGAACTTAGTCCTCAGCAAAAACAGGAAATTTGTTAGACAGAGAAAATTTGGTCATTGTGGCTCAGGCTGAAAAATTTGGTAGATAGCTTAAAATAGACAAAACTAGAAGATTTTTTGGTTTGTTTTTTAAGGCTTAAAATAACCATTTTGCACTAATAGCTTGTGTGGAGAACATTATTATTTCTGCCTTTTCTTTTTCTTCCTACCTGTCAGTCATTTCTACTGTTGTCAGCAAAAAAAGATCGACTACCAGGAGATATCCATGTCCCTGAGTTGTCACTGAAAAATCTCTTTCAGGTAAGGTGGCTTCTTGAAACTGCTGGTTTCAAATCAGTGCACTTAAGCCTTGTATTTGGGACTTCCCCTTTAGCTGCCTCATCATAGATTTGTTATGTGTAATATTCTTAGGCTTGAGCCACAGCTAATCCAATGTTTACTGATTCCAAACTTTAATGGGAGAAGGAATTTGAAGTTTCATATTGATGTTGTAACTCCCATAATTCTTCCTGTGCATCTTTTTTTTTTTTTCAGAAGTATGTCTTCATTGGGCTTTATGAGAAAATGGAGCAGGTGCCCAAGTTAGTCCAGTGGCTCATCTCCATTGGCGCAAGTATTGAGACTATAGGGCCATATCCACTTCATGCCCTCATGCAACTCTGTATCCAAGCCGGTGAGTGCTCTCCCAGTTACCCTCCAACTATCTTCCAGCTCTGAGCCCTGGGACTCTGCTGTGCACAAGTGAAACCAGAAATTAGCCACCTGATTATAGATTATCCAAATAATTTGAATTTTCAAATGAATGAAAGCAGCAGGGAAATAACATCATTTTTATTTCTCCTAGGACATAGTAGCCATGAGAGGTTCAAATTGAAAGGATTTTGTGTTCCTAGATGGATCTTGGCAGCAGGGTGAAGCTCTGGACCCAAGGAAGAGACTCTGGCTAGACAGCTGATGCTGGACAGCACTCTTAGGAGAGCTGTGGTTTCCCCCTGCTGGCAAAGGCAGCTTTGGGTGGTTCTCTTCCCTCTACATTCATTTTCTCTTCAGCTCAGAGGGCCAACTGCTGTGTTTTGAGATTTGGCTGGGAAATACTAAGGGAAACATGGGCTATTACTGATACAGTTTAGTTGTGATTCTTTTAAAGAACGACTATTTTCATAAAATTGTTTCTTTTTAAAGCTTTGCCATCTGGTTATAGGATTTAAATTTTAAAATATTTTTATTCTGTCATTAACACACATGTACTCCCATACTCATACTTTAGAAAGAAGCTTGTTTTCCTTGCCAAGTATATGAGGCATTGCTATTGGACATTTACCCGTACCATTTGGAGCCAGAAGGGGCTAAGAGAACTTGTGTAGGCTACCTTTTCTAGGTTGTGTCATTTCCCCAGGAATGGGGGTTTTGGGGTAGCCAGTAGCTTGAGGCCTTAGACTTCCATCTTTGATTTTGCCAGATGTGTCTCGCCATTATCTAGTTCACATACTGGGGAATCCACAAAAGATTTTATTCTTACACAGATATTGGCAGATAAAACAGTTCAAAGTTAAGCCTGTAAATCATTGAATCCAATCCTCCCAGCTTGAAATTAGGAAGCTGGAATGCAGAAAAGTATACCTATGATTGTGAAGGTCATTACTCTCCATTGTGTCTATTTTTCAAGTGAGTTCCTGTGGTTACAATCAGTGTCAACAAGGTCAAGCCTTTCAGTTTATCTCTGATTGGTTCTTCAGAGGACAACTGTGATATTGTGACAAACGGTGTTCACAGAGTTGACAGAGGTGTGTGGCTTTCCATGATCTCAAGAGCTATAAAGAAGGAGTCTGGGAAAAAGATTATGTCCTGTTGATAGTAAGGCAATGGGGCAGTCTAATCCGAGATTCGGGCTTGCTGACTAAAATGTAGGCTGGTAGTGCCCTGCCCAGACTCTCTTCCTACCAGTGCCCATATCCACCTGCTCTCAGTGTTGGCTGCCAACAACTCATAGCTGCCCTGTTGGCCAGAGAATTGCTCTTTGCCAATAGGAGGTTCCCAGGGACATTCTTCATCAACCTGCAGCTTTTGACTGACTGACATAAGGATTCAAAAGGCTGGCCCTTGTGCCTCAAGATGCTCAATGCTGTCAAGCAGTTCAGGCTCTAGAACTCCTCATGGGCTCAAGGCTGGAGTTGACTGCAGCTATGACCACTGGCTCAGCTCATCCCCATACCCTTTCTTCTTTCTCTCCCTTTCCTTCCCCTGAGATCCCACTCTCCTCGGTAAATCACATATAAGAATCCCTGTCACAGACTTCTAGGAAACTTGACCCAACATTATTGTGAATAAATTTCTATAACTCTTCTTTTCAGTCTACAAACACCATTGTCTCCCCATACTTGTTTATTTGGGAGTAAAAATGTGCGTTGGGCTTTCCATTTTTTATTAATTAATTAATTAATATATTAATTGGTACATTTTAGGTATACAGTACATTTACATTTATCATTGGGTGTTTTTACCTGACACATGATGTATCTTAGTTCTTATTTTTTCCCCCATTACTTATGTGCCCTTCACCCCCACCACCCTTCCCTATTTACATAGACTTTGTTTCCATTTTTTAAATTTCTCATAATTTTTCCTTTCCCTTCTTCCCTTTCCTCTTCCCCTCCCACCACCCCAACCCTTTGGACCTTTTCCTACTTCAAATGATCAATTATTCATTTTAATCATTTTCATCCTCATTTTCACTTTCAGTTTCTCACACTAGAGAAACTATTCGGTATTTGCACATGTGTGTCCTATTTATTTCACTTAAGAGTATGGCCTCAATATGCATCCGTTTAGCTATAAATGTCTCTAGTTTCTTGTTCTTTATGG
>NW_004624788.1:14978536-14994984 GCF_000247695.1 Heterocephalus glaber | reverse complement strand
TTAAAAATTTTTAAAATTTTTTTGGTACCGGGGATCTAACTCGGGTCCTTGCGCTTGCGCAGCACGCGGCGAAACCACTGAGCTAAATCCCTGGCCCCCTGTTGTTTTTTATTACAGCAACTTATTCTTGTTTTGAATTGCTGCATCTTCTTGAATTGCATTTAATGAAATGAATTATATTTATATATATTTAAAGAATATTCTCTTCACTGAATTGTTTATGTTACTTTTGGGGTTAGTTGATTTCTTTTCTTGCTTTTCTCTTGTGCTGTTGCTTTTTCCTAATCATCTTATGATCTTTGGACGTTTACATTTATGATTGAAGGACTAGATTGAGAGATACTTTTGAAGTAGTTAGGGCACATATCCTGGAATTATTTAAATTTGTTTCTCCAGAAACATTCCCTCTTTTGAACGGATATGTGAATATAACCTTTAGAGGATGTGTGTTGGGGTATGGACAGTCTGTTGATGGGATGATTGCAATTGATAGAGTCAGAAAAGTTTTATGTAGGGGATATTAAAACTGCTTTTCATTTAACTGGCATTTTTCCACTTGTGTTTTAATTTTTATTTAAATGTCTTCTGTTTCCATGAGGCCAAGATAATGAGGAGAGAGAAATGTATTTGCAGAGTTCTCTTTTTTTCATAGATGTTCTTTTCAAGATGTGACATATTATGTTTAGTTTTTAAATGACCTTGTTTTAAGAAATTGTGATTTCTTCTGTGAGATAGTGTAACTAACAAACCATTGTAAAGAACTTTCTGAGAGCTTGTGTTTATAATCTTAGTTTCAAAATGGTTTCCACAATTTGAAAACTTTTTTTTTTGTACATCCTTTTATTGGTACATTTTAGGTGTGCAACATAATGACATTCATCATTGGAGATATGCACCTTTACATACTCTCTTGGTTCTTATTTTTTCCCCCTTCCCCTGCCCTCCCTTCAACCCTTCCATCCCTTACAATGTGAAAACTTTAAAGTAAACTAAACAGGTTACTTTGCCATTGAATATCTAGGTTTTAAAATAACAACAGTGTATGCCTATAATCCCAGCACTTGGGAGGCTGAGTCGGGAGGATCTCCACAAGTTTGAGGTTATCTTGGGCTACATAGTGAGTTTAAGGCCAACCTGAACTACCTAGCAAGACCTTGTCTCCAAAACAAAGAAACTAGAAAGACCACCAAAAAGGAAATGTCTGATTTCTTGGCAAAATTATGTTTTATTAATTCTGACTTTATTAATTCAGAATGTGTATATTTAGTATTATAGTCTTTAGCATGATGTTCTTTGTTTAGTTTTTGGATTTTTAAATTTTAGTTTTTTTGTATAATAGAATTTTTGAACATCTGCTAAAAATAAAAATTATTGCATCTTCTGAGACAGGTTTTGGAACCCAGAGAAGAGCCTCATCAGAATCTCAGCCTATCTTCTTTTTACTCATTAGAATTCATCTGTACTTGCTTGACAGAAAAGTGTGAGGGGAATGTGCACCGTTTCAGGCATGTCATTTGTTTTACCAGGTAGCCTGTGATAGCAGTGGATATAGTGAAGTCTACGGCCCCCAGTACTTATTAACAAAATTGTTGGATGTTTGATTATTTTAAAGCTTTCCAAAACATTGACCATGAGGATTTTTTTGCATGGTAAAGGAATATTGAAAACTAGATAAACACTGAGTTAAAAGTAAAAAGAACTGATAAAAATTAAGGAAGAAGAGCATGATAGTAGTTAGGGAGAGCTTATAGAAGCCAGTCTCTGAGTATGATATCTGAATGAGGTTATATACAGAGTATCACTGTTCTTACATATCCACATGGCTGTACAGAATTGTATACATACATTTGTTTCTAAGATTTTGCCCATTGCACAAACTTTAAAACTGAGGCTGGGGAATCTTTCTAGACCAGCTATATGCAATACATTTTTCTGAGACGATGGAAATGTTCTATATCTACTTCCTTTGTTATGATAGTCACTAGTCACATATGGGTATTCATCCGTGAAAGAGTGTAGGGCTCATGCATCTGAAGAATTGAAATTTTAATTTTATTGAACTTTCATGTAAATAAGTTAGTGGTCACTGCATTGGGTGGTGTAATTTTAGAGTTTAGCCCTCCCAAAAGGTCTTTCTATCTACAGTAGTAGTTGAGAAGATGGTAGGAGTATCAAAGGAAAGGGTCCCAGGCCATGGGAATGAAGACAGATCTACCTTGTTTTTATGAACCTTCTCATCTTCATCCATTGAAGGCAAAGATGGGAAGAGCTGCTGCTAAGATGTTTGTACCCACATTCTTGACCAAAGAGTCTGATTTGATGATTTTTAGAAAAAAGTTCTCTGGTCCTGAGTACAGTGTACTCAGTAATATTTCTGAGCACTGTTGCAACTTCATAAGATCAATTTAATTTTTAATTTCAAATCTGCTTATATATATTTACCAAATGTAAACATTAGAATACAAGTTTTTGCACCTAAATGAATGAATGCTCCTTTGTACAGACTAGAATTAAAGATGCTTTCTCCTTTAACTCTTTCTGAAGTTCTCTGTACCCCATTTTGCTAATAAGGTGCTGATCTTTGATAGGACTGTTCTTGAAATCTCAGTGAGAAATAAAGCTTGAGAAATAAAGGATCTTGCTAAAGATTTCTGCTGTTCTCTAAATCAACTTTGTCAGACATTAACATGTACACAAATCTTTTGATTCACCAGGTTTTCTCACCAGGTGCCAGGGGATGTCAGGGGCCACTTTGAGGAGCAAAGCTTTAATCTAAATAGTCAAGATTATAGAATTGTTTTTATTTGCTTTTCATGGCCACCACCAGATGGCAACATGACCACTTTTTCTAGTGTCTGTTTCCGTTCTGCTCTTTCCTTGGGGACCAAGAACAAGAAGATTAGAACCTTCTTCTTGTAATTGCGATCTCTGATTCACTATTGCTTTGCCTTTTCTAGTGAGCTCAAATCCAATCCAACAGTGTGCTAAACCCCAGGAAATAGCATCTTTTCAGTTAATGTAGGCATGGGATATTGACTTAAAGGAAGTCTGTCATATCCCCTTCTGAACCAATGTTTTAATTTTTTTTTTTTGTACCGGGATTGAGCTCAGGACCTTGTGCTTGCAAGGCAGGAATGGTGCCACTGAGCTAAATCCCTGACCCAGTGTTTTAATTTTTTAAAAGAAAATGTATGAGATATAGGAAAGAAAATATTAATTTTTATAAATATACTTGGCATAAAATGAATATGTTTGTGATTTGATCATTTAGTCTTATGTCATGCATTTATAGTTATACATTGTTATTTTCTTTTATAAAAATGGAGGGATATATTTAACTTGATAAAATTGAGTGTAATAAAGCTTATGTTTTGCTTTTTATAGCTTGAAGGAAAGATTCGGGGCAAAAACAAAACCTCTCATTTTTTTTTTTTTTTTGGTACTGGGAATCGAATTCATGACCTTGTGCTTATGAGGCAGGCATGGTGCCACTGAGCTAAATCCCCAGCCCCAAACCTCTCATTTTGAAGTGATTTATTTCTATTGCTATTTCTACTATTTCTGAACACTGTGTCAACTTCATAAGATCAATTTAATTTTTAATTTCAAATCTGCTTATATATTTACTGAATATAAACATTATAGAAAAATATAGTATAAAATTTTATTGCAATTATACTTTGGCAATTATACTTTTTTATTGAGTCTTTCTTATTATTATTTAGTTAATAGTCATCTCTTTAAAAAGTCTGATTATAATCAATAGGAAACTTTGTATCCTGATGTTTCTTTTGTCTTATTAAGCTTGTAGGAAATTTAGGAAAAAAATAGAAAAGTTCAGTGAAATAAGTCGCCACCCACAGCCTTTCTACCTAGAGTCACCATTTGTTATATTTAGGATCTTTTATGCATTTTTTCTATGCATTTTTATGTTCTTGATAACATGCTCTGATTTTTTTGCCCCTAATGCTGGAGTTTAATCTACAGCTACTTTCTTAACTAACCTAAACTATGCAATCATGTTTATTTATTTATTTATTACATAGATACATCTAATTATCTTTATTGTCAAGCTTAGTACATTTCTGTTCATTTTTATGTGACTTTTATATGAATCTTCCTGGGGGAGGAATAGCCTTCCTGAAAAGGTTTGATTGGAATTATGCAGGGAGATAAGCAGCAAATCTTCATCAATTTGATAGTGAAATAAGTTCTTTTACCAAGAGTCCTATTATTTTGTGTACTGTGAGTTTTGTTGTATTTTAGAATGAAGTTGGGAGGCATAGTACAGGGGTGCTAGCCAGACATTGTTACATCACCTACACGTTTTCTATCTCAAGATGAGCTTCTAGCTCAGGTGATATGGTTCCTTTCTTGGAAAATGGTTACCATTTTCTGTTCTCTGGAGTATGGTGCTATAAAGGATGCAACTTCTACCCGGTACCTTTAGATCTCTTGATAAGAAGCCAGTGAATGTTTTTGCCCCAGAAGTTTGTGTGTGGATGTTTCTGCCGTTTCTGACTTGATTTGTTGAAATGTGATCCAGGTGTATAGCAGAAGGTTTATCAGATAAAGTCACAGCTATGCCTGCCCTTCCCTTGTCCCTTGGGTCCCTTTTACCATTTTAGTGTGCTACCTGATATTGGTGTGCCTTCACTTTGAAAATCCAGCAACTAGGGATTGCCCTGTTCTCAAGGACTATCTTCGGGTTTATGGAGCCTTGTGTTTTTGTTTGTTTGTTTGCTTTGTTTTGATTTTTGAGACAGGAGCTTGCAGCAATCCACCTGCCTCAGCCTCCCAAGTACTGGGTTCATGGTCATGCAACATCATGTCTAGCGTTGGAGCCTATTTTGTTCATGCTCCTTCAAACCAGAAATGCCTGGAAATTTTCAGCCTTCTAGTACAGCCTTAGCTAGTGACTAATAGATATGAGACTATAAAGCCCCATTTCCCTTGTCTTACATGGGAATGTTTCTTAGGTGTGATATACTCCAGAGCTCCCCTGTTGGACCAGGCGGAGGCCACCCTCTGTAGGACTTTGCCTGAGCTCATATCTTCATTTGATTTTGTCTTCTACTCCTATCCTGCTTTCCCTACTCCATTGCTGGTCTTTCCACTTACACAGTTCCTTGACTCAGGGTCTTCTGCTGGGGAATCTATCTGAATATAGGACCTAGGATTCTTTTAAATTTTTTCTCCCATTTTCAAATAGTCTACCTCTTTTAACATGTTTTTACTCGGGTGGAACGTGACATTGTGCATGAATTCATCTCTTTATAGTGTGATAGCCCTTCTACTGTGAGCCAAATCCTTTTCCTTTGGTAAGAAAATGGATGTATAGTTTTGCTCCCTTATCTGTTCAGTAAGATTCTATTAAAACTAAGAATGTGTGTAATATGATTTTGAGTGTGTAATATGATTTTAGCACATCATCAGTGGGAATTTTGCAACCATGACTACGTTCTTAAATAAATTGATCCAAAGATGTTATCATCTTATCTTCCTTGGATAGAGAAATGGCTCCTTACTTAACTTGGACTTTTCTACTTGCCAATGTGACGTACAGATCTGGGTGGCTGGCATGTAGTTGGATGTTGCCACTGTGCTAGGCTACATCTTGCTGTTATTTCCCCAAATTGTTTTATCAGTTACTTGAACAAACTACCCTAAAGTTTAGTGGCTTAAAAAAGGAAGCATTTATTTAGCTCTTGACTTGTATGTCAGCAATTTTGTTTGAGTTGTTCTTAGTTTTAGTTGAACTCTTTCAAGTATGTGCAGTGTTTGCTGATCTTGGCTGAGTTCTTTCATAACTGTAAGGCACAGTTTAGCTAAGGTGCTGATTCCTTTGTGTTATATCTTGTCTCTTATCCTGCATAAGGCTAGCCTGGGCTTGTTCTCATGGCCAATAGAAATATACAAAGCTTCTAATGGTCCAGGCTGTTACTGACATTAAAACCATGTCTACTGTGGTCTGTTGGTCATTATAAGTCAGGAAGCTAGGCCAAAATCAAGGAAAGTTTGGTCATTATGGGAATAGTTCCCATTTCTTGATGGGAAGAGTTGCAAAGTCATACTACAAAGAATGTGAATATACAGAGGGGTAGAGAATTGTTATTTTTTCCACCTGCCACAGCTGTGATCTCTATGCAGCAGCATCGTCTGGTGGTGTTTTTCAGGACTCAGCAATGGTGATGGAACCACTAGGGTGGTTGACATTTTCCAGAAGACCTCTGAACAGCTGGTGTAGTACATGAACTAAGGAAACTAGTTATTACATAAAAACTTTCTGAAGCCGAAAGTAGTTCAGATGTTCTTGCACCTCCTTTCTTCTCTGCAAGATATTTTTCTTTACAATGTTCAGTTGTGCTAGAGACAATTTATGCTCATTAAAACTCTTCTAGGGCCTTAGGATGTTGTAGCTCAGTGGAAGACTGTGTTCTTAGCATGTATGAGGACAGGATTCTATCCCCAGCACCACAAAAACAAAATTCTTTTCTAATATCTTAAAAAATTAATTTCTAAAAATAAAGATAATGTATCTACATGTAAAGAATTCAGACACCACAGAACATTTTTCAGTGAAAAGTCTATTATGAGTGCCTGAACTTTAGCCCCTGAAAGCCCATCCCCAGAAGTAACCTTTGTTACTGGTTTTTCATTTATCCTGCTAAGTTACTCTTTGCACACACAATAGGTTTTTACATACCACAGGTCCTTCTCCTATAGATACTGGCTACTATTGGGAAATAAGTTATTATAGAGTTGAATGGTAATTTTTTTCTTTATGAGGGACTAGGGAAATTGCCCGAAAAGAACTTTAGATGACAAATTTTAGATAATCGTGGAAGATTCTAGAAACACTAAGTACGTGAAATTTAACAGTTTAAAAATTGACATTTTATAAGACTGAGATGTCTCAATTTTATCAAGAATACAGGAAGTCATAGTCCAAGGAACTAAAGATGCTTTTCAGGGTAATGCAGAGATTATAGTATTTAAGGCTTGAACTTGTACTCTGGAGGCTTGGCTCTGCCACGTGCCAGATCTATGACCTTGGATCAGTTATTTACCTCTTTAAGGTTCAGTTTTATCACTCCTGCTTCAGCTGGGGAACTAACCTTATAAGATAATGGATGTGAAACACTCAATTCCTACTCATAAAATGGTAATACCTTTTAGCTGTTAGGGTGAGTTGGTGGTGAGTTTGAGTTTAAAATTGCCCTTTCTTTCTTGGATATGAATGAGCATACCCAAGACTCTAGGATGGGGCCACCATGTATGAGATTTATTAGATGCAGACATTCTGTGCAAATCACATGTAGAGGGCGTTATTGGGTTTTGAACCTAATATCATCTGGTCTATGAAGACTGTCCTCATTTACGCTTACATAGGCTTATGAAAATAAAACTTGACTTATTGGTGTTTGGTCAAAATCTCATAGACCACAAGATGGGAATACTACTTCTTCAGTGTTCTTTGTGTCTTATAATGTACATTCCTGAGCTTTCTTTATTTTTCTGTAGGAGATTGTATGTGTCTTGTGGGCTCCTCTTTCTCTGGCTAGGTTACTTTCCCTTTTTCCTCTGCTTTGTACTCTCTGTATCTTTAAAGATCTTTCTACAACTTTCTTCCAGTTGAGTGGGTCTCTAATCCATTTAACTCTTTTTGATTTATTTTTCCCTCTATTTTTTCTCTCCTATTTGTATACTTAACTGTCTAGGGTGGAATGTTTAAAACTATTTCTATTGCAAGTGATAAACAGACTCAAATTAGCTTAAATTGTCAAAAAAAGTGACTTGATATTCATGTAGAAATGCCAGAGTTGGCTACAGCGATGTAATCATTGCCAGTAGTACCTGTTATCTCCTGTTTTCAACTCAGCTGTCCTCTGGTCAGCTTTCATCTCAGACTATCAGGGGAAATAAATCCAGGTCTCTAACCTCTGGCTTGTCCAGTATTCCTGGACTTGTGGACTCTTCTCTCTCTCACAATGGTTTGAAGAAAAGTCCTAGGCTTCACTTTTGATCACAGTGTGTATCTCTGAACCAAAAACTGTAGTTTCGAAGATAGAGAGTCTTGATTGGCTCTGGCCTAATTTATATCCTGGCCCCTGCCTCAGTGGAGAGCGCTGAAGGGTGGAAGTCTGGAATTACCAACAAACAAGTAAATAGATTCTGGGGAATAAAATTTGCAAATGTCTATTTTAAAAGTTTGCCTTTTACACTTTTATTCTCATCCTTGTTAAAATAAGATGATAGACTAGCATATATTTATTTTTCTTTTTAAAAATGAATAAATATTAAAATGAATATTCATTTTAGAAAATTTAGAAAAAGATGGGAAGCAAAAATTAGCAAATCCAAATCAAGTTGCTCTTACTTAGGTAACCTTTGATTTTTTTCTCATCTGCTTTTCCTCCCTACTTTCTAATTGTAGGATTGCCAGACCTAATACAGAATTCTGTAGAGATTTGAATTTCAGATAAACAATGTTTTTCTTTTTAGTTTAAGGATGTCCCAAATATTGCATGAGTTATACTAAAACTTTATTTGTTCATCTGAAATTCAAATTTAATCCTACATTTTTTCCTATACTTTTACTTTCTAACTGTAGCAATCTACTTACTGAGGATCTAAGTTTTCATACTTAAGATTCACCATCAGTGTAAAATGGGATCACTATTACCCTGTCTCCAGATATCAAAGATCAGAAGGAAATATTTGCATATTATGATACAAAACTGAGAATTGAGGGATAAGCTATTCTCTCACCATTACCTTAAAATTTTTGACTTTTTATTTATTATATAGTATCTCTCTATATTTCATCGTGTTTTAAACAGGGCATATTCTTCATATGAAAAATTTAAGTCAGGCTTTTTCCTGACTCAAGTGTTTGAACTGAATTTAAGTATTCTCCCTTCAGACGCAATCATCATTCCTCTGTCTCTACAGTCAGGCTCTGTGCTCTCCACAGGGTATTTCTAACCTCCTCCAGAGCATGTGTGGTCAGTGCTTACACTAATAGTTAATTTGCCCACAGTAGTTAAGTAATTTGCTTAAAGTAATTAATTACTTGCTTATAGTTTCCCCAGTGCTTAAAAGTATTGACCTATAATCCAAGTTAATTATGTATATATGTTGGGTTGTAGTTGGGGGAGGAAGACAAATCATATGGACTTTTTTGGAAGGTGTTTTTTTCTTATTTTTGGAAGAAATTCCTTCTGACCTGATCTTTGACATTAATCAAGACTGTACCAACACCTTCATCAAGTTATTACTGAAAAGAAAGAGATGGCTGGAAGTGCTGCTACTGCTGACCCGCAAAATAAGTGGGGAGCCACCACTTGGAGACTGTTTCCTTAAAGACTGCAACCTCTTGGACCTTGACATCTGTACCATCATCCCCCACCTCAGAACCTGGGACCAGCGGAAGACACAGCTCTTGGGCCTCCTGATAGATAACGGAGGTGAGAATGTTTAGATTAAGAACAATGGAGAGTTGTCCCAGTTATCTAGCTGGGGGAGTTTAACCCACTCACTGTCTGGCTTTTTTTTGCTTTTGGAGACACCATGAAGTTCTGCCTCATTTGTTCCCCTGTATCGTCTTATTTTGAAACAGTGGTGAGGTTTAATGCCCCATAAGTGAGTTGCCCTATAGCAGTGATGGTGAACTTATGGCATGTGTGCCACAGCAGAGTGTTTGTATCATTGAAAGCTCTAAAATATTCGCCATCACTGGCCTATAGGAACTCTACATTTTTGTGAATTTTAGTTTCCCCTGTTGTGTTTCTCTTGTGCGTGAGAAATATCAAGCATTGGTTCTGGTTTAAAACTGCAAATTCTTTTTTGTTTTTTGGTACCGGGGATCGAACTCGGGTCCTTGTGCTTGCGAAGCAGGCTCCAGAACCACTGAGCTAAATCCCCAGTCCTCATTGGTTCTGGTTTAGCCCACAATGTCAACTTTACCTAACCTCTGTTTAGACTTTTCTCTGCATTGGTTGTGTTGTGTGGCTCTTTGTAAATTCTTGTGGCATTCTTTTCTAATCAGTGGGTTGGGATTTGAGAGAAATAGCCAAGTAACTGGTGGGTGGAAACATTTGTTGTTTTAATGAGAACATGACTGAGTGTGTGTCTGGAGTGTGCAGATATTTTGCTAGATTGGGTTTCATTGTAAAAATAATTTAGAAACACCAACCTTCTCTCACCCTGTCCCCCACACCTCAACTCATGCCTCCACTAACTAACTGTGTGGCCTTGGGCATGCTGTTTATGTCTTCATCTTCTTATTTTTAAAATGGAAATGATAAGTTTCTCTTTTTTAGGGCTGTTTTGAATGTTAAATGAGTAACTGTATGCACACTTTTGGAAGAGTACCTTGCTTGTGTGGTTTTCTGCTTGCTTTGCTATGTAAGAGGAAGTACCCTTCATAGGGAGCAATAACATATTGGTCCTCAGCCCTCAAGGTGCCATATCATACATGTTGCAGAGGTATTGGCCATACCCCCAGCTTTCAGGAGGTAAATGGAGTGCCTTATACTGTATATTTCTTCAAACCCTTCAAACCCTTTCCTTGTTAACTTTCTTTGCTCCACAACTATTGCTATAATGGTATTCTTGTTTTATTCATTGATTCAGCAAGCACTATAGAATATCTCCTAGGATCAAGTGCTAGGAACCAAGTCCCCAGAGCTTGCTGGGGACACAGCTGCTACAGGCGAGTAGAGGAGGGCTGCAGATCTATAGTGGGTGGGGCTGCTTTCAGGTGAGGGCAGGGAGCCTGTGTACATTGAACTAAAAGAAAAGTGGTATAAGGAGTGAAGAGGTGTCAAGGAGGATAGCAATTGAGGGTAGAAGCTTAATAGAAGCAGAGAATATAGGAAATGTGCTCATGTCCTGATCACCAACGGTGTGTCAGGTATGTTATTAGGCAAATAGTCAGATTCCCATTGTTCTTCTGCTTTGGCCTTACTCTAGGGCAATGCTTAGTGGGAACTATGGTCCTGTGGTGGAAGGAAAGGAGGGGCTGGAGAAGTAAAAGGGGCATGATCCATGGACAGGGCGCTTGAAGAAGCAGGGTTTTCACCCTGAGGGTACTGGGATGCCTTTGGCTCTCAGAAAGAGTGGTTATAGGAAGATCTCAGGGAGCTCTACATCAACTCTTCTCTTGCACCTAAATGGCAGAAGCAGTCCCAGCCCCCTCAGGTGAGCCATGCTGTACTGGGTATAGTTTACAGGTGGCCTTCTTTTCTTTTCTCCCCTCTTCCAGCCTTGCCTGAAGGACTCCAGGGGAGCCAGCAGAAGCCAATTCTTATGTGCCTGCAAAATGAGGAGTTTGAGTTGGCTTTTCTTCTCTTGACCAAGGGTGCAGACCCCCGTGATATTTCTCTCATGGAAGGTGATACCCCTTTGCATGCAGCACTCCACATTTTTCTAGATATCAATGGTAAGCCCTGTTTTTAAAGAAACCTTTTCCTTGAGGGGGAAGCTGGATATTAGAGTTGATGCTGTACATTTTGATCTTTCCCTTTGGAAAAACCAGTGATCTGAAAAAGGTTCATTTCTTGGCTAGGCCTGCCCATATATCTCTGCCCCTTCCTTAACCCATAGCAGGAACAAGTGACCAATGGTGAATAGTCATGGTGGGTACACTAAAGATTTTTTTTTTGGTACCAGGGATCGAACTCGGGTCCTTGCACTTGTGCAGCAGGTGGCGAAACCACTGAGCTAAATCCCTGGCCCAACACTAAAGATTTTTAAATTCCAAAGTCACTTGTCAGTAGCTAACATATACTTTCCATTTATTTATACCATTTTCAAGAAAAATAAAGAAGTACCATAAGGTTATTTCAGGATGTACTATTGAAATTTGGAATATTATAAAGAATATTTCAAAGTTATTTCAGAAGGTACTACTAGATTTTAGGTCTGATAATTCTTTGTTCTCAGGGGCTATCTTGTGTATTGCAGAATAGTTAGCAGCATCCTTGGTCTCCACCTAGCTGCCAGTGGCACCCTTCTGGTTTTGACAATCAAAAATGCCTTTAGGGCTGGGGATTTAGCTCAGTGGCACTGCACCCGCCTCGAAAGCGCAAGGTCCTGAGTTTGATCCCCGGTACCAAAAAAAAAAAAAAAGCCTTCAGACATCGCCAAATTTCCTGTAGGAAACAAATCTCCCTAGGTTGAGAACCACTGGATTACTTGATGGGTATCAGATACTTGGGGAATGTCAGAGCTCTGAGATGCCCCAGATTGGCACCTCTCTCAAACCCAGGGTCTGGTATCCTGAAAAGAGTATCTCAGCACTCATAGGATTTTATTTGTCTTTCAGCTGACATCGGTTTTAACTTCCTTAGCTACCTGCTGGATCTATTCTTGTCCAACCCAACTGAATTTTACTACCTTGACCCAAATGTCCAGGACAGCAATGGGAACACACTGATGCACATCCTCTTTCAGAAGGGCATGTTGAAGCGCATGAAGAAATTGATAGAACTGCTGGTGAAATTCAATATCAACTTCAACCTGAAGAACAAAGAGGGCAAAGATGTACGGCACCGGATTAAGAAGAATGATGCTCTGCTTGTGACCTGGAACAAAGCTCTGGAGGACAGCAGGCGGAAGGGTCGACAAGACTCTGCTGCTCATCAGGGGAAGCTCTCAAGGTCTTCTGCTCCTGGTCATACATCTCAGCTCAAGTTCCAGGATTCCTTCAAATCACTGCCATGTGGTGCCACTATGGGAACCCTCTCTGAAGAAGCCACAATTCCTGGCAGCTGGGAGATTCTTCCTGATGTCCAGGTAACCAGGCAGGAACCTGAAGCCACCAAGCCACATTCTCTGAGAGACCACCTTGTGCAGGACATCACAATTTTGATGGAGCAGGTTGAATTGGATATGTCTTTCCCAGAGGACTATCCTCAGCACTCTGAGCCTCTTGAAGTAGAAGCTGGCATGGAAGGAAAGAAAGACAAATTTCAACACACCCTGAGTATGGGTATCTCTGACTGTAATGGGAGCAATCCTGCTGTCTCTGAGCCAGGGGAAGGACATGCTCAGGCAGGCCTTGGGGCCTCGCAGCTTGTTCCTACTGGTAGCAGAGGAAGTGTGGGCAGTGACGATCAGGATAGTTTCAGCATGCAGGAGATCGAGGCCTGTCTCCAGGACTTTGATAATATGACCTGGGAAATTGAGTGTACTTCAGAAATGCTGAAGAAACTGTCTAGTAAGGTTATGACTAAGGTTATAAAGAAGAAAATTATCTTTGCTATCCAGCAGCTAGGGAATGGGGAGTGGACCCATGGCCTGCAGAAGCGACTGAAGCACCTAAAAGGAAATATTCAGCTCTTTGAAGCTAAGCTGGACAAAGGAGCTAGGATGCTGTGGGAGCTTGCCATTGACTTCTCCCCTCGATGCAGTGAAAACCCAGAGAAGATCATTGCTACAGAGCGGAACACATACTCTATGGAGAAATCAGGGAGGGTCTACACAGAAATCATCCGTATCTGGGACATTGTCTTAGATCATTGCAAACTGTCAGATTCTATCATGGCCATCTGCAGTGCCTATAACCGGGGCTTGTCCTGTGTGCTGCGCAAGAAGCTAAAGGGTATCAATAAAGGCCAAGTATTAGCTAACAAGAAAATCCAAAAGCATATACCCCGCTGCTATGTGGAGGACACAGAGGCAGAGAAGAGCAAAGAGTGTAAAGATCCTGAGTACTTTCCCCCAGCTAGTGCGGTGGAGACAGAGTATAACATCATGAAGTTCCACAGCTTCAGTACCAACATGGCCTTCAACATCCTCAATGACATGACAGTGACAGTGGAGTACCCCTTCCGAGTGGGTGAGCTTGAGTATGCAGTGATCCACCTCAACCCCAAGCCGCTGGAGCCTATTATCCTTATTGGGCGGAGTGGCACCGGGAAGACAACTTGTTGCTTGTATAGGTTATGGAAGAAATTTCACATTTACTGGGAAAAAGCTGACCAGGCAGGAAGCCCATTGCTGGCCAAACAAACCTGGCCAAAGAGAAGGTTGGAAATGGGACCTAGAAAAGAGGGTCCAATTAGGGAGGGAGATGAGGAAGATGAGGAAGAGAAAGGTTCCAGTGAAGTAGAAACAGTAGACTGCATAGAAGAGAAGCAGGAGAGTGAAGCCTGTCTAGGAGGAGCCCATGAGAAGGCAACTGGGGACAGCCAGGTGGCAGAAGGATGTGTGTCAGAACACCCTCATCAGCTGGAGCATTTGCATCAGATCTTTGTGACAAAGAACCACGTCTTGTGCCAGGAGGTACAAAGGAATTTTATTGAGCTTTCCAAGTCTACCAAGGCCACTGGTCACTACAAACCACTGGAACCCAATGTTCATAAACTCCAGGACCTAAGAGATGAGAACTTTCCTCTGTTTGTCACTTCCAAACAGCTGCTCCTCATGCTTGATGCCTCTCTGCCAAAACCTTTTTTTCTAAGAAATGAAGATGGAAGCTTGAAAAGAAACATTGTAGGATGGTCTACACAGGAAGACTTGACCATCTCCAACTGGCAAGATGATGAAGAGGAGGCTGAGGCTGATGGGGATTACAGTGAGGAGGATAAAACTATAGAAACACGTACAGGTGACAGTGATCCCCGGATCTATGTTACATTTGAGGTGTTCACCAATGAGATATGGCCCAAAATGACCAAAGGGAAATCCTCCTACAACCCTGCACTGATTTGGAAAGAAATAAAATCTTTTCTGAAGGGTTCTTTTGAGGCCCTCAGCTGTCCCCATGGGAGCCTTACTGAGGAAGCTTATAAAAAATTAGGGAGGAAACGGTCCCCCAATTTCAAGGAAGACCGGAGTGAGATCTACAGCCTCTTCTGTCTGTATCAGCAGATCAGGTCCCAGAAAGGTTATTTTGATGAAGAAGATGTTCTGTACAACCTGTCCCAGAGGCTTTTAAAACTTAAGGTGCTCCCGTGGTCTATCCATGAGCTCTACGGTGATGAGATTCAGGACTTCACCCAAGCAGAACTGGCACTGCTGATGAAATGCATCAATGATCCCAATGCCATGTTCCTCACTGGAGACACAGCACAAAGCATCATGAAAGGTGTGGCCTTCCGCTTCAGTGATCTGCGCTCCCTCTTCCACTATGCCAGCAGAAGCACTGTGGATAAGCAGTGTGTTGTCCGGAAGCCCAAGAGGATCCACCAGCTGTATCAGAATTACAGGTCCCACTCCGGTATGTCCAGGCCTTGGTCTTACCTGCTAGGGGTGGGGGTTGCTTGGGCAGTGACCTTGGGCTACTTTTGAAGTTGTAGGCTAGCTCTTGTTAGGCTTTTCCAACTTATATAAGAGTCATATTTTGGAATTGGTTAGTAAATACCCTCAGGAACAAGAGATCTTATGATTTCTACCACTACTAAGTCATAAATTGATGATTAAAGATGTTAGTGCATAGAAATACACCTTTAAATAATTGTATCTTAAGGGGTTTGCCATGACATGAAAACATTTCAGGGGAACATATAAATTGCCTTTAGAACTTTTGTCAAAATACTTGGGAAGTACCTGTTTAATCAGTGTAAAGGAATACACCAGTTACAAGCCATTATTCCTTAATACAGCTTTTCTTTCAAGGGGAAACAATAAAGCTAGGAACAGAAGGTAGTGGGAGACAATCTTTTATCTCAGTTATGCCCCTTTTTTGCTAAAAAGTTTACTTAATCCTCACAACAGCCCTACAACATAGGCATTGTTACTATTTTCCGTAGGAGACTGAGGCAGAAAGGGCTTAAGCAATACAAAAGTAATACCATAATCTTTCCTTTATGGTTTACAGATTCTTACAAATTCTTCAAGTGTGTCCTACAATAATTCATGAACAGTATGGTTATTATTTTACATGTTTAAAGACTTTGTTTAGTAGCATAATGCCAGACATATCTTTATATAATTGTGTATTTTTGTCAAACATTGTAGTTTTTTTCCTTTTTTTTTTTTTTTTTAAGACAGAGTCTCACTGTGTATGTAGTTCAGGCTGGCTTTGAACTCACTATGTAGCCCAGGCTGGCCTAGAACTTGCAGTGATCCTCCTGCCTCAGCCTCCAGAGAATTACAAGCGTGTACCACCACGGCTGGCAAACATTGTGTTTTTGAGATTTCTCCATTTTAAATTTAATTTTATTTTGGTACCAGGGATCGAACTCGGGACCTTGCGCTTGTGAGTCAGGCAGCAGAACCACTGCGCTAAATCCCTGGCCCAGAGATTTCTCCATGTTAATAATGTGAAACATCAGTTCATGCATTTATAACTTGTTAGTATTCCGTTTTTTTTTTGTATTAAATTCTTTTATTGGTACATTGTAGGTATACAACACAATTAAATTTCTCATTGGGAATTGTACCTTTATATAATGCATCTTGGTTCTTATTTTTTCCCCATTCCTAGCCCTCCCTTC
>NW_004624788.1:14953922-14972946 GCF_000247695.1 Heterocephalus glaber | reverse complement strand
CTTCCTCTGGGCCCGGAGCAGCAGGACAGAAGGTGGCCCAAAAGCCCTTTCCTCTGGGCTGGGAGCAGCGGGAGGGATGGTAACCGGGAAGCCCCTTCCTCTGGACCAGGAGCAGTGGGACTTCGGCTCAGAAGCTCCTACCTCTGGGTCGGGAACAGTGGGACTCAGTACCTTGGTCTGGTGGTCTGGTATCCTCTGTGTCTTTGTAGTGTGGAATCAGGTGGCTGCCTGTCTGCATTGGGTTGATTCGGTGTCTTCCGCGTGACTCAGGACCTCGGTAGGGCGTGCACAGACCTGCCTGTCTGCAGCGGGCTGATTCGGCCTGTGTTATGCGTGACTGGGGACCTTGGCAAGGCATGGGCAGACCTGCCTGTCTGCAGCGGGGTGATTAGGCGTCTTCTGCATGACTCAAGACCTCCGTAGGGCGTGCACAGACCTGCCTGTCTGCAGCGGGGTGATGAGGCATCTTCTGCGGGACTCAGTATTCCGTTTTATGGCTGTACCACAATTTGCTATCCAGTTTCCAATGATGGGTATTAAGTTCTTGTCTTTTTTTTTTTTTTTTACTGTGACGTAGAATCCTGGACCACAACTTCCTGAGCAGATCTCTTTGGATCTATGCTATATCTTCATTTTCTTTCACTCTCCCTTTGCTCTGCTAGTGGTTTCAACTTATACTTTTCTGGTATCTTCGTGTGGCTACTGGCCAATTTGTATTTCTTCGGCAAATTGTCTGTTCTTATCCTTTGTGTAGCTTTTAATAATTTATTTTTCTCATTGATTTGTAAGAATTTTTAATGAATTTTGCCTTTATGTCCTTCGTTGATTTTGTATATTTTGGTTTCTTTTCCCTTTATGTTAAATACATTGATTACTTCTGATCTTATCATATATGTTGTATCTATTACACATATTTATTGAATATGTGGTAAGCACATACTATGTTTAGAGAATATTTCTCCATCTTTTATTCTTTTCTTAGATTGAAATTCACATAGCATAAAATACACCCATTTGAAATGTTCAATTTAGTGGTTTTTAATGAATTCACAAGAATGTGTAATCATTATCACTATATAATTCCAGAACATTTTCATCACTACAAGAAACTCCATAACCATGGCATTCACTCCTCATTGCCTTCTTCCTCTCACATGGCAAAAACTCACCTTTCTTTTTCAGTGGATTTGTCTCTTGTGGACATTGCACATAAATGGAATAATACAGTATGTAGCTATTGTGTCTGGTTTCTTTTACTTTGCATATTTTCAAGGTTTACCTGTGTTATGGCTTGTATCTGTATTTCATTTCTTTTTATGGTTGAACTGTTTTTTATCCTTTGAGTATGGCTGTATGAAAAATTACTTACCTAATTTCCTGAATAACTTAAGTGGATTTCTGTTTTTCCTTGTAGTAAACTTTTGGGTCCTCTTTTGATTTTCCCATTAATGTAAACCTTTGGTCCTTGTTAGCTCTTAGCAAAGAAGGAATCACAATGGCAGCTGATTTGCTTAGATTCAGCAGTTTTTATATATACTTATGATTGTTTCATATTGTATACTTTTAATTATTATAGTATTAGATAGTAATATTGCCTTCTACTATTTGGTAGTAGCAAGGAAGACACATGTGCCCATTTAACGGTGTTCTCCTGGACCATTGTAATCTGTCTGCCAAGGCAAAGGGCACATGGCCCCCAAGAGAAGTGGAGAGACTCAGGAAGATCTGTACTCAACTTAGCTTCAGATCCTACCTCTTAGAGGTGTTTATTAACTTCTCAGACCTTGGAGTCCCATTTGCAAAAGTTCAGTTGTCTGTCTCACTGCATTGCTGTGCAGATTAAAAGAAATAATTTTTATGAAGGTGGCTATTGTATAGTAGGTGCTTAGTCATTGTCACTTCAGAGCTTAAACAGAAATGGCACCTGATGAGAAAGGTCTTTGGAAAATCTTTTCTCCTGCTCTGACAATTGTTCTTAGTGTAGTTCTCTCAGCTAGGTATAAACCTGGAGGAAAGGGATGATGGAGGCTTTCGTTGTTGTCTGCAGCTAACATCCAGGGCTGCTGTTACCATGGTAATATTGCTTCCAGTGCTCTAAGCACTTCTGTGAGGAGACAGGGT
Organism: Heterocephalus glaber; assembly: GCF_000247695.1. Next base: position 14,970,825 of record NW_004624788.1, on the reverse strand, counting down.
GGTTTTTTTAAACCATAGTTAGTCTACACTATCACCTTATATGAGCATTCTAAAAGCTCTCATTGTTTACATTTCATTTCTTCCTTGACTCTTCTTTGGGAGGTAATTTTTTTCTAATATGACTATAAGTTGGGAATGAGGTCCAACAAAACCCTCTCAGTACGGGAACTTTATCCACTGTGGCCAGAGTAGTATGGCTTGGGGCCACAGTGGTGATCAAATGGGTACTGGAAATAAATTTGCAATTATTCATTATGTCAGGGCCAGCACTACTTCTTAGGGGAAAACCAAACAAACAAATAAATCCCCCCAAAACAAAACAACCAAAAACCTTGCCATCTTGTGTGGTATCTTACGTTGTTTTCTATTTTATCCTAGGCATTCTCAATCTGGCATCTGGAGTGGTGGATTTACTTCAGTTCTATTTCCCAGAATCCTTTGACCGCCTTCCAAGAGATTCTGGGCTCTTTGATGGTCCCAAACCAACTGTTCTGGAGTCTTGTAGTGTAAGTGACTTGGCAATTTTGCTAAGAGGGAACAAAAGGAAAACCCAGCCCATTGAATTTGGTGCCCACCAGGTGAGCTTCTTGGGATTGTGTTTTTGTTTGGTTTGGTTTTGGTTTTTTTTTTGTACTGGGGATTGAACTCGGGACTTTGCACTTGTGAGGCAGGCGGCAGAACCATTGAGCTAAATCCCTGGCCTGGGATTGTGTTTTGAAATGAAAAACAGTTTGCAATTAAAAAAAAAGGGTTGAGAAGCTGAATTACTTCACAAGGCAGGATTCAGTAGCCCCTGTTCCAGAATGTATGAGTTCCAGAGATAGATGAGTGACTAATATGTTTTAATATTTTCCCTGTCTTGGCTGGCCAGATTCTTGCTGGCCATTACTCTTTAAAGACATTATCTTTCTCTCATGAAACAGACAGAGCTCTACCACTGTTTTTCTTTATAGAATTTGTTGCTATTTTGTTTTCCTTCAGGTAATTCTAGTTGCCAATGAAATGGCAAAGGAGAAAATTCCAGAAGAGCTAGGGTTAGCACTTGTGCTAACAGTTTATGAAGCAAAAGGCCTGGAATTTGATGATGTTCTCCTTTACAACTTTTTCACTGATTCTGAGGTATGTCATACTGAAGTCTATGTATGAGCTGAACTTCCACTCTGGGGAAGAGAATTTGGAGCTGAGGATAAGCATTTGTCACTGGTGCCTGTTTGTATCCTAGAGAATTATTTCTGTGTTTTTTAGATGTGGGTTTTGACAATGACTGTGGGTTGTATCTCAGTGTGTCATGCCCTGGGTCTTCCTGTGCCTTTCCCTAGCTCTCTTGTATCTGTCTTCTTCTGAATGCCTAGTAGTAAGTGCCAGTTTCCAATTTTCATTAGCTGTTGTTATCCGTGGCTCCAAGGAATGCTTAACTTGGAGTGTGCTCTAAGGAGAGCCTTACAAATGAAGGCAAGTTAGCAATGTCCACACTATGAGGACAGAATTGGGCAAGGTCAGTTCATGGAAAGACACCTCCAGGAAGACAAATGGTTTCTTTCTGCTGAATCAAGTAATATGGAGGATGAGAACAGCCACCCTGCCTGGGAGGCCCCTTCTGGCATTGCTTCACTACCACTCCTTGCAGCCCATGTAGATCATGACAGCCAGAGAATCCCCAGGTTGGCCCCTAATGACCTTTATGTCAGCCCATTGCTTTGATTTGCCTCCTGAGTCCTTTCCGCCCCAAACTTAGTTTATTATTGGTAGAGCCACCAACTCAAGACCATTGTCCTAGATTTTCTAGCCACCAGTTTCTTTTCATCATCATCTTTTTTGGGGGACTCAGGCTGGCTAGAGACTGCTATGGAGTCTTCTTTGAGGACTTACCTGGCTGCGTATTGGTCTCTCTTATCAACTTTGCATTACACATGGTGCGTGCTTGAAGGGGCTGTCTTATACCTAAGTCAGAAGCCCTTTTGGCTTCAATACTTTAAAACATGCCCCAGCTATGACCCTTTAAATAGAATCACTACTTTTTTTTTCTTGGTCATTTTAAAATGTACTATTAGCTTTAATAAAATATATGGCTACTACTGCTAGGGATGCTTTGTATTTTATAAAGTACTTTTTGCATGTATTGTTTCATTACATTAGCCCTCTGAGCATATATATATCTCCTCATTCTATAGGTAAAGCCAAAAGTCACTGAGATTAGTTAAACTGCCCATAGTGCTAATACAGGTGGCAGAGCCTGAAAATGAACTCAGATGATTTGAGTTATAAATCTTTTTTCATTAGACTTACTTCCTTTTAAAGCTTCACATGTGTATTGGCTTCAAGATCCTTCTGGAATTAGTATATCATTGCTATTCCTTATGTTTATTCCTTTTCTTTTGAATTTTGCTAACAAAGTCCATGCACACTCATTAACCCTAGAAACGTTTTTAATTTCTGAGTATTTTTCTTTCAATAATAAATTTGTTGGTCAAAGTTGGACTGAGACTCTCCTAAAAGAGGAAGGGGTAAGATTCTGTTGTTTCTGTTCTTCATCAAATGGCAGTTGAATGCGTGTGCCAGTAAGAAGCTCAAGGGGCTCTGATTATAAATATCTATAACTTGTGATGGGCCCTGTGAAGAAAAATCCAACTATTCTGCATCACGTTAATCCTAAAAGTAGGAAAGGTCTGACCTTGTACTCCCACTAAAGCCTCATGAGTTGCATGAAATTAAAAATAAATGCCAAACTGAATCTTTTGGTAACACTGCTTCATCTTATTTACACAGTAAGACTTCTAAAGAAAACTTCTGGCCAAATGTGGACACCTGAAATCCTAGCTACTTCTGAAGCCAAGGCAGGAGGATCACAAGTTTGAGGCTAGCCTGGGCAACTTAGCAAGAGCCTGTCTCAAAATAAAAGAAAAGAGGGCTGGGGATGTAGCCCAGTGGTGGAGTATATATTTAGCATGTGTAAGGTCCTAGGTTCAATTCCCAGTACTGCAAAATCAAACAAACAAACAAACAAACAGACAAACATTTGATTTGGTACTTCTCAATAATAATGTGGCCATGTAATACTTGGCATAAAGTACACTCTTAATTTATCCTCGACAGTCTCCAGACCAAAAAGGGCCTGACAACACATGGAAGGAAAGCCTTTACTAAAAGGAGAAGGAAGGTGGATCAGATACATCCCTGGCCACCATGGTCTGGTTTTTGGTGTTGCTTTTGAGGTGGCTGGCTGCAGGATGCGGAAAAGTAATGGCTATTTGACATGGGGGACAGTGGAGAGCCTCTCTGCCTCCCTGGCCTCTTCTTCCATCCTGTTTATGTTTCAGGCAAGCACTCGGTTTGCAGCATCTCTCACCTGGGCTTGTGAGTGGGCATGGGCCGCAGTGGAAGAGGAAGGTCCTTCATTCCCCAGTTTGTGATTATTAGAGTAATAGTTTTGCCTGTCTAGCCTCATGGTTGCCAAGGCCAGGATGGGAAAGGAACTAAGGAATGGTTACACCAAACCTTTGTCTTGTGGGATGTTGCCTCATCTTTGGGGAAGGGCATTGCTCTCTCAGTCACCCAAACTGTCCTCCATGGGAATGTGGAAGGGGAATTCCCATTTATATTCTGCCCTAGGGTGGTGTCCATGTCCTTCTTCACAGTCATGTTTGAAAGGGACAGGGGAGACTTTGAAAACACATTTATAGGTTGGCTAATGGACTTCTGGACTTTGAAAATAGGCTCCCCAAAGGTAGATTTACTAGGAGAATTTATGCACTTTCCTTCACAATTAACGGTCCCAAGAAAGCCGGAAGACTTTTAAATACTACATCTTTTATTGTCACAAGTGCTATAGCTTTGTATCCTCATAACAGGTATACTCCCTCACTCCTAAAAGTCTATATTTTGAAAAAAATGTGTTTCATTCATGGAAACAGGTGGCCATGTGCCATCTGAGCAGTTTTTTCTCTCTCCAAGCATTTCTAAAATACACCATGCTTCCCTAACTCGTTGGAAGGACAGCCAGTCTTCACCTTATGCTGCCTGTTAGGTGGGTCTTTTCTAATGTCAACCACTTGTCTTTTGCCTGCTTCTTGGCAAATAATTCCGTCAGCTAAATAGCTTCACCAAAAGGATAGTTATGAATATGTCCTGAAGTTTTTTTGTAAATTCCTAGCTAAAATGATTTCATGATTAACATCACTTTTCAAACATGGAGATTGATTCTAAAATTGATTAGAAGCATAACCACTTTTTTTTTCTTAGTATATGTTTGCAGTACAGAATGATTTTATTCCTTGTGGGGAGTTGGTACATGTACATGACACATCTTAATTCTTTTTTATCTCTTTCCCTTCCTCTTCCTCTCCCCTTCTTCCATCTTTTGGTCCCTTTCCCATTTATAAAAGATCTATCTCCCTATTTTCTATTATCTATCTTTTATTTGGCTTTTTATTTATATTTTGGGTTTCTCATATAAGAGAAATCATGAAATATTTAAACTTATGTGTCTCATTTATATCACTTACCATTATGGTCTCAAGGTATGCACATTTTCCTACAAATGACTCAAATTTATCCTTTATGGCAGAGTAGTACTCCATTATATATAAATATCACATTTTCCTTACCCATTCAACTGTTAATGGACATATAGGCTGCATCTGATATTTAGCTATTATGAGTTGTGCTGCTATAAACATGGGTATGCATGTATCACTATAGTATGATGTCTTTAACTCTTTCAGGAAGACACCTAGAAGAGGAATAGCTTGGTTGAATGGAATAATTTCAGTTTTTTAAGGAGTCTCTATACTGATTTCCAAAGAAGTTGTACTAGTTTACATTACCATCAACAATGTACAAGGGTTTCTTTTTCCTTGCAGCCTTGCCAACATTTGTTATATTTGAGTTCTTGATGATGGCTATTCTTCCTGGAATAAGACTGAATCTCAGTGTTGTTTTAATTTGCATTTCTCTAATGGCCAGAGAAGTTGGACATTTTTAATGTATGTATTGGGCTCTTGTACTTCTTCTAAGAAGTGTCTGTTCATTTCAGTTGCCATTTTTTTTGTGTGTGTTTTTTTTGTTTTTGTTTTTTTTGTACCAGGGATCAAACTCGGGTCCTTGTGCTTGAGAGACAGGTGACGGAACCACTGAGCTAAATCCCCGGCTTCAGTTGCCATTTTTGAATGGGCCTTTTATTAAGGGGGTTCTAACATTTTAATTCATTATATATTTTAGATATTAGTCCTCTGTCTGAGTTGTAGCTGGCAAAAGTTCTTTCCTATTCTGTAGATTATCTCTTGACTCCTAGTTGTTTGTTTTGTTTTTCTGTGCAAAAGCTTTTTAATTTGATATAATCTCATTTGTTGATTCTTGGTATTATTTCTTGTGTAACTGGGGTTCTGTTCAGAAAGTTCTTGCCTATGCTTTCAAGAGTTTTACTTATTTTATCTTCCAGCAGGTTAAGTGTTTCTATTTTCATATTTAGGTCTTTGATTCATTTGGATTGTAGTTTCATACTTGGTGAGAGTTATGGGTCTAGACTCAATCTTCTGCATGTGTAAAGCAAATTTCCTCAGTATCATTTGTTAAAGAGGCTATTTTTCTTCCAGTGTATGTTTTTGGCTCCTTTGTTAAAGATCAGATAACTGAAGTGCCTGGAGCTTTTTCTATATCCTCTCTTCTGCTCCATTAATCCACATGTCTGTTTTTGTGCCAGTACCATCCTGTATTTAACACTGTAGCTTTCTAATATAACTTCAAATTCAGGATAGCGATGCCTCCTGCTTTGCTCTTGTTGTTCAGGGTTGCTTTTGCTATTTTGGGTCCCTTCTGGTTCCAGGTGAATTTTAGGATTGTTTTCTCTAGAATGCTGTTGGCATTTTGGTGGAGATTGCATTAAATTTATATATCAGTTTTAGGAGGATGGACAATTTGACAATATTGGTTCTGCCTGTGCAGGAACAGGGGTATCTTTTTATTTTCTGATGTCCTCTTTAGTCTTCTTTTTCAGAGTACTGTAGTTTTCATTGTAAAGGTCTTTCACATCTGTTATGTTAATTCCTAAATATTTAATTTTTTTGATGCTATTAAGAATGGTATTGTTTACATAATTTCTTTTTTGTGGATTTATTACTGGTGTACAGGAATGGTATTTCTTTTTGTATGTTGATTTTTTATCCTGCTACATTGCTGAATTTGGTTGTTAATTCTAGGAGACTTTTGGTGGATTTTTTGAGTCTTGTAAATAAAGCCTCATATCATATGCAAATAAAGGCAGCTTGACTTCTTCCTTTCCTATACATATTCCTTTTAGTTCTTTCTCTTGCCTCATTGCTCTGGCTAATGTTTTGAGTACCATATTAGACAGAAGTGGTAATAGTGGACATTCTTGTCTTGTTCTTGATTTTAGAGAATGTTTTCAGCTTTTCCCCATGCTTTTTTTTCTTCACTTTTTAAAAGTCATGAATGAATGATGGATTTTGTTAAAGGCTCTTTCTCTGCCTGTTGAGGTGATTATATGATTATTATTCTTGCTTGTGTTTATGTGGTATATTACCTTTATTGATATGGGAACACTGAATCCTTGCATTCCTGAGATGAAGCCCACTTGGTCCTCTTCTTAATGATTTGTTGCACTTCATTTGCCAGTATCTTGTTTACAAACTTAATTTGTACTTAATTGTTCTACAATTTGGAAAAGATGGCCACATTTGTGTTCATGTAGGAAAAATGGCTGTGGTGGTTTGTCACCTGATACAGAGCTTGCAAACAAAACTAAAATTTTGCCAAATGCTTCTGTTGGTGAACCAAATTGTTTGCAAACAAAAATGTTCATGGGCCAAAACAGCACCGTATGTATATATATTTATCCTTTCCTCCTGCTGAATTGTTCCCCTAACCAATCTGTAGTGACCTTTGCCTCTTCTGATTAGTTTTGGCTTAAAGTCTACTTTGTCTGAAAAATAGAATAGTTAACTCCTGTTAGTTCAGGCTCCCATTGTGTGGAATATTGTTTTCCACCCTTTAAGTTTTAGTCATATTTAATCTTTTTAGATTAAATATGTTTCTTGTATATATCATACCATTGGGTTTTATGTTTTCTCAATAACTCTCTTTTGGTACCAGGGATCAAACTCCGGTCCTTGCACTTCCAGGGCAGGCAGCAGAACCACTGAGCTAAATCTCCGGCCCTGGGTTTTATGTTTTGATCCTATCCAACAAATTGTGTCTTTCCATTGGGGAGTTGAGACCATTCCTATTACTTATTATTCCTGTCATTGCGTTATTTTCTTGTTGCTGATTTCTCTTTTTCCTTTTCTGCTTAACTGCTCACCCTGTCTGATGTATTTATTCTGTTAGACTTTTTGGCATTGTTGACTTCATTGTCTTGTTTGAGGATAACCTTGAGAACTTTTTGGAGTGCTGGTTTGGTGGTTATGAATTTCTTAAGGTGCTCTTTGGCATGGAGACACTTATTTTTCCTTCAATTTTGAAAGATAGTTTTGCAAGATATATCAGTCTGGGTTAGAGGTTGTTTTCTTTTAGGGCTTGAAACACTTCAGTTCAAGCTCTTCTTGCCTTTGAAGTTTGTGTTGAGAAGTCTATAATTCTAATGGGTTTACATTTATAAGTGGTTTGTTAATTTTCTCTGTCAGCTTTGAAGATTCTTTTCTTGTATTGGACTTCTGGATTTTGACTATGATGTGTCTTGGGGAGGTTCTTTTCTAATTGTGGCTATATGGGGTTCTATATGCCTCACTTATATGTTTGTTAAATTCTTTCCCCATATTTGAAAAGTTTTTTGCTGTTATATGTGTAAACAGGTTTTTAAAGCCATTTGTGCTCTTTTCTTATTTTTCACTAATTTCAGTTAATCTTATATTAGTCTTTTTTATCATTCAGTTAGACCCATTTTCCGTGTTCTTTTGTTGTTTTAAGGTATCTCTGGGTCTGTGATGAACACCTGCATCAGACCTGTCTTCTAGTTCTGACACTGTCCTCACATTGGTAACTTCTGCTGTCTATACTTTGATTAGAATTTTTATCTCTTGAATTTTTTTTTTTTTTTTGGTACTGGGGATTGAACTCGGGTCCTTGCGCTTGCAAGGCAAGCAGCGAAACCACTGAGCTAAATCCCTGGCCCTTATCTCTTGAATTTTTGTTTAGTATCTTTTCATGGACTCTAATCTTTGCTAAAGTTGTATTCATGCTTTGTTTCATTTTGTTTACTTCAGCTAGCTTGTTTTAGTGTCTTCTGTAAACTCACTGATCATTTTATTAATTCCATTATCTGTTTAGTTATTTCTTTAAGCTTGCTGAACACCTTATTGATCTTTTTTTTTGTCTCCTCTTTTGTCATTTTGTATAATTCTGCTGTTTGTTTTTTTATTTCCTCCCTGTTGATACCTCATTGATTAGCTCTGAGGGAGTTGGTAGCTTTTGGAGGCATTTTGCTGCCTTGTCTTCTCATATTTGTTTCTTTTTTTTTTCTTTTTTATCTGCTGAGGTTTCCAGCATGATGGTAGTGGAATGATTCTGTTGCTAGTATGGAGATTTCCTTATTTAGTGTCTGCTTTTTAGTGGTGCATTTTGAGTGTGACTTTGCCTCGGTCCCAAGATCTGACCACTTTCATTAATTTGGGAAAGGAGGGTGGAGGGTAATTGGCCCAGCACCCAGTTCTCCAAAAAATGAGCCACAGTATTGTTGATGACACAAAGACAAACCAGATATTGACGTACAGTAAAAACTCATTAATATTAACAATGGTTCCACCTTGACAATAGCTACAAAATCAGCAACAATAATAGTGTCAAAGACAGACTGGATGTTGATACATCATAAGAACCAATGGGAGTTATGACTGCACCATCCTTAACCACAGAAAAGAGATGTAGAATTATAATTTAGGCACAATGACAGCCCAAATATTGACATACAGTAAATATGTACTAAATGTAATAACTGTGCCACCATTAACAGTAGCTACTCTGGCAGTTCCAGTTTCGGTGTTCCAGTTTCTGTATTCCCCTGTGTACCCCAAATCACAGCTTTCTTTGAACAGTTTTATGGCTTGTGGGATTGTGAAGTGCCCTCCACCATTCTAGAGACCTCTCTGTCCATTTATCCCAGGGTATGCCATATCCCTGCTCAGGCTGGTAGGTGGAGAAAGCAAACAGACCCACTGAGTTCTGTGCTGACTGTAGGCCATGGTATTGGGGCTCAAGCTGACCACTGGTTTTAATACCAGTACTTTGAGACCCAGTCCTCTCTGAAAGCCACACAACCAGACTGAGTTCTCACCAGGGAGAGTGGGACCCCTGCATCCTTCCTAGCCTGAGTGTAAACTTCTTAGGGGTGGGGTCAATGGCCTACACCCTTTCTATGACTATCTCTTGTGGCTGTCTCCCACCTAGTCACTGTGGTAGGATGACATCAGAAACTCTGAGGTATTATTCCTTAGTTGTTTTATAGCTCATGCTTAAACAATTAACCCTTTTTCAAAGTGGGTCCTGATTAAATCTCAAATATGGTCAGTGCTGCCCTGAGTTTCTTCTCCAACTCTAGTGAACCTTGAGGAAAGAGTCACTTTCTGAGTAAAACCACACATTGTTTTTGCAGTTTACAATAGTGGTGGGCTTTTGTTGGGGCTAGTGCTATTGGCCCAGTCTGTTGTTTCTCCCTGAGACTTCTGACCCTCTCCAGTCTTAACTTGTGTCAGCAGAGATAGGTTGCCCTCCTTGGGAGCCAGGGTCAGCTTTCCAGATTGCTTTGTTCTTTTCTCTGTATTGTACACCATTTCTCCAGCTTCTCTGTAGTTTCTAGTTTTCCTATAAACTCCCTCCTGATTCTTATAGATCTTTTTTTCTCTTGACCAAGTTGTTTTCTAGATGTCTCGATTTCCAGGCCCCAGAAAGGCTGTATTTTGCTGCTGGTCTCTTCTCTGTCATCTTAAATTCTAATCTTTTTTTTAGTATAACCATTCTTATTTAATGGAAAATGTTTAAGGCATTTAATTTAATTTAACCACATAGTTTATGTGGTATGGATAACTTAAAGCAGATAAAATGTATCTACTTCATCTTTTCAGCTCCTTGAAAAGTTGCATAGATGCAGAGTATCATCACTTTATAAAAAAGGAAAAAGTTAGGAAAGTTAACTAGTTACTCTCACAAGGCACAGGAAAGTACAAAATCTGAAATTTCTTAGGAATTTTGGATTCTAAATACTGCATGTAAGCTGGGCATTTCAGCTTTGCTGGGGTCTGTAAACCACAGCTTGCTGGGCAAATCTACCCCACTGCCTGGTTTTTATACATTTTATGGATTGAGAATGGATTTTGCATTTTTGAGTGGCTGGGAAAAAAACTCAAAGGAGAATAATATTTCATGGCACACAAAAATTATATGAAATTTCATTTTGTGGACAGAGTCAAGGTTTTATTGGAACAGCACACTCATTCACTCACATGTCAACTTTAGCATTACAGTGATAGAATTCAGTAGTTCCGAGACAGACCATATGACCTGCAAAGCCCAAAATACGTATTATATGACCCTGTAGGGAAAAATTTTGCTAACCTTTGTTCTACACAGTCACCTTGGTTTTGAAGTTAGAGTAAAGGAAAAAAATGGGTAAAATAATCAAGCATTGTACTAGACACTTGGCATTGATCAACTTCTTATATTCCCCCTCCCAAAATTGAGTGGTCCCATTATTTCCATTTTATAGAGCAGGAAAATCAATGTGTTCAAGGTCACATAATTAATCAGTGGAAGAGCTATGTTAATTAATATGTCCTGTGTGACATTCAAGTGTACATTGGACTGTATACCCTACAGTATCTGAATTTTATTCCATCCTTGCTTGAGTAATTCAGTTAGAAAATTCTGGCACATGTGTCTTAACTGCTGAACCTAAGTGGAATTTCTTAACCATGTTATAAGAAAGAGTAAGGCTTCATCTTTCCATATTGTTTGTTGAAATTCTTTGTTTTTAAATTTTAAAAATAGCTTTATTATTATTTATTATTTAAAAATAACTTTATTTGTCTCAGTCCAGGGAATTTTCATGATAGCTTCCTTGATGCCTGCCTGTCTTATCCCCCTCCTATCCATTTTGAGCCTACAGTATGTACCCCACCTCCTCACAGCTAGAGTTGAAAGCCTGATGCTTCAAGTGGGGCTCAGTTTTCCATGAAGCTCAGGGAGGCCACTCAAAAGCATATTCTGTTGGTCTTTAATTCATTATTGTTGTTCAGGCTTACAAGGAATGGAAGATCATATCTTCATTCATACCTTCATCATTTGACTCCAGAGTGGGAAACTGGCCATTGGTTGAAGTGCCCCTAGAGAAACCGAGTTCTCAGGCTCGGTCCCTCACAGTGAATCCAGAAATGTACAAGGTAAACTTCTACCATTTGACTATTCATTTAGTTGACATGGACCCAGTAAACAAGGTGTGGAAGAGAAGAGAAGATGAAAAATGGAGGCTTGCACTTGGCTGGTCTTTCTTTACATCAACAAAAGAGAGAGGAGTGTAGAAAATGGAGGGCCAAAAATCTCATTGTTGGAAAACTCCCTTTTTCTCAGCAGAGAGCTGGGCAGGATGAGTGAGGTGCTGTTTGAAAGTGGAAGGGGAAGGATAGGACCTTCTTTTTACCTCTAGAACTCAGCTGTAATCAAATTTTAATGCAGTCATGGAATAGGTCTTGGGTAGTCTAGTCTTAATGATAATTGTAGTAGGAATGTATGACTGGTTTAATTTTAAAAATTAAGTCACAGCAATTGTATAAAATGAACCATTAGAGTAAAATGAGTGAAGGTTATACTACCTTTGTAACTTCTGGTAAATCTATAATTATTTCAGAATAAAAACTTAAAACAACTATAGCAGATTCATATGGGTCATGCTTACTTACCTTTTTGGATGGAGAGGGGTAGAGTTTCTTATAACCTCACCAGAGCCTTACTTATTTGTTCTGCATCTACTGAGCACCTGGTATCCTGTTCATGTTTGTGCCATACTTTTCGAAAATTTAGCTTTTGTATTTTTTGCAAAATCAGAGCAAGCCTATTAAACTGTAGCATGTTATACCCGTGGGCAAAGATCTATCATTTTTGTCCTCAATCTTATCCTTAGCTTCTTAATGGAGAGCTGAAACAACTGTATACTGCCATCACAAGGGCTCGGGTCAACCTCTGGATCTTTGATGAAAACCTAGAGAAACGGGCTCCTGCTTTCAAATATTTCATTAGAAGAGGTTTTGTCCAAGTTGTCAAGACAGATGAAAATAAAGGTAAGATCTCATGAAATTATTCGTATTGTTGGAAGAAGCATGTTTCTCTCAAATATTCTTATGGTAAGGTATAAAGAGTATACTTTACTGTTGTTTTGTTTTTTGCTCTGGTGGGTGTTGAACCCAGGTCTCATGCATGCTAGGCAAGTGCTTCACCACTGAGCTACACTCCCAGCCCAGGTGTAGTCTTTTGAAAGCATTTCTTTTTCTTTGCACAGTCTTGTGAGAAATGAGTATTCTTGCTGATTTGTTAAGATGTGTGTGAAAGGGTGGGTTGTAGTGGAATGGGAGAGTTAACTCCTGAGGGAAGATCTTTCATTTGTCTTTTAAAAGTGTTTTAGACAAAGGTTAGAGGAAATATGCCCTGTAGGGAGGATAAAAGTTGCCATGAAAGTTTTGGTAGCTGATTGGCAATATCTATGAAAGTAAAGATTGCACAGTCCAATTTGTAATTATGTAAAACTAAAAACAACCTGAGTGTCCAGTGGAGAAAAGGATAAATGTATTTCTCTCAGAGGAATGCCATGCAACCACTAAAGAGTAAGGTGAATTTCCGTTTAAGGCTATATAAAGATGTTCAAAACACTCAATTTAAAAAAGCAAAATTTAAAAGCAGTGTAGATAGAATTTTCTAATTTAAAGAACTTTATATTATATAATTATAAAAACTATATATGTGTATATTAGAATAGAATATACATGTGTTCAATGTTTACATATATACAAACATTTATTTAAGTGTATTTATCAAATCTAATTCAGTTCTTGTGTTTGTATATCAAGAATTAAGTTTGTGAGAGTTTGATAGTGAGGGATAATAGGTTGTCTGAATCTGGTTCATAAATTTCACAAAACAAGAACCGAAGATTCAGGTAGTAAGGGATTCATCAGAAGATTTATTTATCTGTATCCATTCAGTTCCTTATTATGGGTAACAAAGGTTTATATAGTTGGAGTTTGGAGATAGAATATGTATAATTTATAACATGTATAACCTATTATTCTGTTTATTTATTTATTCTTTTTTTTTCTTTTTTTGGTACCGGGGGTCGAACTCAGGACCTTGAGCTTGCAAGGCACATGGCAGAACTACTGAGCTAAATCCCCGGCCCTTATAACCTATTATTCTGATGCAAACTGCTTGTTGTCTTACCTCTGGTGCTAAGATTGGCGGGTATGAAGTTGTCGAGTAAATATGAATACCTTTTACTTTTCACCTTTATGCTTTCTGTGCTTTTTACAGACTTTACAAAATGATAACTTCTCATATTATTTTCATAATTTGCTAAGACTAGCTAATTTTAAAAATAAAGTGAAGATCTGAAGGTTAGTTATTGAGGTGACTCCTCTAGGCTGTTAGTTTCTTTAGGGGAAGGGGAAGGAGCAGGGCCCAGCTACTGTACAGAGATTTTCTGGTTTCCTGAGGATTTCTTCACTCATTTTATGGAGGCTGCTTCTTGTTATTGCGGATGGCTCCACTGGGAACCACAAATAGATGTTCCTAGGATTTGACTATTATGATATGATGGGAAAATCAAAGGGTTGGAGTTTAAAAACCTGACTTCTCATAAAACCTTTCCACCTAAGTAGTTACATGACCTTGTTCAAGCCCTGCTTTCTCTCTATGAGCATTTACCTTTTTAGCTAAAAGGAAAAGGAGTGGGTTGGCCTAACATGGTCTTTCTCAATCTTTCCTGCAACTCACATTTCTTTTAATCTCAAAATATATTCTAACACTCACTGTAAGACATTTTCAAGCTAGACTTTTTTTTAAATTTAAAAACTCAAAATGAAAAAGGATTACAAGGACCCATTACAAAATGAAAAGGAATGGTTGAACCATCCTTGCAACTCCTGAGATGAAATCCACGTGTTCATGATGTATGTTTCTTTTGATGATTATTGTATTCTATTTGCCAGCATCTTCTTTAGGATTTTTGTATCTGTATCCATTAAGGATATTGGCCTGTAGTTTACTTTTATAGTTGAGTCTTTCTCTGGTTTGGGGATTAGAGTGATGCTGGCTTCCAGAAATGAGTTTGGAAGTGCTCCTTCCCTTTCAATTTCATTGAAGAGTTTGAGGAGTATTGGTGTTATAATATCTTTAAAGATCTTGTAGAATTCAGCAGTGATCCATCAGGTCCTGAACTATTTTCAGTTCTTAGGGTTTTTTTTTTTTTATTACTTCCTCAATTTCATTGCTTGTTATTGGATTGTTCAGAATTTTTATGTCTTCTTGATTTATTGTTGGTAATTCATATGAATCTAACAATCTGTCCATTTCTTCAAAAGTTTCTAATTTGTTAGAAAACAAGTTTTCATAGTAGCTATTGTCTTCTGAATTTCAATAGTGTCTGCTGTGATTTTGCCTTAGTCATTTCTAATTGCATCAATGTGAGTCTTTTCTGTCTTTCTTTTGGTGAGTTTGGCTAGTAGTTTATCTATTTTGTTATATTCTTTCAAAGAACCAGCTCTTCAATTCGTTGATTTTTTTTAGTATCAATTTCATTAATTTTCACTCTGATATTTATATTTTCCCTCCTTAAATTTGGTTTGGGGTTGGTTTATTAAATATCTTGAGATTTATCATCATGTCATTTATTTGAACTCACTCTGTTTTTCTAATGTAAGCATTTGTCTGCAATAAGCTTTCCTCTTAGGACTGCTTTCATTGTGTCCCATAGATTCTGGTGTGCTGTACTGGAATTATCATTTGATTCCAGAAATTATTAAACTTCTTCCATGACCCATTGAATGTTCAGAGGAGTGTGTTATTAAGTTTCCAGGTATTTATAAATTTTCTGTGGTTTCTTCTATAATATATTTCTAGTTTCAATGCATTATGGCTTGATAATAAACAGGAGGTTGATTTAAATTGTTTTGTATTTATTTAAGCATGCCTTGTGGACTAGTACAGTGGTGCCTCGGCTTACAAACTTCATTTGTTTTATGACTTTGGGGAAGATGGTTGTGTTTACGTGGGGAAGATGGCCATGGTCATGTTTGTCATCCAATGTGGAGTTTGTGAACAGAAGCAAAATTTCGCTGCATGCCTTTGTTTGCAAACTGAATTGTTTGCAAACAGAAGCATTCATAAACCAAAGCATTACTGTGTATAGTCTATTTTGGAGAAAGTTTCTATGCTGCTGAAAAGAATGTGTATTCTGTTGTTGTATGGTAGAACACTCTAGATTATCTGTTTAATTCACTTGTTTGAAGGTGTGGATCAACTCTGATACCATTGTTGAGTTAGTGTTTAGTTGATCTGTCTCTTTGTGAAAGTGGGATATTGAGATCACCCATTATGATTGTGTTGGTATTTATTTGATTCTTTATGTCCTGGAGTATTTGTTTTATGAAGATAGTTGCTCCAGTATTTGGTACATATATTTTACAAATGTTAACTCTTCCTGTTGGACTGTTCTTTTAACTAGTATGTAGTAACATTAATTGCCTTTCCTGATCGTTTTTAGCGTGAATTTTTTTTTTTTTCTGAGAGGAAAATTGCTACCACTGTTTGCTTTCAGGGTCCTGGTGCATGAAATACTGTTTTTCAGCCTTCAATGTTTAGTCTATGAATATACTTTTGTATTAGATGAATTTCTTGAATGCAGCAGACAGACTGTAGGATTCTGTTTTTTGATCTACAGTATCAGTCTGTGTCTTTTAATAGGGGAATTGAGCCATTAACATGGAGAGTTATTACTGAAAGGTGTTGATTTATTCCTGACATTTTGTTCTTTTTCTGTTAGCAACTCCTTTCTTTTTCTTTTTGTTTATCTCTTTGTTTTCCTTGATATATTTGTTCCATCTGAGGTTTTTTTACTTTATTGGCTTCATTGTCTCTGTCTAGGATATTTTGGGTATTTTCCGATGTTTTGGTTTGATGTTCATGTGTCTCTTAAGTTGTTCTTTTTCATGAAATGATTTTATCCATCTTTTTAAATGTTATTATATTTTATTTATTTATATATATTTATTGGTACATTTTAGGTATAAAATACATTTACATTTATTATTGGGTGTTTGTACCAGAACATGATGCATCTTAGTTCTTATTTTTCATCCCATTACCTGTGCACCCTTCACCCCCTCCACCCTTCCCTATTTACACAGACTTTGATTCCATTTTTTTTTCTTTCTCATAATTTTTCCTTTCCCTTCTCCCCTTTCCCCTTCCCCTCCCACCATCCCCAAACCCTTGGACCTTTTCTTATTTCAAATTATCGATTATTCATTGTAATCATTTTCATCCTTATTTACACTTTCAATTTCTCATACTAGAGAAACTACTCTGTATTTACATATGTGTGTCCTATTTATTTCACTGAAGAGTATGGCCTCAATATGCATCCATTTAGCTATAAATGTCTCTAGTGTCTCATTCTTTATGGCTGAGTAGTACTCCATTTTATAAATAAACCACGTCTTCTTTATCCAGTTTCTAGTCAATGGGCACTTGGGCTGTTTCCAAGCTTTAGCTATTACAAACTGTGCTGCTATAAACATAGGTGGAAATATATCGCTGTGGTATGATTCTTTCAATTCTTTGGGGAAGATTCCCAGTTAGGGGAATAGCTGGGTCAAATGAGACCTCTAGTCCTAGTTCTTTGAGGTGTCTCCAT
>NW_004624788.1:14934981-14945675 GCF_000247695.1 Heterocephalus glaber | reverse complement strand
TATTTATCTGGGAGATTATTTCTGTTTCGAATTTTTCTAGAGCCTCATGCATCTGCTTTGTTACTTCCTGTGCTATCAGTTCAGGGTGTCCAAGTGGTTGCTTATCAGACTGTTTCACCTCATTTCCCCCAGAATTTCCTTTTTTTGTGGCGTGGAAGCCCGTGTTTGTGCCTTGCTTAAGTGTCTTCTAATTTTTGTTTTTGGTACTGTCCTTGGTTTAATTCCTGTGTTGATATTTCAAAATTGCTTAATGTAGGTATCTTTGTTGCTTGTGTTTAAAACCCTTGTGGAATGATTGCTTTTCAGAGGTGTCTTCCAGACATAGCTTGTGTTTGGGTTTTGAGACTCCAATGACTCTGAGGCTATTTTATTTTCCCTATACCAGGAAGGAAAACTAATTAGATCAATCACAACATGTTAGCCCAAATGACAGTCAGCAATACCATAGCATCAAGCACAGCTTAGAAAATGACAGTTTGTAGTAGTTATTAATTTATCACATTTAACTGTGTGAGTTAAATTAAAACTGAGGACCAACCCAACATAAATTTATAATGAATAAACTCTTCAATATAGCATCTTTCCCCTTTGGCGTGGGGAGTTAAAAGGAGTTGGGGAGGGAGGGACAGGTAGAAAGAACAGGTAAGATTAGTGGTGAGGCCAGAAGACAGAAAGATCACACAAACTCTGAGAAGTTGTTAAAGGCAAGAGAAAAAGGCAGAATGAAAGAATAAAAATGTGAATAGAATCACCTAACAGCAACAGGGAGGCTAGATACTGAATTTACTTTCCTTTAAACCTAATGATAATCAAGAGAAGGAAAAAGAGAAGAAAAAAACAATAAGGGAGCAATCTGAATTCAGTGCTGAAAGGAACAAATGGGGAGATGAGGAGCAATGTGGGACAGCGAGAGTATGAGTGCGAGAGAGAGAAAGAAAAGATAAAAGAAAGAAAAGAAAAAAAGTAAAACTTTGAAGAGTAGAAAAAAAGTAAAAATTAAGAATTAAAAATAAGAGAAAAAACTGTTTTTTTCTTTTTTGCAAATAGCAATAGAAATTATGCGCCTCCTTCAGGGTATGTCTCTGCTGTCACAGTAGGCAAGGTAGGACTCCGTGTGCATATGCGAGTCAATGAGTCTCAGCATGGCAGCAGCAGACCAAGTACAGTGGTCTGATGTGCCTTTATTGTAGAGATTCTCTTTACTTTTCCGCTGAGCTTCAGTTTTCATCGAGGAGCCTGAGAAGCCCTCTTTCTGTTACTAACTTCTCCTCTATCTTGTGGCACTCAGGACAAGGGTCTTTATAATCTCCTGTGCCTCTGTAGTGTGGGACCAGGTAGCAGAAAAGCCAGAAGGCCAGAGGCGCATGGGGGTGGGATGGGGGGACTGGACCTTGGAGGCCCCTGCGCGGGAGCGCGGCTGAGCAGACCTCACCGTCTTATGGGCGGGACCCGGGACGGCAGGAGAGCTTCAAGCTGCTTGTCTCACCTGGCCGGTCACAGCTTAGAGAGCGTCGGATGGGGTTGGGGCTGCAAGATGCCCCTGGGACCTCACCGTGGCGTGTGCGCGGCCCGGGACGTCCGTGGAGCTTCAAGCTGCTTGTCTCACCTGGCCGGTCGCAGCTTAGAGCTCCATCTTTTTTTAAAAGAAAGTTTTGCAGGATATATTAATCTGAGTTGGAAGTTGTTCGCTTTTAGGGCTTGAAATACTTCACTACAGAGTCTGTTGGTCTTTAGATTGTGTTGAGAAGTCTGCTGCCATCCTAATGAGCTTATCTTTATATGTGATATTTTTGTTTTGCTCTGACAGCTTTTAAGATTGTGCCTGTTTGTTGGACATCTAGGAGTTTGAGTAAGATATGTTGTTCTGAACTTTCTTCATCATAGTTCTTTGGTGTTCTGTAAGCCTCGCTCATCTCTGTGTTGAAGTATTTCTTCATACTTGGGAAGTTTTCTATTATGATTTCTGTGAATGAATTTTTTTAAACCCATGTGTATTATCTTTGCTTTCTAGTTTCTAACTCCCATTAGCCTTAAGTTGGTCTTCTTAGCATTGTCGCGTAGTTGTTGGATGAATTTTTCTTGTTCTCTTAATGTTTTTAAGGCTTATCTGAGGAATTTGTTGTAATTTAACATCATTTTGTCCTTAATTTCTGAAACCTTGTCTTCACTTTAGTCATTTCTGCAATATATAAATTCTATACAATATTTTACTTCTGGTATTTCTGTCTGATACCTTTTTGGTGGAGTCTGTGTCTTTGGTTAATATGTCATTCATATTTTGAACTGTTTTGGTGAGCTCTTCCAATTTTGTATTTGTTTCTCCCATATCCACATCGGTCATTTTGTATGAGAATTCCATAAACTTTTGGATCACGTCCTCTTTGAACTCACCAAGTTCCTTTAACTCGTCTCTAATCAATTTGTAAAACTTCACTCTCTGGTGTTTGCTTTCCTCTCAGTTGGTTCCCCCTGGATCTACATTGGGAGAGTTGGGAGACCTTTTCCTTTTTGCCATGTTTTTCCATGTTCCTGTGTGTGTGTGTGTGTGTGTGTGTGTGTGTGTGTGTATTGTGCTGGGGTAGAGGTTAAGTAGGGTGAAGAGAGATTTTAGTTGATATAAACATCTTTTTAGTTAGATACTGCCTTCCAGTGATATATTTTCAGCTTTATTTGTCCAGAGACAATATTTATTCATTCAGCTATTTAAGTGGCTTGGACTCTGTCACTGTGTTTTGAGGAAAGAATTACTACTGACTATAACAGCATCAACAGATCTTATCATACATTGCTTATATGTGATAAAGCTTGCATTTATACTTTCACCCTTTATCAGTACTTTTTACAGCCCATATGCCATCATTTTTAGCATTTACTTTGCAGCATGGAAGGAGCAGTGAAGGGAAGAGATGAAGGGAGAGGTGGATGAAGAATGTAAGTCAGGAGGAGAGGTAGATAGCAGACAGGTGAAAAAAATAAAAAAAATTAGAAGGTCACGTTCTTTTGGAGGTCTTTTAATTGAAGGGTTAGTATTGAGGATTTTAAGAAGATGTTTGTAGGGATGAGGACAGGATGTGGAAGGAAGGAGGTGTGCTTGGGGATTGAGGAAAGCTATGAGGTTGTTGGAACCTCTTGATATATTCTGCACCTGTAAATTGGAGAAGAGGCAATGGAAGATGGGGCTAGAAAAGGAAGAGCAAAAGGAATTGAATAGAGAGGACGAGAGTTAATATGAAAGGAAATGGGAGTAACTGAGACAAAGCAGAATATAGTGAACAAGAAACTTAAAAAAAGAATTTAAAAAGAGGAAGAAACAAATAAAAAGTAAGAAAACAGTGTTGCTATGGAAGCTTGAGTTGAAGGAATGAAATAGACAAGAAGGAAATAAAATAAACACCTGGTAAATCAAAGAAAAAAATCCACCTGTGTTATTTTTTTTTTTAAGACACAAGATATTAATGTATGAGTTTTTTTTCTAAACCAAAACTCAGTATTCAGGTTTAATTGCAATGTTGGCATTTCAAGATAAAAAAAGTGGGCTTTAAGTTGCACTTTGGGCACTCATCTCTGAGAGGTTTGCCATCGCTGCCTTAGGCTGTTTGGGATACTGTCATTATGGCTGCTCCCCAGACAGGCAGGACCTGGAGCAGTGCAGACCAGCCTGGTGGCACCACTTCCCCTTTGCAGTGTCCTCCCCTACTACAGAATACCTGTGGCTTCAGGGAATCTTCTCTGAGCATTTCCTTTAGTCAGCCATGTTGGATCTCTCCCTTTAGTTTTGATTTTATCCCTGGCAAGTGTATGTAGTATAGTACTCTCTATGCTTGACAGTGGCAGTTGAGCTATAGCTCCCAGTCATACATAATCACGAGAGTAAACAACCAATGCTCAACAGTGTATGGTGTCACTGAGTTTAGTAGGTTAGATGTTATTAAATTCATTTTTCACTGACATTATTTTCAATTTATCACGGTTTATTGGGATATAACCCAGTGAAGTCAAGTAACATTTGTATTATAAAATCCTGTTAGCTTGTTTCTTGCTAAATCATCTACCTGGGAGATTGTTAAGAGATACTTGGCTTTGGATTTTCAAGGAGGAGTTAGTAATTGCTATCTATGTACTGATTCATAGCCATGGAAAAAGAAAATAGATAAAAAAATTTAAAAAATAAAACACATCTTTTTCCACCTCATACCTCCTCCTTCTGAAACCCACACCAATCTGGCTTAGTAAGATAAAATATACCTTAAACAAAGTCTAGAAAGAGGAACACAGGCTTATTAGCCTGCTATGGCTACTGTAGCAAAATGCCACCGATTGAGTCGTTTAAACAACAGAAGTTTATTTTGTCATAGTTCTAGTGACTAGAAGTGCAAGATCAAGGTGTTGGCAGGGTTGATTTTCCCTGAGACTTCTTTCTTTGGCTTGCAGATGGCCACCTTCTCTTCTTATCCCACAGTCTTTCCTCTGTGCTCCTGGTGTCTGTATGTGTATGTCCTAATTTCTTTCCCTCACAAGGACATCAGTTCGGTTGAATTAGGGCCCACCCTAAAGGTTTCATTTTAAGTTAATCACCTCTTTAAAGGCCCTATCTCCAAATACAGTCATATTCTGAGGTTAGGGCTTCAACAAATGAATTTAGGGGTTAGGACTTCAACAAATGAATTTTAGGAGAGCACAGTTCAGTCCATCACAGCTTTAAGTGAATGAAGGTCCAGAGAAGAAATCTCACTTTCCTTTTTCATTTTAGACTTTGATGATAGCATGTTTGTTAAGACCTCGACTCCTGAGGAATGGATCGAACAAGGAGAATACTATGCCAAACACCAGTGCTGGAAGGTAAGGGCCTGACCAGGGGCCAGGAGTGAGGGTTTCTTGTGGTCACTGGCCTTGTCAGGCCTCACAGGCAGGTTTCCACATTTGCATCTATTATCAGGACAGGGTGGGCAATAATGGTACTTGTGCCACTTCTTCTGAAATATCAGGTCATCCTGAGATGAGGAGAGCTCCTGTCCTGCTCCCCACCCAGTCAGTGTAGGCATGGCAACCCTTCATTTTGGCCAAGTGCCCACATGTACTGACAGGTAAATGGA
The DNA here is from genome assembly GCF_000247695.1 of Heterocephalus glaber. The sequence continues at coordinate 14,940,582 of NW_004624788.1, read as the reverse complement.
AAGGTCATGGCCTTTTTTCCCCCTTCTGTACTCTGCTCTTAATAGCTTTTTGGTATCATCATATTGCATTTTAAAGCAGTAGCAGGGAAGTCTCTTGTTAGTGTTTTCAGACTGATCAGAGTTAGACTTTACTGCCAATCTGAATTTGGTGAGCATGGGGATAAGCTTTATCACCAGATTACACTGACCAACCTCCAGCCTCAAGCCATCATAGTGAGTCTGAGCAGTCTTCTGTAATGGGCCTTATGAAATACTGAAACCAGATTAAAGAAAGAGCTCATCAGTTTCCCTACAGTCAACATCCCTACACACTATGAGGTTTTAGTGGACACCACAAGAGGGTGTCTTCCAATGGGTATTGGCAATGATGTCTTGCAAGTCTCAAAAACTCTACTAAAAGAGTAATGCTAGTTTAAATTTTTCTAATCCAATAAGAAGTCTGGTCTTAGGATTGATTTTGCAGTTCAACAAAGTCAGCACGAGCCTAGTCTTACTCCATTTCTTCCTGTGTCACCTGCCGCTTGCCACAGATATTCCCCTTCATGGTTGCATAATGGCTGCCAGAGCAGTTCCAAACATCCTATTCCCCTCAGTAATAACTCAAGCAGGAATGAAGAGCAGGCACTTTCTTTTCATGCCTGCCCTCCCTAGTGGATTTTCTTATGCCTCTCATTGGTCAGTATGAGGTCACATAGCCCCTCCTAGCTACAAAGGATTCAGGTAGTGCAGTCCCATCTGGCAGTTTCAGCTCTTTATGGGAGTTAGGGTCTGCTATCAGACAAGAAAGGGAGAGGGCTGTGGGTAACCAACAGTCTCTGCCACCACAGGCACTAGCACGTAAAAATGTGCACTTCCTTAGGACATGACTACTCAGGTACCTGGGATAGCCTGCTAACCCATGCCTGCAGTTGCATGAGTTTGGACTTTAAACATTATAGCCAAAGTGTGTGCAATTTCTCTTGCCACTTCTGAGCAAATATTCAGAGACAGTGATTTCTGTGGAGGACTTCTCTGGCTGCTCTAATGATCTTTCCTATCATTGGAATTTCATGGGCTGGGAAGTGATAGAGACCAGAAATCTGCAAGTCAGCATTTATCGGAAGCCATGGTGTGAGGTATCTGTCATACCTAGAAGAAGGAATTCACAGTTTTCTCAGACCCTGACAGGGAAAATGAATAACATTAAAAACAAATGACTCTGGTGTTACCTGTTGTTGCATAACAGCTCCAACTCACAGCAGCTTATAACAAATCATGTACGTCTCTCCCAGTTTTGTGGGTTGGCCATGTGCGTTCAACTGAGTAGCTCTTCTGGTCTCAGCTGGGGAACTCACGTGTCTTCATTTGGCTTCTAGTCCTCTGGGAAGGTCTGCTTCTGGGAGTCGACTGGCTCTTGGTTTAGGTGATAGAGGTCACTGGGTTCCCTAGATCAGCTGTCCCTGGTCTTCCAGAAGGCTGGTCTGGGCTGGTTCACATGATGCCAGGGCACAAAAACAGTGGGTAGAAGGACACACAGCCCCCTATTAAGACCTGTCCATGAAACTGACCCAGTATCACTTCTGGTGAATTCTGTTGGCCAAACAAGTCACAGCCCACATGGGAAAGGAGGGAAAACAGGCAGCTCTCGTGATAAGAGAAGCTGCAAAGTTTGACTGTAAAGGAGTATGGGGAGGGAGAGGGAAAAATGAAGACTGTGGCCATGCTTGTGTCTGTTATATGAAGTGAGAAAACACTATTTGCTTTGTTGTAGGTTTGGGCGTGTCTGGGAAGTAGGTTTTAAAATTTATTATATTTAGCTGTAGAAGTTGATTGAGCCCCAAAACTTTATTCACTGCTAGTCTTTGTTATGACTGGAAAGAAATACTGAACATTTGGCTGTTGTTGTAAAACAAGAATCTTTTGGCAGGGTGGATGGTGGGGTTAGGGAGGGAAGGGGGAGATAAGATGGGCAGCAAGTATGGTTATGGAATTGGAAATCTCTACACAGTCTTACCCTTTATTCCTTTCAGAACACTTCTGGTGTTACCCATATGTGTTGTCCATGGATTTCCAATTATTTATCCCTGTTAAAATACTTTTTGAATCTTTGAATCTAAAATCTTTTTAGGGGAGCCGGCACAGATGAGAATGTTATAAAAAGCCTTCTCCTCGCCTGACTTTATTTTGACCCTGCTAAAGGACTTCAGGACTCAGGTGGTTTATTGGGTTTTTGGCTGCATGTCAATGAATGTTTTGGAGCCACCATATAAGATTCGTTCATTCAACAAATATTTGTTGAGCTATGAGCCAAAATTATGTTTAGATCCCAGGAATAGGATGGTGAACAGAACAGGCATATAGACGAATGTGCAGTTCCAGCTGTTGCAGATGTCACAGATGAGAGGTCAGCTGCCTCCAGAGCCACTTGTCTTGCACTGGGAGGCCAGGGAAGCCTTCTTTGAAGAATGAAGTATAGAGAGCTGAGACCCAGAGTGAATGAAGTTAACTAGGAAAAGAAAAGACAGAAAAGCATTTATGTTAGAGGCAGCAGCCTGTGCAAAGGCCCTGTGGTGGAAAGGAGAATGGCATAAGTCTCAGGAATGGAAGGAGGCCCATGGGGGTAGGAGGGGTAGAGCAGAGAGAGAGAGAGAGAGAGAGAGAGAGAGAGAGAGAGAGAGAGAGAAAGAGAGAGACAGAGACAGAGACACACACCATCTTGTCCACTTTATCAGCAAGGGTCACATAGTCCCTCCCATGCCCTCACTGAGACCTAATACTGGGCAAAATGTGAACTTTTTGCCTTGAGACACAGTACAAGCAATCTTGTCTTAGAAAAGCAGCTTTCTGTTGGGAAGCATCATGTTGCAGGACAACTTCCCTGTGACTCTTGTCTGCACACCTTATAGTCAGAGGGTTTGTTTACATAGATCTGCATGCTACAAGGATCTGGATGCATTGTAAGACCATCTCTATCTCATTTCTATCCCTAGTCATTGCACTGCAGCTGTTCCTCCAGCACCACAAGGTGGCCATTATAGTTAGTAATTATGTCAAAGCCCAGAACAATCACAGGGTGTTTTTGGGCCAATTGCTCCATAGTTCTCTGGTGAGGTTGCTATATAAGCAATGAGAAGGATGATATCTCTTACACATGGCTCTTGGAAGATTAAACAAAGGTGCTATTGTGGTGGCCAGTAAAAATATATACTATGCACCTTTTCCATGGCTTCTGGATACTTCCTGCAGAAACCTTTGAGTGTGTTAGCTGGTAACAGTGTTGGGCTTTATCCTCTGAGGCTGTTCTCTTTAGCACACCTGTACCTTCCTGTTCCTCCCTTCAGACTGGGCTGGGTGAGACAGCGCTTTGTCAGTACAGACATTCAATGCATGTTTTAACTCTTGTTCTATAGTCACCTCTGTTACCTTGCCAGGAATCAAAATCTTTTGCTTATTCAGGTTGCAGCCAAGTGTTACCAAAAAGGAGGTGCATTTGAGAAGGAAAAATTGGCCCTGGCCCACAACACTGCCCTGAACATGAAGTCCAAGAAAGTTAGCCCCAAGTAAGTGTCTTGGCATCATATCAGATTTGTTTTAATGAGAGCAGCATGTTAAACATGTTCATGGTAGGTGAATATTTCATGGAAATATTGTTTTGTTTCCCTTCTACCAGGCAAAAGCAGTTGGAGTATTTGGGACTGGCTAAGACCTATTTGGAGTGCAATGAGCCAAAGCTGTCCCTTAAGTGTCTGAGCTATGCCAAGGAGTTTCAGCTCTCTGCCCAGCTGTGTGAGAGGCTGGGAAAGGTATGGCCCCACACCCAAAGTTGCTTCTGGGGGATCTGGGCTTCACCTGAACAGATCAAGAGTTGGGCCCCTCAATATCTGCAGGAAGAGGCTCCAGGGAGACATTGACCCTGTTAACTCAATGAGTGGCCTTTCTTTGCATACTTGCTCAAGCATTTATTTATTCATTGGCATAGGTTTATGATACATGATAATTACAATCATATTGGAGAGTTGGTATACTTATACATATCACAACTTAATCTTTTTTACTTCCCCTCCCTGTCTTCTCTTCTTCCTTCATTCTACATGCCCTTCCATCTCCACAAACTTTACCTTCCTGTTTCCTATCATTTCTTTTTATTTTTTGCTCTTTAAATTATTTATATTTTGGGCTTCTTGTACATAAAAAGCTGTATAATATTTAACCTTCTGTGTCTTATTTCACTTAGCATTATGATCTCAAGTTGTACCCATTTTCCTACAAATGATTCAAATTTATCTTTCTTTATGCTGAGTAGTGCTCCATTTTGTGTGAGTGAGTGTATGTGTGTGTGTGTGTGTGTGTGTGTGTGTGTGTGTGTGTATATTATGTCTTTATCCATTCATTTGTTGGTGGACATGTAGGCCACTTGCAAAATTTAGCTGTTATGAATTGTGCTGCAATAAACAGGGGTATGCATGTATCACTGTAATATGATGTCTTTAACAGTTTTGGAAAGGTATCCAGGAGAGGTATAGCTAAGTCCAATGGAATTGCTATTTTTACTTTTTTGAGGAATTTTTATACTCATTTCCATAGTCCTTATACTAATTTACAAGAAAGATTCCTTTTTCCTCACAGCTTCACTAGCATTTATTGTTTTCCGGTTTTGATGATAGCAATTCTTTCTGGAATAAGATGGAATCTCAGTGTTGTTTGGGTATGCATATCCCTAATGGCCAAGGATTCTGAACATTTTTTTAATGTACTTCTCCGCCATTTGTATTTCTTTATTTTGAGACATGTCTATTCATTTTAATTGCCAGTTTTTTTATTGGTTCTTTTATTTGGGGCGGAATCTAATTTTTTGAGTTCTTTATATATTCTAGATATTAGTTCTCTGTCTAAGAAGTAGCAGGCAAAGAATTTTTTCCATTCTGTAGGTTGTTTCTTTACTCTGTTGGTTGTTTCTTTTGCTGTGGAAAAGCTTTATAATTTGATATAATCCCATTTGTTGATTCTTGGTATTATTTCTTGTGCAGTTGGGGTTCTGTTCAGAAAGGCTTCATCTATGCCTATGTCTTCAAGAATTTTACCTATTTGGGGCTGGGGATTTAGCTTAATGGTTCTGGCACCTGCCTCGCCAGCTCAAGGTTCTGAGTTCGATCCCCAGCACCAAGAAAAAAAAAAAGAAAAAAAAGAATTATACCTATTTTATCTTCCAGAAGACCCCGAGTTTCTGTTTTATTATCTAATTCTTTGATCCACCTTGATTTGATTTGATCTCTCACTCTGTGTGCAAGCTTTTAGAAGGTTCTGTGTGTGTATGTGTGCACACATGCATGTTTGTGTATATCTGTATTAGCTTTTTGCTGCAGTGACAAAATATCTGATAAAATAAACTGAAAGGAGGAAAGACTTACTTTGGCTCATGGTTTCAGGGTTTCAGTGCATGCTTACTTGCTTGTGGAAGGCAGAAACATCATGGTGGAAGGGCATGACAGAGGAAAGCTCCTCAGCTCATGGTAGCCAGGAGAAAGAGGGAGGGGGAGAAAGAGAGAGAGAGACAAAGACAGGGAGAGAGATAGAAACAGAAAGAAACAGAGAGAGAGAGAGAGAGAGAGAGAGAGAGAGAGA
>NW_004624788.1:14918419-14934881 GCF_000247695.1 Heterocephalus glaber | reverse complement strand
AGAGAGAGAGAGAGAGAGAGAGAGAGAGAGAGAGACAGAGACAGAGACAGAGACCAAAAGCCAGTGCTAATGGGATTCTTCCTTCTGCCTTTGCTCCATCTGGCTCCGCACCTATTGGATAGTGCCACCCACATTCAGAGCACATCTCTCCCATCAGTTTGCTGTCCCACATGTCAGTTGTCTCTGGAAACACCCTCAAAGACACATATAAAGCTGTACTTTACTAATTTCCTAGGTGTTTTTCAATACAATCAGATTTACAATCAATATTAGTCATTATACCATCCATCTTAGTGTTAATGTTCAAGGCCTGATGTTAACCGCAGGGAGGCCAAATGTTCAAACCAAGGGGTAGATAGGTATTAGGATATTCCTGCCTTCTCGTTCCCTATGTTCACAGTCTGGAATTGCCTTGAGTCCATGGTCTGGCATTTATATGGAGTCTTTCTGTGTTCCCAGTAGTTATTGTAGTTCTGCACTGTCCAACCCCACAGCTGCATGTCTCTATTAAATATAAAATTTAAATCAATTAAAATATAGTAAAGTTTTAAATTCACCTCCTTAGCCTCATTAGTCACATTGGAACTGCTCGTTGTTACAGAACATTCCATCACTGTAGGAATCTTTGTCCCACATTGCTGCTAGTCTGGAACCAAGCTGCTTACAGAGAGGTCAGCAGGCTAGCAGGGGCCACAGACTATTGGTCTACAGCAAGATTAATACAGAAGCAGTTAGAAAATTTTTATAGCCCTGTTGGCATTGCTGTGACATCCAAGTGGTGACTATTTTCTTAGTGATTAAATTTTAATATGTCAGTTTGTGATGGGTTAGAAATGTAAAATAATCTACCCCTCCACAGGTATTTGGAGAAGCTGTGCTTGAGAGTGTCTGACTGTGAGCAGTTGCGTTTCCTCCTTTACCAGGGTTTCCATGTCTGTGTGTCCAGTGTGGTAACTCCTGGCATCCCCAGAACACCCTGGGCATGGCAGGGCTGGGAGTGGGACCTACTGCAAAACTGAAGTGTGGCCCAAGTCATGTTCAATAAGGTCAGGCCCTGCCAGTGCTGTTTGCCTTTCACCATGTTTATTATTGGATGTGACTTGTCAGAGTATGGGAGACAGAGATGGAATAGGGACATTAGAGAAGATGTTTCAGTATGCATGGAAATTTGGGTTCTATATTTCAGAACTAGAATAGTTTTTCTGTCTTCACAAAAAATTCCATGATGTAAATGTTAAAATCTGTCTTTTATTAACTTCATTTCATATGCTCTATATTCAACAGTTTTGGTATTATTAAATCCATCAGTTTTTCCTCCTAAAGATTTTGTGTTAAGTGCTTGTTGGATAATTTATTTACCTCCAGGTCACAAAAATATTCTCATGGATTTTTCCTCAAATAGTTTTCATATTTAGATTTTTAATCCCCTAGAATTTACCTTTGTATATGGTATAAAGTTGATATTTAACTTTTTATTCTGTATTTATTAAGAGTTAGTTTTCCAGGGGCCAGGAATTTAGCTCAGTGGTTCCAGCGCCTGCCTTGCAAACTCAAGGTCCTGAGTTTGATCCCTGGTACCAAAAAAAAAAAGAGTTAGTTTTCGGAATACTTATATTTTAGTGTCTTTAGTGGTTTCTAAAACCAGCAGACATATAACCATCCTCTTTATTATTCATGGCATTGGTTTATTTTTAGATAAAAAATTATGAATACTCTAAATAAAAGCAAAATTGTTCACTGTCCTAGATAAGAGATGCGGCCTATTTCTATAAGCGAAGCCAGTGCTACAAAGATGCTTTCAGATGCTTTGAGCAGATTCAGGAATTTGATCTAGCACTCAAAATGTACTGCCAAGAGGAGCTTTTTGAGGAAGCTGCTATTGCAGTGGAAAAGTAGGTGGTTTTATTCTCTATCATCTCCTTCCCTTTCTCTTCCCTGGCTCTGGGCAGCCTGCCCTGGGTGTGGTATCCTGTGGCTTCTGAAGTGGCTTGACAATGTCAACCTCCTCCCGCTTGAGTAGTGGCCTTTGGTGCCGGGTCAGCAGCTCATTTAAAGCAGAACTCTGTATTTTTCACTCTCTTTATGACACAGAGTCCTGAAGAAAGAGGCTAAAGATGAATGGTGTGTTACAAGTGTGTTTGTAGCAGGATGTACTGACTTTAATTGGTAGAATAAAGGGGAACCCTGCAGAGCTTCATTAATCTCACATGAATCCAACCACTGCATACCTGGCAAAAGAGAAGAATTACAAGTTGGATAATAAGGGGAAGACCAATATAATTGCTTGTGTGTGTACAGCACCCATTTCCTCCCTTCTGATTAATCACACTCAAATTTATCAGAGTTTTATATTCAAATGATTACCATGTTTTTATGAGATCTGAAGGGATGCTGTTCAAGGATAATTTTTGACTATACTTAAAGTTTGCCTTTTAAACTTAACTTCGTTTGGTTACAACTCTACTCTATTTCATTAATTAAGCACACTGATACCTGATTCCTTTGAAGAATAAAGAGATTATTATTATGATAACCATATAATGAAGCATTTATAAAAGTGCTTGAATGCTTGGCAAGTTTGGGTCTTATTTTATAATATCTACATGTTGTGGGAGTCTTTAGTAGTTCTTTGCTATATTGTAGAGAGAATTTCCTGTTGGTGGGTGATAATAAATTGACATTTGCATACCCTGTCTTTGCAGATATGAAGAAATGCTAAAGACCAAGACTCTTCCTATTTCCAAGCTCTCCTATTCTGCCAGTCAGTTCTATGTGGAAGCTGCGGCTAAGTACCTGAGTGCAAATAAGATCAAAGAAATGATGACTGTCCTCTCAAAGCTAGACATAGAAGACCAGCTAGTGTTCCTAAAGTCGCGGAAATGCCTAGCAGAAGCCGCAGACCTGCTGAACAAGGAGGGTCGGAGAGAAGAGGCTGCCTTATTGATGAAGCAGCATGGCTGCCTCCTGGAGGCTGCCAGGCTCACTGCTGATAAGGACTTCCAGGCCTCATGTCTGCTAGAGGTCGCCCGACTCAATGTGGCTAGAGATTCTGACATAGAACAAACTAAGGCCATTCTACAAGAAGCTCTGGATCTCTGTTATCAAACTGGCCAGTTTTCTGGCATTGCAGAGGCCCAATTCCTACAAGGAGTAATCTTGAGAGACTTTCAGAAACTCAAAGATGCCTTCCTCAGGTTTGAAACCCTCAACCACTCAGCTGGAGTTGTGGAAGCCCTTTATGAAGCAGCCAGACAGTGTGAGGCTGACCCTGAGAAAGTTCTGGCTTTGGCTCCGTGGGGCTTAGAAGTTCTTCTCAATCTGGTCAAGGCCCTCAAAAGAGTGACTAACAATGCTGAGAAGGAAATGGTTAAATCTTGCTTTGAGTTTTTTGGGATTTCTCAGGTGGATGCAAAGTATTGCCAGATAGCTCAGAATGACCCTGGGCCCATCTTGAGAATAATTTTTGACCTGGATTTGAATTTGAGACAGAAGACGACAAAAGACTATTTCTTGATAATGACTGATCAAGTGAAATTAGCCCTAAACAAACACCTTTTGAGCAGACTGTGTCAGATCACGCAAAGCCTGCTTGGGAAAACCTACCCAGGCATCTGCTTGAAGTTTATTGTAGGCTTAAAATGTGAGGATAAAAACTGTGAAGACTTTCATAGGCCCCTGCGGCGTTGTGAGGCCAAGTGTATGGTTCAGTCAAAAATGCATTTGGTGGCAATAAGTGGATTGCTTTTGGAAGCCAAAAATATATTCTCCCAAATCTTAGCTGAAGAACTTGAAGAAATAGATTATATTTTGTCTGCAGATATATATGGCCTTTGCAAATCTTTCCTAAATGTCCTTTTTCCTAGGCATTTCCATCAGAGAGTGCTGTCAGAAAACCCCATGGCATGCAAAGAAATCCTCAAACCACATTACAAATCCTTCCGACCCTACAGGTTTGCCTTGAAAGAATACATCCATGATCTATTTCAAAATGAAACGCCATGCAGCCGCCGGGAGTCCACAGACTTGTGGCTTAGTGCCATGCATGCTTTCCTTATCTCCTCCAGCTATCCAGAGGAGTTTGAAAAGCTGCTCCACCAGGAGGAAGACAACTACAACAGGGAACTGAAAGCTCTAGAGTCTGAAAAAGAGGAAAGGGGCAGGGGAAAAAGTAACAAGATGAAAGGAATAGAAGGAAAATTTGGCATGCTAGTGCCCAACAAGGATGATGAAAGTGCAGAGAAGAACCATCTATGCTTCATCCGGCTGCTAGAGAATTGCATCGACCAGCTCTACGTGTATAGGAATCCAGAAGACTACAAGAAGCTCTTTTTCCGTTTCATGAATGTCCTCATCCAGAGGTGCAAAGAGCCACTTATCCCCAGCATTGGAAACACAGTGGCCCTATTGGAGTTCCAGTTTATCCACTGCAGTGTCGTGCTGGCCCGCCTCTGGAAAAATGCTATCTTGTGCCTCCCGAAGAGCTACATTGCACTCCTGCACTACTGGGGGTTCCTGTTCAGCAAGAAGGACAAGGAGCTTGGGGATACGTTCTCCATTATTCAGGAATATAAACCGAAGGATGTGACAAGAGCTATTCAGGACTTCCGATTCCACCTCTCCTATCTTGTCAAGGTGCTATGTGGTTATGAGAATATGAACTTCAATGTCCTGCTTGATGCCTTCAGTGAAATAGACTATGTGGTCTCAGGGGAGGCGGAGCGGACACTGGTGCTGTGCTTGGTAATGCTGCTAAATGCTGAGGGGTTCCTGCAGCCATTCTGCAAGCCTCTTCTGTACCGCCACTTTCAGGAGATTGAGACAAGGCTACAGCTGATGAGTATGGACTTCCCAGACCAAGTTCCTGAGAGACTTCAGAAGGCTGTGAGGCGGGTGGTGATGGCAGTCAACGTGAAGTTTGTGGCCGAGGCCCTGCAAGACCTGCTCTTTGAGAGAGATGAAGAATTCTTGATGGACTGCCACTGGCAATGGGACAGTGTGCACACCAAAGGGTCTGTGATCCATGGCCTCTGTCATGAGGAGGTCAGACTGAGCCGCTTGCTCTGTGTTGGCCCTGTTGACTACTTTGCTGAACCTGAGTGTGAGTTTGGTGAGGATGAGACAGATGAGCTGGTGTTGGAAGACCGAGACTACCTCCTGGCCACCATCCTTTCACTGAAGCAGCGGAAGGCCTCCATCCAGCGCAAGTTGAGAAGAATCTGCCTGGTGGTATCTTTGTGCATCAGTTGGAGGAGATGGGTCCAGACAAAGCATGATAGAGAGGAGCCCAGAGAGCCCAGAGCTGGGAACTTTAAAAAGGCTGACGTGGACAGGACCCAGTGTGATCTGTGTGGAGTGAAATTCACCCGAAACCCTGACAACTACTTCAGTCCCAGCAAAGCATTTGAGGAAGTAGCTTCAGGGGCTGTGATTCTTTCAAGGCTTGAGCTGGAAGGGAAGGAGTGTTGGGAAAGGAGTAGTGAGTCCTATGAGCAACACATCCACCTAGAAAGCCACCAGAGGCAACAAGTGGCTTACCAGAAATATTCAGAATTTTTCTATGAGAAGGTGGACCCAGCCATTTATGAAGGCAAACTAGTGGTGCAGGACATTGAACAGAGCAGATGGATCCGCAGTCACCTGGGGTCTAAAGAGCACAGCCATATGCTGCAGAGGAAGATCCAGGAGCATATTAAGAGGGTTTCTGAATTGGTGGAAGACCGCTACAGGAGAAAGGCCTGGGCTGGTGGTAAGGGCCACAGAGATGGGGGCCTAGATGGTGTTAGACAAGCATGCTAGGTGATCAGAGTTATGTTCTTTGTAGTGGTGTCTGACTTGGGAATGATGGAATCTTGGTATTTGCAAAAACACAAGAATGTTTGTTCCCAAACTACAGCAAAACCCCATTGTTTAGACGACTCCCCCCCCAATTAAAAAATTTTGATTATCTTTGGCCAGGATGATTTCCCCAGATACTACAGATGAGAAAATAGTTTGGTCACTAACTCCATGGAGAAGATTTAGGGAGAATGTTGGAAAGCTTGAGAAAACCCTTTAAGATTCTCTTGATTAATTCATTAAGTGATCCTTTTTTTGAGCAGCTACTTTGTGCTGAACCGTAGAGTAAGAACTGGAAGTATGCAGCTTGTCTTTTCTTTTTAGGATCCTTTTAAGTCATACCCAGTTTGAGCCTTTAGAAATAAGAATTCTTGAGTGGTCTTAGAATCAGGTTTCCTGTAGTTTGCTTATTAGGTACTTCTTAGCAACATTGAATGAAAGATATGTATAAAATTAGTGAAACTATATTTTGAAACATTCTATAATTCAGGTACTGTACCCAGTTCAAGGTTTAATAACATTTTGAACATAGGCTGCCAATAGAAAGGTTTTCTATTGGCAGTCTCTACAGACATACACTAATGCTAGTGATGAGCAAACATTTAAAGGCAGCTTATGCTTGAGGTGGCAGAAGGCCGCTCTATAAGAAGGACTGTCTTCAGGGAAAGCACACACAGACTAGCTCTTAGGGCATGGGTGACTCTAGTGTTTGATGTTCTAGTGCCTATAGCAGCCTCTTTACTCAGAGCCTCTGTTCTTTGTTTTCTGTAGCAGAGGAGGTGTTGACTCGGCTGGTTGTGATTCTGATCATGTCTGTCAAGGATGCACAGGAGTGGTTGATGAAAACAGAGCTCCACTTAAAGGAGGAAGGTAAGGAGTCCTTCACTCCAGGAATAGGCAATACTTTGGGTCTTGTGGTTCTTCACACTGCTGGCTCCCAGGTGAATCTGAAGTGAGGCAGCCTCCCAAGTTAATAACTTCTCATTATCTAGGAGCATAATTTCTAATGAGCCCAACTATTAGCAACACTGCATCTACATTTCCTCATCTGACTGCAAGGGCAATTATTCTGCCCTCCTTGTAGTTGTTAAAAACCTATTTTGCTACTCGGGAGCACATACTCAATACAGAGACCCTCAAGGATAAAGAATTGGAGAGCCATCCCTTGATAAATACGTTTGCCAGTGTCAATTATTCATTTAAATTGGTGAATATTTACTGCGTATATAGTGTCTATCAGTGTTCTTCTGGGCCTAGGAATACTTTGTGAACAAAACACAACATCTCTGGAGCAATGTGCAGGCATCTTGCTTCAGAAGGTCACAGGTTTGTATAGAGTGAGTCATGTTTCTTTGCTGGCAGTCATAATTTTCTTGCCAAGTTCTATGTGATGCAGAATGTCTTCTTTCTTATCTTTTTCACATGCTTCCCCCTGCCTAGCTAGATCACATTGCTTCTTGCCCTGAGATTTTACCAACCTTGGATGCTCTTCAGAGTTCCAATTCATCTGCTACTAGAAAATCCAGACCTTGGAGCTGGGGAAAATTTGAAGGAACTTGGTACTAGTATCTGTATTCATGAAAAACGTTTAGCATATAGATCTTTCTGTAAACCAAGATTTTATAATCACTTCAAGAGGAAGGCAATAGTAATACCAACTCAAAAATATGGTTGAGGGGCCAGGGATTTAGCTCAGTGATTTTGCCACCTGCTGTGCAAGCGCAAGAACCCAAGTTTGATCCCCGGTACCAAAAAAAAAATGTATGGTTGGGCTTAGGTTTTCCTTGATTTGTCATTTATTAAAGGACCTCTAAAATAAGGCCAGACTAATCAGCCAATAAAGAATTTAATTCTGGAGAAAGATATTTACTTTGGCTCTTCTTGGGGAGCAATATCAGGAAAATTCTTTCTTTGGCACCCAAGTGGAAATCTTTATTTCTTTTTTTGAACTACTACATATTATACTGAATATTGAGTTGCACTGTGACATTTTCATACATGCATATATATAGTGCATATAGTACTCTTCATCCCTCCTATTGTCCTCTCTTACCTTCCCTTCTTTCATTTAAAACAATTATAGAGTCATTAGGTTTCACTAGGATATGATATTTTAGAGTGGGGTAGTTGGGGGGTGGTCACTGTTTTCACGGTTTTTTTTTTTTACTTCATAAATAGGTATTGTTCAGGATGATGATTATGAAAATGAAGCTGAAGACTTTGGTGAGCTCCGTCCTAGAAGGCGTTCACGGAAATGTGGAAAGCAGAGAAAATACTAATGTCTGCACAGCTGCTGCCTCTTAACCTTCAGAACAATCCATCCAGTCTTAGAATTCTGAGTGCTGGGGCAGAAGAAAAAAAAGAATGTAAATTAGCATTTAAAAGAAAGAGTAGGGGGAGTCCAGTATCACCTTTGCTTCTTGTTTTTTCTTATTATTTCTCTTTCAGTGATGGCTTAGGATCTGATTGTTCCCTCACCTGAGGGTCCTCCTAAGTGTTTTTTCCAGTAAAATCTAGCAGTATTACTCGCCCCAAACATGTTCAGATTAGAGGAGTCATAGTTGAAGGAAACTTTGGGACTCCTCACCCCAAATTCCTTAGGCTCTTTGGCTCATTGTCTTCATGACATGAGTCAATAGCAGAGGACTAGCCACTTAAGGTGACACCCCTTACCTCAGAGTTGCCAGTGCTCTGGGCCAGGAAATTCCTTTATAGATTCCCACATCTTCTGTCATATGGCTGCAACAGCAAGTAGTACAAAAGCCGTTTGTCCCCAGGGTCCCTCTGGGGCCCTACCACCAGCCATTCCAGAGGCCAGAGTGCATTCTGTTCATCTCTGAGCCCACTCGTGATGTAGTGTAGTTCCTTCCGTTATATCTGTTGGTCTTTTCTCTCTGTGGGAACTTTTCTGCCCTCCTTCCCTCCATTGTTTGTAATCATTCTCAGCTACCTGTGCAAGTCAGGTTAGACTACCTCAGAATGTAATTAAGAATTCACTAGCATCCTTTGGAAGGCCTTTCCCTCTAGGAGAGAGTAGCTGGGGGAATTTCTAGCCTGCCTCTCCAAGGTGGTCTTAGCTCTGCCTTGGCTATGGTGCATACTTTCCAAAAAAGTGTTTTGTATGAAGCCCTGTACATCTAGATTTCTTGGCTCTCCCTAGCAAGCTTGTCACCCAAACCTAGGTTGACATTTGCTGATAGTAGGATAGTGACCTGCAGAATTGGAGTTTAGGAACAAGTGGACAAAAGAGGAAGCCAAACTTTCAGTGCCATTTCTTCAAGATTGGCCTATGAATCACTGCCATGTGGCTGGTGGACCCTATAAGAGGGGGTTGGATGTAGGCCTCTTTGCAGGAGGCCCCTCTGTTCCCCCTCTGTCCACTGAGCCAGCAGCCATCTGGTCTGGTCCCATTCAGGAAGCCTTCATGCCTCTTGATGGTTACTGCCGCATTAGCCCACCCTTTGGTGGTTTTGTCCTCAGAACAAACCAATTTTTCTGCTGCTGCTTTTGCTGCTTATTGTTTTTCTTTCATTGTCTAAGTGACTCATTTGCTTGAAAGTTTATGTTTCTAATTTTTATTATGTTATGTTTCTAATTTTTATGCCAGGTATTTTTTTTTATAAACTTTACTTGCCAGAAAAAAATGGAAAGAAAAAAGAACACAATCAAATCTTGCTGTATTGTCACATTTTTATAAAGTTAAATCATTTCTCTTACATGCTGTCCTTTTGATTATTTCTTATCTCAATGAAAAGAAACGGGGTACATTTTAGAGTTGGTCCCTTCTGGCCAGCTAATTGATGCTGGCCAAAGCAGAAGCTTTCTGTGCCTCCTGAAATGAAGAAACCCAGGGTCAGAAATATAAAGCTTAGTGCTTTATTTTCAGGAACTCATAGCTGGTTGCAATGTTTTAAAGTGCCAGCTGTGTACACATTATTTCCAATTTGGATGTTCATGAATATGCAGACTTTGTACTGTATGTATTGTCAGTGCTCCACTTCAGGTTTTCTAATAGAAATGAACATAGCTCTGGAAATCTAATCTGTCTCCTGCTCCTAATGAACTGTGTAATCCGGGGTAAGTCAGATATGAGTGCAGCACCCTCCTTTGAGGGACCTCATCATTTGGTGTGGAACACATGAAATAACAACAGTGATAGAAATTTACACTGCATAGGAGTGGTAGCAAGGTACCAAGCAGGCCCTCACTTTCCCTTTTGAGACATTGGTCTTGACACATTTGGTCAAGAAATTGGTTTTAACACAGAATGATTCTGTAAGCTGTTTGAATACTCTCAGGTCTTGGTGCTATGAACATATGTGGGGCAAGCAGGACATCAGAGCAAAATGTTCAGTTCTCTGCTCAAGATTAAAGAGGCTCAGCACTGGGATGGACCATCCTGCTGATCTGTTCAGTAGAACTGTCTAAAAGATGCTTCCCCAAGAACCTATCTCCACAACAAGTTAGGGTCCTTAAAGTTGGTTATTGAGGCTATAAGAGAAGTATGGAATTCAACAGAAGGATCAGTAATGGCCATTAATGCCTTGAGTTCTGAAGCCCAGCCTGGTAGAAGGACTTTTGGTGTCCCAGACCTTGCCTTATCTTGCCTGGAAATCCAGGATGGGGATGTGTGTCAGGGGTCCTTAAGACCATGCTCAGATTCAGTAATTCACTTGGAGGCCTCACAGGACTCAGCATATAGTTGTAGTCATGACTGATTCATTATTAAGACACTCAGTACAGGGAAACTGTGCATAGGGCACAGTAAAAGAATACCACTGCAAGCTTCCAGAGGTCCTTTTCAGAGTCACAGAGGAACATACTTAATTCTCCATGTATGAAATGTTGCCAGTCAGGGAGGCTTGGTAAAGTGCTCAGCATTTTTACTGGTAGTTACCCATATAGGCATCTTCTGGCTAGCACATGTCAAAGTCCCAGAGTCTCAGAAGGTGTTCAACAAAAACTGAATTTTTATATAAACAGTTTAGTCACTGCTGGTCATTCTCACCAGTTCTGGGAATGGTAGGAACCCTCTTGACGTTCAAGTTCCGGACATTGGCCAAGGGCCCATCTTGCAAGCAAGGTTTTCAAAGGATAGTAGTCAGGCTTGCTGTATTAATTATTGTCTACATGGGAGATTCCATCATGTTGGGTCTTTGTTGTGATTACCCACTAACTTACCTTATAGGTATCCCTCTGCATCCAGCTGCTGAAGAAGCACAGATGTAACTACTGCCTATCTCTGCAGTCAAGAGAGTAAGTTTTCAGGGGCAGTTAATCTTCTAAATAAAAAATCTTCAGAAAGGAAGGCTGATATGACATAACTTACCCTGGGTCACAAAGCCATTTGGGACAGGGCTGAGACCTGGACCTCGGTTTTCTGATGCCAGTCAGCACTTTTTCCACTAAGGACTCAGGCTCTAAGGTCAATAGTATTTGCCAGCAATTCTTTCTCAACTCCTTCACTCCCACCTAATAGTGTATAAAGTGTACCAGCCCTTGGGAATTCAGAAAGCTCATTCTTTTCAACCTTTCAGTTGTCTTCTGGCAGTAATGTTTTACTATAGGATAGTGGTATGCCCAGAAAGGGAACTTATGTGTGTTCTCCTTTCACCCAGCAGGAGCAGCCTGGCCTGTGGTCCCTAAGGAGAGAACCAAACAGCTGCCCACCCCAGTCCAGCACTGCTTCTGAAGCTGGGAGCTTCCTCTCTCTTCTCTGCCCTCACCCTTCACTACCCGGAGAATTATAGTTTACCTACAGGAGTCCCAGCTCCTGTATTCTTATACCCACACCAGGTCTGAAGATACAATACTTTGATTCTTTCCTAGCTACCTTGCCTCAGTTTCCTCAAGAGTAGAAACTTATGGTTTAAAATGAGCCCCACATTTACTGGGCACCCTACACTGAACTACTACAGGAACACAAATAGTACTCTGTGCAATTTAGTGCTTACGTTACACCTGCTCTCAGATAGTGTGCAAGAGGAAATATTAATTCTTATAGGCCACCAAGGGCTCCTGCTCATGACCAGAATGTGTCAGCTGTCAATTTCTTTACTGCTACAGAACAGATTCTACTGGACCCCTCAAAGGGGCTGGAGTCCCAAGTTTCCAGGGCACATGGTGAAATGTGAGAGAAATGAAGCCAGTAGGTGAACAAGGCTTGTACTCCATCAGCTGAGCCTCACAGAAAGAGCCTTCCAGGCTAAACAAGGGGATTAGTCCTGTGGCTCAGGAAAATGATCAAGCCTGTGATCATCCAGTCTTAAAACTGCAGCAAAACAACTTACAGATTTTACTCAATACTCCAGGAAGCGTTTCATGAGGCATATAATTGTTATTTTTAAATATAAATGGCATTACATATGAGTTTCCTGTGTTTCTCACTGGTTTCAGTATGGCTTTAATAATCCTGGTGTCTAATAATCTAACAATAATGAGATATACAGTGATATCTCAGTTCATGAACTTGATTCTTTCCACATTTCTGGTCACTAACTGAGTTGGACAAGAATAGAACCAAATTGAATGGTTAGGTTCAATGTTGAGCTCAAGGAAAAATTTGATTTGGTTCTCATACAGTTTGGTGTGTGACCAGAATCTTGGAGAGAATTGAGTTCGGGAACCAAGGTACCACTGTATACGAATGTCAGTAGTGCAAATAATGTTTTTAAAAGACTAACTTAAATCCTACTCTAAACTCTATTCCCTCTAGGGGAAGGACAACCTAAGTCATTGTTGGGGAATCCTCTGCTTCCTTAGGGTCTCTTAAGTATTAAGAAGTTATGTGGTACGGGTAAACTGAGGAAAGCCATTTCTCCTTCCATTCTTCATAGTTGCCATAAACTGACATAATAACTGACTTTTCTCTTTCCAAGCTGAACTTGGCAATGCTGGGAGACCCGAGGCATCTGGTCTGGTCTCTGTAGCTGAACAACTGAGTCATCTCTCTGAAGTTTTCTCCCTCCCCATTATGTTGTATCGAGTGTAAATGTGGTTCCTTATTGGTCATGATGCACCCTGGTGCCTGCCTCTTCCCTGAGTTCATCTAGACTTTCATTCTACTTATCCAGAATGGAGTCTGTTTTCCCTCTCCTATAACTTGCTTTACCCTGTCAAATCCAGGTCTTGTATCTAAAAAGCCTGGTAACTTTTTGGGTAATCCAGGTACTCTGCAACCGCCAAGCTGTGCCAAACCCAAGCTAGTCATGTGCAGAAGGTAGGTGGAGGAGCCGCAAGGGACTTCATGTGAGTGAAGTTTGTTTTTCAAACAAACTTGGTTATTTTTCAGCCCAGTTGCTAGCTGAATGTAGCCAAGCCAGTGCCCTGGCTGATGCCAAATGGAGCATGACCACTAACTGAGACATGACATTTCTGACCCCCATACTCATGAAATTTAATAAATAATAAGCTATTAAGTTTTAGGGTGAGTTATTATAAGCAATAGATAACCCAAGGGAGGGCCTACTGTGTGTCAGGTACTGTTAGGCCTGTTGTATATGTGATCTTTAAATCTTACAACAATTTTCCACAATATAGACTGACAACTTCTAATTTATGTACATAAGTGTAAAGTAAGAGATGTGCCTGAGGCCAGAGAGCAAGTAGGTGGCAGAGCAGAGTTCTCTACTGGGGCCCATGTATTATGCAACTTGTCATTGGAAGGAAAGGGTTTCATCCACCTCTTTCCCTGGCCTGGTAAGGATCCTAGTAGCTTAGTGCTTAGGACCCTAGAACTCTGAAGGGATCCTAGTACCTGCCCTTGGAATCAAATGTTTGCCATCTTGGCAACCTAGCAACTAGCTGACTGTGCAGGCTTCATCAACAGCTGAGACTTGGTTGCCAGGGCAACCTGCAGGAAGAGTGAGCCCTTTGGACCAATGATAAAAGGTTTTCTCCACTCAACTCGTAAGTTCTGTTTCCTCAGGGCCACTGACATCCAACACTACTGGCTGTCACATAATGACAGGTCTGATCCTGACATTTGTGATGTCTGCGGCAAGAATACAAATGAAGATGTCCCCTCTCCTTTCTCTTTCTATCCTATGTTTCATCTTACATCATGAAATGACCCCCTTGCATGTCTGTGGACACTGCAGTCACACATCCCAGCTCATTCCCTGTCTTCATCCTCTCCTCCCCAAACAGTCACCTTTGCCTCCTCTCCTTCCCTTGAACACAGCACATCAGAGAGGAAGAGGCTCATGACTATTTAGGCAGGGGGCTCCTGGGTATTAAATGGGATTGTGAGGGGGCCTTATGTACTTTTTGTAGGTTCAGGGCATAGAATTTAGCTAACAACACAATATCATGTCATTATTCATAGTCTTTTTCTCTTTGTGCATTTCCTTCACAGTCTTTGTAGGACTGTTCTGTGAATTTCCTGGGGAAATGTAAAGAAACATCTGCCTCTGAATTGGGAAGGCACTACGAGTCCAAAGGATGACTCTGACAAGTCCAGCTTGGCGAGTAAATGAGTTTATTAGTGGTTGCTTACAAAGTAGTGGATGGCTTGTGAGCTGTACCACTATTGAAGCTATCCCCCTAGTCTGTTTTCCTAAACTATGCAGTATTTTTATATGGCTCTAAGTTAAACAACAAAAGCAGAAGAAAAAGACAAGAGTCCCTGGGAAAAGTTATGTGTAGTCTACTCCCATCATGTCCTTATCAGGAACTCCACTGGTTTCAGGAAGCACTGTTTAGTCACAGTGGCAGATGACCTTGTTGTGCTGCAGTTTAGCACAAAGCCTCAGCACCTGGTGAGGGCCCACTGGATAGCTAGAAAGTGGCCCACTACGAGATTGGCTAAGGTTCTCCCTGAAAAGTCAGAAATCATGAAACCATCAAAATCTTCTCAATGCCTAATACCTCTCTGTGTCTCTGTCTCTTGTCTCTGTCTCTGTGTAATTGTTAGAAATCTGAGTCTCTGGGATCATCCTTAAGTTCATGAGTCAAAGGATGGATAAATCAAGGCAGCAAGAAATAACTGCTCTCCTTTCTGCCACAAATAGCTTTCCTAGGCTGTTGAGACTGGCTTTACTGGATGTTGTCTAAATCCCACTCTTTTCATTGGCAACACAACCTGATTATCTGAATAGTTTTTTTGGAGGTTGGATTGCAATAAGAAATCAGGGTACTATCACTATAGGATCTTTGAAGTGACACCTAAAATTAAAAATTTGCTTTCTTCTTTGATGTGAATTCAGACACCTTTTTTAAAATCTCTGAGGGAATTTGTAAAATGGGAATAATGTTTTAAGCTTGTAGCTTGGTTGTAATTGCCTCTTTCCTCCTCCCTCCCTGCCTCTCTTCCATACATAAACCAAAAATATGAGGGTCGGGGGTTTAGCTCAGTGGTTCCGCTGCCTGTCTCACAAGCGGAAGGACCTGAGTTCGATCGCCAGTACCAAAAAAAAAAAAAAAAAAAACAAGAAAAAATTTAAAGTAGGAATTCATTTTCAGGGTAGGAAGGTGTGGTCACAAGCAATGAAGAGCTCTGGGGACAATGCTTTGTGTGCCCTCCATGGAGGTAGGGATATTTCAAAAGAAGGCTTTGTTCCCAAGAATCTAGTTTCCCTTTAGAGGCTGAGATTATTTTTAACCCAAGTTTGAGTTATTCTATGGGACAGCTGTTTCAAGAAAATATGTAGGCCAGTCTGTGATTCTGAGAGTCATCATTTTTTAAGGTTAGGAGTGGGATGGAGGAGAACCCTAGAATAACTGGAGTTTCTGAAGGCATCCACACTGATCTACACCTACCCTGTAGAAAGCTGCAACCCAAATTTGCTTTGTAGCCGTTCTGCAGTATCTGGATGAGGCTGACATTCTCTAGAGTATTTGATGGGGCCAGGACATTCTTTCATTACACTTTAGTTTTTGTCCTTGTGTTCTCATTCACCATTACCAAATCATGATGGAGAAAAGACCGACAATGGTCATGTTGCAGAGGCTGTGGGAGAAGGGCCCTCCCACAAGTTGTAATGGGAACAAAGTATTAGTCCACAGTGTCTGGAGGGCACTTCAAAAGTATCTGTTAAAATTAAAAGTGAATTCACCTTTAGATCTCGCATTCTTTTTTTCTTGGTAAAAAATTATTTTAACTGGGGTAAAATACAGATAAAATACAATTTACCATGCCAACCATTTTTAGGTAGATAGTTCAGTAACATAAAGTATGTTCACATTGTTGTAAACTCAGCATCCAGAACATTTCCATCTTCCCCAACTGAAATTCTATCCATTGAACACCAGTACTAGTCAACTTTCTTGTGGCTGAGACACAGTACTCGATACCAACAACTTAGAGGAGGAAAGAATTTAATTTAGCTCATGGTTGCAGGGGTTTGAGTACACAGGTGCATGGCTCCAAGGCAGGAACACCATGGCAGAAGGGCATGGTGGAGCAAGGCTACTTAGTTTATAGCAGTTGGGGAACAGAGCAGGAGAACAGCACCAATAAGAACCACATATGGCACTCAAGGCCACAACCCATGACTCACCCAGACAAACCCAGGAGTGGCTCTACTAATCTGCTTGGTATTTCTTTTCTTTCCTTTTTTTTTTTTTTTGTTCTTTTTTTGGTACATTTTAGGTATACAATTCATTTACATTTATCATTGGGTGTTTG
>NW_004624788.1:14899522-14912350 GCF_000247695.1 Heterocephalus glaber | reverse complement strand
GGTGTCCTCTGAATCTTTGTAGTGTGGAACCAGGTGGCTGTACAGAGGAGCGGGGTGTGTGTGTGTGTGTGTGTGTGTGTGTGTGTGTGTGTGTGTGTGTGTGTGTCCAGTGGATTGCTGTAGGGGTGCGGGCTGATTCGACGTGTTCCGCGCGACTCTGCTTGGTATTTCTTAATCCAATGAAGTTGACCTATTAGGATCAATGGTCACAGATATCAGTTGCCCATTATTCCTTCTCCCAGTCGCTGGAAACCACCCTTTTACTTTCTATCATTATGATTTGACTACTCTAGTTAGCTACCTCATATAATTGGAATCACATGGTATTTGTCCTATTGTGATTGGCTTACTTCACTTAACATATTGTCTTCAAGGTTCATCTATGTTGTAGCTTATATCAGTATCTTTTCCTTCCCTTTAAGGCTGTGTTCCATCATATGTATATAAACTAGCATTCCTGCCTTTAGGGATTTATATCAGAGAAATTTTCCTACAAGTTTCTAAATAAATCTTCACTTCAGGAGTGTCTGGAGAGTGCAAAGTTGGAGATGTTTTCTAAGAAAGATCTAAATGTGCTGTCATGGGAATATGGCAAAGATCAGTTGGTTATTGAAAACTCAAGCTGTACAAAAGATCTTTGGTTAATACACTTTTGTAAAAAATAAATAGTGTAGTTCCAAATTGTTAGTGGTGATGACCTTGAGTATTCTGTAACAGTTGGATTTTAAACAGTAGTTTGGATTGAGTTTGTGGACACAAAAACAATAAAAATGTCTTTAGAAATCAAAACAGAGGTGCAGGAAGGAAATATTTGTTGCTCAAAGGGATTATCAGAAAAGAACCATCTCTGGTGTTTACAAAGAAACATTCAGATTTTCACAGAGCCAGCTTAATAGATATTGTCCTGTGCTCCATGGAAATGGTAACCCAGGAACTAAGGATGCTTTTCTGGACACCCCTGGGGGACCCACACAGATCTAGTTTGGTCCAGGTCTGTGCTTCTCATCTAGCTCATCCAAAACTAACTGGAATGGTTCTCCAGCCACCTATAAATCTCCAGTCTTCTGTAAATGTGAGGGAATATCAGCTTCAAAAGTTGGCCATCATTTACACCTTGAATTTTATTGTTTGATTTTTTTCTGTTGTTCTTGGCAGTCTTGTCTTTACTACAGCTTCTAACTCCCTGAGAACATCTTTGCCCTTCAATCTCACAACTGATGGTTTCCTTCTGCTGCCTTCCCTGCCTTTTGTCAGTAATACTTGGTTGCCATTTACTGAATGAGTCCTTCAAATTGGCTCATATAGGTACCACTCAGGGTATACTAACAACAATCCGAGAGAGAAGTGCTGTTACTGGATTGGAGATCTTGTTCAGGCTTTTCACATTATAAACAAAGAATTGAGCAAGACACCCAAGAGTAGCAGGGGGATCAATGATGAAGAGAAAAGACAAGATAAAGTCCATGAGGTGGAAATGGGCCAGTGAGAAGCGCTCACATCATGGAAGAGCTTGGTGTTGAGAACTTTGAACCTTAGGGTTTGGGGTGGGATTGAGGTTTGGTTTGAGATATGACTCCTGCCAATGAGTGACTTGATTCAGCCCCTCCATCAGGCAGTGGAGTTTTTGACCTTTATGGCTGTTGCAGGGATTGTTACGGCATTCAAAGCGGATGGGGTAGGGGTCAAATCCGCATAGTCAATAACATGGTAATTAGGGATGGGGTCAGCCATGGGTTGCAGAAAACCACTGGGCACATGCCTGGAGACTTAGTATGTATAAAACTAATTTGTCTGGTTATCTTTTCCCATTGTATTTAGACTTGGGAATCCTGGTCCTGTGCTAATGCTAACTCTGAAGGTGAATCTAATTCCAGAAAGTGGGCTCCAAGGTGACCTCTTTTTGGATGGTGTTTCCTTGGCTACCTTATGCCTCAGATCTAGCTCAAAAAAGCAGGCTCTAAAGTGGGCAGGACTTCCCTTCTTTTTTTACCCTTTTCCTTAGCTATCTCTTGCCTATGTATCATTATCACATCCATTAGACAAGTGGAGACCAATGTCCTGAGAAGCTCATCTGTTCCTGACACTCAAGACTCTCACTCCAGTTATAGCCTACGTGGTTTCTCTAAGCAGTGAAGAAATAGGGTGTGTGTTTTCCTGAGGTTAAGAATATTTTTCTTCCATCTTCTACTCTGCCAGTTTTTTTTCCTCCCTTCAGTTTTCCTTCAAGCAGATGTCAACATGTTTCCAATTACTGGAGTACCATGGCTATTTTAACTGTTGACCTTGCAGGTGCTAATTTGGCAATGGGAAGGAGGTAGGAGAGCTGTTTTTTTCCCCCTCAGAACTCCCTAGGAGGCTTCGATTGTCAGCTGCAGAATGAGCATGCTCACAAAGTCCGTTTTCCTGGGTGAGAGTCAAGTTCCAGTGCAGGTGAGAGTCAAACCAGTGCTGGTGATTCCCACTGATTCTGGCAGCCTTGGAGAGGAAACACTGGGATAAGACAAGGCTTAACCACCTCCAGGGAAGGGAAAGAGCCTCCTCATAGGAAATGTTCCTGATTTTGGCAGGAGGGAGCACAGAATGATAGGTCAAGTAGTGACTTTTTCAACTTAGTTTCTGAGTCAGAGCTGGGGGAAATGACTTCATCTCCTCTGCTTAGGGGACCCTGCGATGTCAGAACAGCTGGAAGAAAGGCAGATGATGCAATCTGTCCTCCTGGGACTTTGTGTGCCTGATGCCAAACACTGGAGTTCTTGGAACCAACTTCATGATTGCTGACCTTGATCATTCAACTCCACTTGCTCATCAAACTCAGTTCTTTAAGAACCCGAGTCAGACTAGAGTTTTCAGGGAAACCAAGGCTTGTAACTGAGGAATTTTCCTGGAAGAATTCTAATCTTCCTATAAAGAGCTTTCAAGTAAAATTTTTGAACAAGCAGAAATCTTATTAGAATAAAAGTAGGTTCTGGTGATGCTGAACTGTTGGGCTGTTTGTGCTGGAGGAGGTGGAAGGTGGCTTGGACACAGCTCTGGAGTAGGCAGAACACTTAAATGCCTGTGAGTATGCATGTGCGTTTGTACATGAATGTGTGTGGTGTGAGGCATGAGGCTAGGAGACTGAGGAAGATGGTGCATTTGGTTGAATTTCTCATCCCTTCCATTTTTGTTTTGTTTTGTTTTGTTTTATTTTGTTGTGCATATTATTCAAGGGGAAAAATGTGCAGGCTGCCTTGGGGGTGTTCAGGTGGAATTAAAGCCACTGCAGTTTAGTCCAAGAGAACTGAAATCTGGAAATACATTTAAGAAGGAGTCTTATTCAAGGTACAAATACTGTTTTGTTTACCCTTGTCACAGAAGATATTTAAAAAAATAAAGTGGAAGCCTGCAGTCTGAAAGGATCTAAAATCCTTTTATCATCCTTGCACTGAAGGGAGTAGGTGTGTGTGGGAGGGGTTGTGCAGGGAGGGGCAAGGGATGTTCTGCTCGAAGAGGAGAGGCTGCCTGTTTGGCATACGGAGAAGGGGTTAGAGGCCTTCTTGCAAAGGCTGTCAGCCCACTAGAAATGACCAGGTGCACTGGCTTGCTCAGGCTACCATAACAAATTACTGCAAACTGGCCAGTGAAGCAACAAAGATTTATTTTCTTAAAATTCTGGAGGTTAGAAGTTCAAGATCAAGGTGTTGGCAAATTTGATTTCTCATGGGGCCCTTCTCCTTGGATTATAGATGCTCATCTTCCCCCTGTATTTCACAGGATCTTCTCTCTGTGTGTCTCTGTGTCTGGATTTCTCTTAAAATGATACCAGTCATGTTGGAATAAAGCCTGCCCTAATGATTTAATTTAATTTAATTACCTCTTTAAAGACCCCCAAATCCAAATACAGTCACATTCCACGGCATGAGGGTTAGGAGTTCAATGTATGAATTTGGGCAGGGGGGAAGATGGGCAACTTGGTCCATTACAGTGGGTAAAGGTGTCAGCTTTTCTGAGAAACATTTGAGGAAGAATGGATTAGGCTGAATCCATCATTCTCAACTGTCAGTCAGACCAGAGCCTGTGATGGTAAAATTTGGCTGACCAAAGGGACCAAAGGCCTGAAGTCATCCTGGTAAGTAGAAATCTGTCACTGGGGCTTGGATAGCTAGTAGGCTGTAGGGAAGCATAAAGGCTCTGTCCTCCTCCTCCATCTCATTTTTTCTGATTCTCCTTCTTGACTTCTCCACCATTCCTGTGGTCTCAGTTTCTCTGCTGTGCTCAGGACTTCATACTTAAGTCTTGCTGCTCAACAACTCTTCCAAGGACCTGCTGGGCTTCTCCACCCTGATGTCTCACTAAACTCAGCCCAGGCCAAATGAAGTGCTCTACCCCATGAGCCAGCATTACTTTCTGATTTTCATTAAGGATCATCCTCCTCCCCATCAGGGGCCTCAAGAGACACTGGTTGCCTTCCTCAGTGTCACTGTGGGCACCCTGGGGGGGGGGCAGAATGGGAGCTATTTTCTACCACATTTTCCATGCCTACTTTAGTAGACACCCTAGAGTTCTCTGGAATCTGAGGGAAGAAAATGTTACCCTTATTTTATCATCATGACTAAATTCTAACCAATATCCAAGTCTGAGTGATTGCTCAATTTCCTTCATCTGTCCTGCAAACATTTTCGGGATACTTGCTACATGTTTGGGTCCCCTTTTATTGACTGAAACTTATTTGAGTGCTAGGGATGCACAACAGGGTAGGAAATTCTAGGCATGACGTGGAGTACATTCTTGCCTTACTGCCCACTTCTACCCTTATCTCTACCCTGACTCAGGGCTATATTTCCTCTTGTCTGGACCATGGCACCTGCCTCCCAGGGCTGCTCAGATTTCCCTTCATCTGTGTCGAAGACACAGATGTGTGCTTTTAAAAGCTCACATTGACTACACCATTCCATTTCTCAGAGACATAGGGCACCCCCAGTGAATAGCTGCCAGTCAAGCCCTCTTTAGCTTACCTGCCCTGCCTCATGTCCAATGTCAACTCTTTTGTCCCCAAGGAACTGATGTTCCTGTCCCCTCCATCTTAATAGTTCCCTTAGTATATACTGTGCTTGGCAGCTTCTACATTTTTGTCCAATGCTATATGTCTGCCTGGAAGTCCCTTTCCCACCTAGAGTCACCTAGATTCACCTGTAGAAGTCTTTTCCCTCCTTCAGTGTTCTCCACGACCACCACTTCCAAGAAGCCTTTCCTAACCCCCAGGTGTAAATTAACCTGTCTTTATGATGTTCTGCTTTCCCAGCATGTGGTCTTCAGTTGTCTGTTGCTGGACTCTTGACTAGAGGGTAGACTAAGACCTCTTCTGCACATGCCTGGCTCCTTCTAGCCTACACCATCCAACATAGCAGTCACTGGCCACGTCTAGCATTTATACTGAAATGAATGAAAACAAAATAGACATTTTAGTTCCTCTGTTACATTAGCCATATTTCAAGTACTACATGCTAAGTACTACATGTGGCTAGTGGTTACTGTACTGGATGGGACAGGTTTGGAACACAGAACATTCCACTGGCCCAGAAAGTTCTGCTGGTCTGTGCTACCTAGATAGAGAGCTCCTTGTTGACTATCCTGGCATTAAGCATGGGCCTGGCCTATAGTATATGCTCAATAAATGTTTGTTGAATTAAATTGGACACATGTTTTAGAGGCAGTAAGAGAACCAGAGGACCATTAAAAAAGAAGTCTTTGGGGCCCTCGAACAAGTTCTGCATTCTAGAGTGAGCTTGCAGCTGGAGGGGAGCAAAAGTCAGGGGAGACAGGAAAGGAGGCCAGGGGTGGAGCACATATTGCTTGCCAGGCCTAGGGTGTAGCCACAAAACTTGGTAAGGCTGGTGGGGTATGTGTGTGAGGGTGCAGATGATTGCAATTCTAGACATATTTTCTCAGCTAGTTGAGATACATTTTTGGCTCAAAGCTTCACACAGAATCAGGGCCAAGAGTGTGTACTTGAGTGGGTGCATCAGAGATTGTCACAATGTTTGAGTGATGTCTCTTTTGTTCCCTGTCCCTCTAAGTTCCTCTGCCTGCCCAGTCAGATAGGTAACTTGCTTAGGGGCCAGGCCACCCTGAACAGAGTTGCTGAGAGGGGATGTGGGGACAACAGAGAAAGTGAGGGGAAGTCTGTGGGGAGAGGGAAGAGCTGGTCTCCTGGCCTTTTCCCAGCCCAAATCTGGAGAATCTGGGGCTGTGTGTCAGTTTTAGCTTCAAACACAGGCGGTTTCCTTGCAGTGAGAGTGAGCTGGTTTCTCTGGGAAACCCGGTCTACAGGTTCTCTGCTGTGAGTGGGAAGCTCTGAGCTCTTTTGGGCTCAAAGCAAGAAGTAGATCATCTTCCTTTCAAATTCTATTGTCTTCCCTGTAAACAGTCCTGGGAATTAATATCACAAGATTATGCTGTCACCTGGCAATCAATCTGTTCCTGGACAAAGAATTAGGACTTAATTCCTTTTTCTCTAAGAATATTCGTGTGATAGACAGCACAAACAGCAATTACAGCCTCTGTGTGGAGCACTCACTAACTTGTATTTGACAACCAAGTATCTCACCCATATAATTGTACTTAATCATCATGGTAACCATGAAAAGTGGGCAATGCCCATTTTGTAGAGCTGGAAACTGAGGTCCAAGAGATTAGGCACCCTGTGTTGGCTTTTCCTCACTGCCTGTCAAAACACTGTAACTCACTGGCATGGGATAAACATGAGCAATAGTATTTGCTGTCCCCATGACATTTCGCAGATTTGTGGTCCCTCTGGCCAGGATGGAAACCAGGTAGCCAATTTTGGAACTGATGTGGCATCAGTTAAACAAGTCGGGTTAAACATTTAACCTATCCTGCCACCCTCTGGGATCATTAGTCCTAAGCACAGATGCCTGTAAAGAAAGATGACAACTATCAGGCAGGCCACAAAAAGCACATTGCTTCCTACCAGTATTTCTCAGTGTGGTCTCCACCACATGCAGAACATCGCTTGCTTGCTTCCTCTCTCAGGCTCTGTTATGATTTAGATATAAAATGTCCCCCTAAAGTCTTATTATGTTCAAAGGTGGAGCTTTTGGAAGGTGTTTGGATCATGGTGGTGCTATTAATCCAATGATGAGTTCATAGTTGAATGTGTTGTTGGGAGCTGGGCCCTGGTTGGGGGAGGTGAGTTACTGGGGGCATGATTTGGAAGGGTGTATTCTTGTCTCTGGTTCTTCCCTTCCCTTTCTGCTTCCTGGCTGCCTTGGGTAAGTAGCTTTCCTCCACCAGGTCCTTCTCCCATGTCATTTATGACTTGGAAGCAGCTGACCATGGATTGAACCTTCTGAAATATTGAGTCAAATAAACCTTTCCTAAGTGCAGGTGTCAGGTATTTTGTTCCTGTCAGGGATGGGCAAGTGACTAATATAGGGTCTTTGTAGTCAAGCTCAATCATGCCCCTCTTCACTTCCTTCATCTCAGAGTCAACTTCTTCCTTATTTCTCATAGGTTCCCCCATCCTCTGTAGCAGGTTGTATGTCTCAAAAAAACTGGTACAGCAATATTTTTAGTCCCACATGGTCTAGCACACTTTGACACTCCTCACTGAGAAGGAGTCTATTCCCCTGCCTTGACTTTGGAACAGAACAGAAAGAATAGATTATAGCAGAAAGAAAACTAGTATTACCAAGGATAGGTCATGAAAAGTGACATGGCTTCTGCCTGGCTTTCTCTCTTGGAGAACTCAGCCATCATGTTTTATGGAAACCCAAGGAGACACATGGAAAGGCCATACCTATGTGTTCCAGCCAACAGCCCCAGCCATGGTCTCCAGCAACAGCCAGCATCTACAAGCCTTCAACCAGTCCCTCCCTCAGACTGCCCACATGATGCTGAATGGAGCAGAGACAAGGTGTTCTCAGAGCACTACTCAAGCAGCATAAGTGTTGTTGTTTTAATCCATTATGTTTTGGGGTAGTTTTTTGAAGCCCTAATAGAGGGAACATCCTCAATGGCTTGTATGCCTAATAACTAATGCATCCTTTTCTCTGATTTTTTTCCCCATCAGACTATTGTCTCTGGTTACTAAGTACATATCCTGTAAGATAAATTCTGTAAGATGACAGGGTCTGTGACCCTGTGTTTAGTTTTGTTAAATACTGTTCTGACGCAGTTTTGAGGCTCTGGATAGAAGCTGTTCAAGAAAGAGGCTTCTTTCTTGAGCTATCAACAAAATTCACATCCTTGTTCAGGATCCCACACTTGAGGTCACTATATACTATCTGGGCCACTACACATCTACCCTAAGCACCGTAGCACCTGGTACCTTATAACTAGGGACAATGCTTCTGTTTCCAAAATTATTCCAATTAGCTAATTCTGGCATTGTTCAACTAGCCTGTTTTTTCTGCCTAGCTCATGCATTTCCACAAAAACCACAACAAAAGCATCTGCCCACAGTGTCCCTTTCTCTCTCTGTCTTATGACCATCTCTGCCTGGTACTCACACTCTGAGTGTGTCTGTGTTGCCTAGGGGCCTTTCTCTCTCTGGATCTACTTTTGGCCTTGCCATTCACCACCCAAGGTAATATAGTTATAACATCTTCACACCATTCATATTGGTTAGCAGCTGTGTGCAACAAACCACCTTAACAATCATCTAAAATGACAAACTTTCATTGTTAGAGTTCACAGGTCATAAGGCTGAGCTTGACTGATATTGACTAATCTTGCTCATGTATCTGCAGGTCACCTGGGCATTCTGCCCCGTACTGAGCTTGCCTAAGTAATCTTATCTGAAATAGATCTGCTCTATGTGTCTTTCAACCTTTTCCTGGTACCAGTGAATTAGCCTGGGTATGGTTTTTTTTTTCATGGAAAAACACAAGGAGCAAGCTGAAACAAATGTTTAAAAACTTAAAAACTTAAAAAAACCTGAAACTCATTAAGCTTAGTTCTAGAATAGACACCCTATCACTTACACTTCATTGCTCTGGCCAAAGCAAATCAGATGGATGTCAGAGGTAGGGAATTATGTCCCACCCACAGTAAGAGATCAGTGAAAGGTACCGGAGAAAGACAAAAGGGCTGGATACAGAAGAAGTGAAGAATTGGGGTTAATAATGCAAATCTGTGATATTTTCTAATATCTGCTGGATCTAGAGTTTGTTCTGGTCATGGCTTTGCTTGGTCCTCAAATAACCACCTCTTATTTTTAAATCAATTTTAAATGGTTGTCTTACATATAATATTTTAGAATTAGCTGTTTTGACTAGTGTTTTAGCTTTAAGAACATCAATTATGCACATGGGGCAAAATATTAAAACGCAAGAGCATACTATGCAAATCAAATCCTCTTTTGTCTGATTATTGACTTCCTAGTTTTCCTTCCAAAACTATTATATTTTCTTTTTTCCACTTAATAACTTAGCTTGTATGCATCAGCCCATAATAATCTGTGTAATTTTTAATGACAACATATGTATACAAATCTCATATTGGTGAATAGATTGTTTCCAATTTTTTTCCATCCCCCCAAATGTTGTAGTCAATATCTTTGTATAGTAATCTCTGCATGCACATGAAAGCAAATGTGTAGGACAAATTTCTTTGGCAAGTGTATATGGATTTGAGATTTTGAAGATTTTGCCAAATTGCCATCTATGGATGGTTAAGTTATGCTTTTGTTTTACAATGAATGAGAAATGCATTTTTCTATTATCCTTACCAAACTGTTCTTGGATTTTTGGCCTTTGCTAGTGGAATAGTTATATCTAGCTATCCAAGTTTTAATATTCATTTTCCATATAATTAGTATATTTATGAGAACCTCTTTAAATATTTAAAATCTATTTGTATTTGTTTTCAGTGAACTGTTTATATTTTTGAGTATTTATCTTTTGGGTTGCTTGTCTTTTTATTTATTGTAGGTACCTGTCATGGGCTGAATGCTTGTGCTCCCTTGTCATTGGTCAGGTCTGAAGAAGTCCCACCAATGGAGAGAATGGAGACTTCAACTCACCTCCACCCACAGAGTAGGTTGTAGGTTCACCGACTTACTGATGGAAAAGCATTTCAGGACACATCAGTGAGGAGCACAGACAGATTTCTTAGGCAGAGTTAAAGAAGTACACACTCAGAGAAAATAGAGTATGGGTGCTCAGGGGAGAGGTGCATTGTGGTTTGAGGCTGGGAGCTGCAGTCTTAAATGTACAATTCTTTTGTCACAAATAAACCAACTTTAATAGATATTATTTTGTATTTATACAGCGCCTTCTTCAAGAACCCTAAATGCTTTACAGACATTATTTCTAATTAATCCCCACAACAACCCTGTGAGGTAGGTATTACTCCCATTTTACAAGACAAGGAGACTGAGGCACAGAGAGCTTACCTCATTCTCATTTTCATAATATACTACTCTTGATACTTTATTTAAAGATGCTTTTCATTAAAGATTCTCTCATGAGGTGTTTGGCTGGGAGCTGGGAGGCTAAGGTGCTCTGGTCCTGGCTCTTCAGTGAACTTAACTGTGTGACCTTGGGCAAGTCACTTAAATGTACAATTTTAAAATTAGGGTTTTCCATGTCCCTTTTCTATATTTATTTCTTCTATTTTACACGCCCCCCCCCCCAATTCATGCCTTGAA
Organism: Heterocephalus glaber; assembly: GCF_000247695.1. Next base: position 14,901,699 of record NW_004624788.1, on the reverse strand, counting down.
TTCCTAACCCTCATTGTGATTGTATTAGGAAATGGGGACTTTGGCTGGTGAGATTAGTGATTTTATAAAAGGGACCCTAGAGAACTCTCTTGCCCTCTGGCCACCACATGAGAACAAAACAAGAAATTGTTTCTGTAACCTTAAAGAGAGTTCTCACTAGAACCTGACCATGTGTGCACCCTCATTATAGACTTCCAACCTCCAGAACTATGAGAAATGCATTTCTGTTGTCAATAAACCACCCAGTCTATGGTATTTTTTTTTATAGCAAACCAAACAGACCAAGATTGAACTCTATATGTGAAAGAAAATTACAAGGTATGATTGCAGATAGAGTGTATATTTAAATTTTAAACATTTATTACAATAAGAGACACATTGCCATTCACCCTTCCTCAAAATACTTCTCTGTACTTCAAACACACATATCTTATCATTTTTGCCACTTTCCAAAGCATTTCTGGAAGTCCTTTTTGTGAATATTTTTAGTTGTACTATCCTGGTTGCCTCAAAGTCCTGAATTAATTCAAAATGTTTACTTTTCCTGGGCATTTTGACTGGGGAAGAACCAGAAGTAGCACAGTGCTAGATCCAGTGAATAAGGCATGTGAGGACACCCTTAATGTTTTTAGGAGCATGCCTTGCAATTAGATTGCACTCTTCATCAGCACTCACTGTAGTTTTGATCACACCTTGCAAACACACTCACAGAAGAGGCTTTCCAGAACTGCTTCAGAAAGTGGCAAGAATGATGAGATTGAAGCAAGGGGAAGTATTTTAAGGAGGATTAATGGCACTGTGTCTTTTATTGCAATATTTTAAAATTTAAACTTGCAATGTACATCTTTATCACCCCATAGCTTATCATGTCTTGCAAATATTTTTATTGCTTATAATTTAACCTTTAGTTTTAAATTTTTGCCTTGCAAAATTTATTTTTTTCTCAATTCTTTGTTCTCTCTTCCATATTCCATATTAGTCTTAGGTCCAAGGAATAGCACATTTACTCCCATTCAGTTAAGTTTTTTCTTCACTCTGTTGGTTGTTTCCTTTGCTGTGCAGAAGATTTTTAATTTAATGTAATACCATTTGTAAATTATTGCTATTGTTTCTTGTGCAATTGGAGTTTTGTTCGAAAGTCCTTGCCCACATCTGTATCTTCAAGAGTTTTACTTAATTTACCTTCCAGGATATTAAGTATTTCTGTTTCAACCTTTAGATCTTTGATCTATTTTGATTTCAGTTTAGTACATGGTAAGATATATGGATCCAGACTCAATCTTCTGTATGTGTAGAGCAAGTTTCTTCAGTACTATTTGTTAAAGACACTATTTTCCCTCCAGTGTACATTTTTTTGGCTCTTTTGTCAAAGATCAAATAGCTGAATGTACCTGGGATTCTTTCTGCATCCTTTTTTCTGTTCCATTGATCCTCATGTCTGTTTTTGTGCCAGTACTATGCTGTTTTTATCACTGTAGCTTTGTAATATAACTTGAAATCTGGCATTGTGATGCCTCCTGCTTTTCTCTTGTTGTTTAGGATTGCTTTTGCTAGTCTGTGTCTCTTCTGGGTCTGGGTTCATATGAACTTTAGGGTTTTTTTTTCTAGATCTGTGAGAAATATTTTTGATATTTTGATTGGTATTGCATTGAATCTATATACTAGTTTTGGAAGAATGGCCTTTTTTTTTTTGGTACCAGATATTGAACTCAGGACCTTGTGCTTGCGAGGCAGGTGCCTGAACCACTGAGCTAAATCCCCGGCCCGAAAAATGGCCATTTTGACTATATTGGTTCTGCCTGTCCAAGAACATGGAATATCTTTCCATTTTCTGATGTCCTCTTTTTTCCAGAGTTCTGTAGTTTCAATTGTAGAGGTTTTTCAATTCTTTGGTTGGGTTAATTCCTAAGTATTTCATTTTTTTTCACACTATTGTGAGTAAAATTGTTTTCATTACTGTTAACTTTTTGTGTTGATTTTGTATCCTCCTACATTGCTACTATTAATCTAGGAATCTTTTGGTGGATTTTTTTATGTCTTCTATGTAGAAGATCATATTGTTTACAAATAATAAATATTTGACTTTTTATTTTTCTCCATGTATCCCTTTAATTACTTTTTAAAAATTTTATTTTATTGGTACATTTTAGATATACAATATAATGACATTCATCATT
>NW_004624788.1:14871743-14893756 GCF_000247695.1 Heterocephalus glaber | reverse complement strand
AAAAAAGAAAAAAAGAAAAATTTGAAAAGAGTAGAAAAAAATTAAAAATAAGAGAAAAAATAATAATTTTGAGAATAACAAATAAAAAATAAAAATGAAGGACCTCCTTCAGAGTATGTTATGTCTCTGCTGTCACAGTAGACAATGTGGTCAGCACTGTGCAGATATAAGTCAATGAGTCTCAGCAAGCCAGTACTAACCTGTGAGATTCAGGCTGATTTCTGGCTGCAAGTCCCAAGTTGAGCTCCCTGACCTCCTGCAGGGTTGAACTCCGCAGGTTTCTACTGCAGGTTACAGCTGCCCTTCCCCTGAAGATAGTCCAGGTTCCAATGGAAGGCAGTGATCCCTCCAACTTACCAAGTACGGTGGTCTGGTGTGCCTTTATTGCAGAGATTCTCTTCACTTTTCCAGTGGGCTTCAAATTTCATGAAAGTGCCTGAGAGAGGCCCTCTTTCTGTTGTTCACTTCTGCTCTATCTTCTGGAGCTCAGGACAATGGCCTTTATGACCCTGAGCCCCTGTGCCTCTGCAGTGTGTGCAGTGTGGTACCAGGTACCTATGCAGTCAGGAGGCCAGAGGTGGAGGGGTGGCTCCCCCACTGGGCTGGGGGGGGTGCTTGTCTGGGGTGGTGCTCCAGGCATCTGTGCAGCTCCTCTCATCTCTCGGATGTGGGATGTGGGTGCGGCTGGGAGGCAGCCCCAGCTACACGTGGCTGAGGTCCTCACCTGTCTGCTCATTCATTGCTTGGACCTTTTTATACCTATTTTATTCAGGGCTTTTAAAAAATCATGAATGGATGTTGGATTTTGTCAAAGTTTTTTTCTGCATCTATTGAGATTATCATGCAATTTTTATCCTTACTTCTGTTTATGATGGATTACACTTATTGATTTGTGTATATTGAACCATCCTTGCATTCCTGGAATGAAGCTTACTTGCTCATAATGTGTATGATGTATGATCTTTTTGATGATTTGTTGCATTCTGTCTGCCAGTATATTGTTGAGATTTTTTTTTTTGTGCCAGGGATCCAATTCAGGACCTTGCACTTGTGAGGCAGGTGGCAGAACCACTGAGCTAAATCCCTGGGCCTATTGTTGAGAATTTTTGTACGTATGTTCATTAAAGAAATTGGCTGTAGCTCTCTTTTATGGCTGGATCCTTGTCTGCTTTTGGAATCATGGTAAAGCTAACTTCCAGGAATAACTTTGGGAGTACTCCTCTTTTGATCTCATTAATGTGTTTGAGGAATATTGGCATTCTCTTCCCTGAAGTTCTAGTAGAATTCAGCAGTGACTCAATCAGAACCTGAGTTTTTCTGAGTTAGTATATTTTTTTTCTTATTACTGCTTCAGTTTCATTGCCTATTACTGGATTGTTCAGGATTTTGAAATCTTGTTTTAGTTTTGGTAATTAACATGTATCTAGGAACCTACTCATTTCATCTGAATTGTCCAATTTATTGGCATACTGTTTGCAAAGTAGTTGGTAATAATTGTTTGAATTTATTTAGTCTCCATTGCAATTTCACCTTTTTCATTTCATTGATTTGGGTCTTTTCTTTTTTTATAAGATTGGCTAAAGGTTTGTCTATTTTGTTTAGTCTTTCAAAAAACTAGCTCTTGGATTCACTGATTCTTTGTGTTACATTTTTAGTCTCCATATTATTAATTTCTTCCCTGATTTTTTTTTTGGTACTGGGGATCAAACTCAGGACCTTGTGCTTGTGAGGCAGGTGGCAGCACTACTGAGCTAAATCCCCAGCCCCCTGATCTTTATACTTTCCTTCCTTGTGCCAGCTTTGGATTTGGATTGTTCTAGTTTTTCTAGGATCTTGAGTTTCATCATTAGGTTATTTACTAGGGCTTGCTCTGTTTTTCTGAAGTGAACATTCATAGCTATATATTTCAATATCAAGACTGTTTTCATTGTGTCCCATAATTCTGGTGTGTTGTACTGGTGTTATCATTTAATTTTAGGAACTGTCTTATTTCTTCCTTGATTTCTTCTGTGACACATTGATTATTCAAGAGTATATTGTTCAATCTCCATGCATTTATATCATTCCTGTGGTGTTTTTTGCCATAGAGTTATAGTTTCATTGCACTATGATCAGATAATATGCCTGGTATAATTTTTATTCTTTTGCATTTACTTAAGCATGCTTTATTGGCTAGTATATGATCTGTTTTAGAGAAAGTTCCATGTGTTACTTAGAAGAATGTGTAGTTGTTCAGTGGAATGCTCTGTAGATATCTATTAAGTCCATTTGTTCAAAAATGTGGCTTAACTCTGATTTTTTTTTTTTTTTGGTACCGTGGATGAAACTCAGGACCTTGCACCTGCAAGGCAGGCTGTGGCACCACTAAGCTAAATCCCCGGCCTCTTTTCTGTTGATTTTTAAAAATAAAACTGGGTCAAATTTTGCAGGCACATACACTACCACACAGTCAAAGCTTTTTTGTGGGGACAGAGAATGAGAAGGGCCTCCAGTTAAACTAGGGCTCTAGCTGAAAGGAGCCAGCAATTGGTCAAGAAAGTGATCAACCTATTGCTCCCAAAACAAAGAGAGCAGTAGGTTTTTACTGATTTGCCAGAAAGGGCTAAAGACTGATAATTTCCATTGGCCACAATTTTGTTTGGGGCACAGTTTCAAAAGATATGTGTGTGTGTGTGTGTGTGTGTGTGTGTGTCTGTGTGTGTGTTTGTACATTGGACTTAGTCACCAGATGGCCCTAGTCAACTCATTCTAGAGGCTACTGAATTTTTGTGAATCTGGCACCATCATCCTGCACAAAGCATCCCAGCCTGTACCTGGTGGGCTAACAGGGGATCAGTTTTGCTCAGAAACTGCTGAGTTACTCTTACAGCTGCTGTTTGTATCTTGCATAAACATCCTGACCTTGTGGTAGGGCTTGAGGACTTTTCAGTGCTTAGGCTGTCCGACATCCACAAGCCCAAGTGAAGAGTCAGTGTTCTCAGAAAAATTAGCCTTCAGGAACCTGGGAAGTAGCCAGGCAATTGTTATCATAGCCCACATGTCAGAGATGTTATCTACAGCAAAACTAGTGGGAAACTAATAATGTATTGCCCAGCTGTGTGACCTCCAAAATTAGTGATTTTTAAATTGACTAAAAGCCAGTAAAGCCAGAGGGAATAGTTTTGTTCTTGGTATTGTGTGAATTTCTTGGGAAGACATAAAAGAAATGTCTGCCTCCAAATTGAAAGGGCACCAACAGTCCAAAGAATGACTCAGACAGGTTCAACTTGGTGAGTAAATGAGATTACTAGGAGTTACTTACAGAGTGGTAGATGACTTGTGGGCTGCAGCTCTACCAAAGTTGCCAAATTTTGTTTACTAAGCTAATGGTTTTATAAGGCTCTAATTAAAATAGCAAAAGCAAGATCAAAAGCAAGAAGTGTCCTTGGGGAAAAGTGATGTGTGCTCCATTCCCATCCCACGCTTATCAAGGAATGGCACTGGTCTCACCAGACACTGTCATGCTGCAGGGATGGATGACCTTGTGCTATAGTCTGCACACAGGCTCAGCACCTGGAGAGGGCCCACTGAACTGCTTAATGGGCCTACTACCAGATGAAGTTACTTTGGCAAGGGTTTGGAGGACAGTTCTTACCACACTTGGTAACAGTTTCTCATTTCATGTAAACATTCTGTTTCTGTAGTTTTATCAGGGTCTCACAACAGGTCCATGAAAGATACCATGCTACAAATGGTCCTGAGTTTACTGAGTCTTGGTGTTTATTTTGACTTCCCACCTTTCTGTCCTCCCAGTGTCCTACCGTGGTGGTCCTTAACCCTCTCAAAGCTAGAGGGTTTATTAAGGCTTTTCCTTAAAAGCACAGGAAGTCAACAAACACACCCCATATACCCTGAGGCTGGCTAAGGTGGTAGTGCCCAGGATGTTGATTGATCATCAGTCACAAAAAATTCTTTAAGTGGAACCACTCATGTGTTCTTACACCAAAGCTGAGGAAACATACCTCATAGGCTCAGGGTTGAAGTGTCAGAATGGAAACGGGAGATCTCAATATAGGTCTCCATGCCTCAGAGCAGTGAATAAAGCCACCTAGGATGAACCCCCACCCTGCATTGCTTAGTACATCTATGACTGTCAGTTTGCCATTCAGGGTGTGTGGCCAGGGAGCCCTCTGAATACACAGGGCCCATCATTTGTAAGAGGGTGTGGAAAGAGACGTACAGTGACCTTTCTAGTCAATGGTTGTTTTAGCTAGTTCTACCCTTGATGCTATTGACATCGATGAAGTCAAATAGATGTTTCAGTCTTGTCTTCTTCCATGTACTAAAATTAGAACTGCTGATGCTGCCTTCTGCTGCCTTCTGCCAAGTTCTTCTCTCTTTCTTCTTCAAGGTCCTACTGGATGAGGCCATCCAGGCACCGAGACACCCTGGGTGAGAGCTTTCCAACTCAGCAGAAATTGGCCTTGCTCACCTGGGCTCAAAGCCTCTGCCAGGTTTGGCTGTGACACAGCTGTGTTGCCTGGCAACAGGGCTTAGATGGCAACAATCTGCTGAAATGATAGAGAGATCCACCTCCACTCCAACACCTACTCACTCAAGGTGCTTCTCTCTTTCCCCTGAAGGATGAAGACTGCAGTGCTGTTGCTAAGTCCATGCGGGCCAGGGACAGTGGAGAGGCTCACTCTTCCTAGCCACTTAGTCCCTCTGTGTCACAGCCTTCTGTTTTGTTCCTCTTCTAGCATTTAATACAACTAGAAATTATCTTGCTTGTTTTTCTTTTATTGTTTTCTCAAGAGATAGAATTTTGTCTGTTTTATTCACTTGCAGCCTTAGCACGTGGAAACTACCTAGACTGCTTTCTTCCTTCCCTAAGTGTAGAGAGAAGTTGGGTTGTCAGTGATTCAAAAGGAGGGGCCCTATTTGAAGAGGAGGGGAGGTGAAGGCTGGAGAGAGGATGCCAGGTCTTGGATTGGCAAGGACATAAGGCCACTGGGAACAAGGTTACAACCAAGGCAGCTGACATTCCCTGACATTTGTTTTGTGTCGGCTGCTCACAGAAATAACTTTTCCAAATTCCCAGTTACTTGGTCCCCAGTGCCTCTCCAAATTGCCTTCCACAGGCATAGATGAGGCAAAGACTCCAGGATCATCCACACTTTTCCACTTTTTTCATAAACCAGCTCCCACAGAGAATTTAGTGCCTGTGATTAGCATGCTGGTCCTCAAAGTCCCCTGGACTGGAGTTCCCCAGACAAAACTGAAGGTGTTTAGGGCAGCACTTTTGTACTACGGCTAACCTTGGTATGATAGGTAAGATTTTTCATAATCTCAACTAAGTACTGCTTAGTATTGCATTTAAAGCAAAAGGCCCTTCTTCAGCAGAGCCTGAGAGGCAGGGAACCTGCTCACATTTGGGAGAGAAGGGAGAACCATCTTTCCTCCAACCTGTAGGGGCTCAGATCAGAGTTCTTTCTTCCCTAATGGGCTTGACTATCTCACCAGTCCAAATTGCTTCTTGGTTGGCCCCAGTTCATCTACCCTAATGTTTCAGAGAACCCCAAAGACATTGCTTCTGTAGAAAAAAAATGTTTCAGTCTTCTTACTTTATGGACTTAAGAGTTGGGACTGCTGAGTTTGCCCCCTTGTGCCAAATGAAGCATGTAACCTGGGTTGCAAAACTACCTGGCACGCTACAAGCAGGAACTGGCCCTTTCAAAACTAAAAACACCTCAAAGTCTTGAGTTCATGAGGCTCATGCAGGATTACTCTTCAGACACATTAACCTTTAACGTCTTACTTTTAGGCAAAAGCATATCACCTTATGTTACTAGTTTCTCGCCTCAAATTCTTCCACACTCTTCCTTTTCTTCTTTTTTTATTTCTTTCACATTCCACCCAGGAAATATTTACATTAAGGGGAGCATGTGCACAGAGTATGTGGGTCTGGAAAAGCCAACTGAGATACACATATTTGCTAACTACCTTTTTTGTTGTTGCCATAGCAACAGACCATGAAACAACACAGATAAATCCTCAGAACATTGGTTTTTCTTTTTAAAAAGAAATTGGGGGAATTCAGAGAATGCTGAGCTACCTCCCCGGCCCTTATTAAATTTTATTTTGAGACAGAGTCTCACTAAATTGCTAGGCTGTCCTGAAACTTGCTATCCTCCTACCTCAGCCTCCCAAGTATCTGAGATTGCAGGTGTGTGCCACTGTATCCAGCTGCTTTGTCACTTTTGGCAAATGGTTTTCAACCTAACACCTATGCTCCCCTCAATGAGCTGGGGAAAGCAGAGTGAGTTTGCTTTACTGAGAGTTGAACAATACCCGATGTTTTAGTTTGGGCTGCTCTAACAAAAATAGCATAGACTGAGTGGTTTATAAAAAATGAAAAATTATCTCTTATAGCCCTGAAAGTCTAAAATCAAGGCACTGGCAGATTTGGTCTGGTGAGGGCCCACTTCCTGGAGCACCGACTGCTGCCATGTCATCATATGTGATGGAAGAGGTGAGGGAACTCTCGGGGGCCTCTCACAGGGTCCCCATCCAAATGCCATCATGCCAGGGGCTGGATTTCAATTGATGAACTCTGAGGACACACACTCAGCCTATGTCAACTGAAAAGATGTCTTTAAAGGAGGCATTGTTGCTCTGGTCAAATACTTGTCAAATCAGTGGGGCGATTCCAAGAGGTAGTTAAATTTAGCATTAATTATCCACTGGGTCAGATAACATATAAAACATATATTAATATGTAATTTTATAGTTTTGAGCACTTCAAATCACAGTGCTTTCTGTTTTGGTATTTATTTATTTATTTTTGCTTGATGGTTTTTTGTTTGGATCTTACTTCCTTTGGAAAGACCACCCCATATCCAAACTGGGTTTGAGCATTTGTTTGCAGCAATAAAATATACTTTGCTGCTTTTTCTTGTCTGTAGCACCTGTGAGCTCTTGACTTTTGTAGATTGAGGATTGTGGTTATTTTCCTCACTCTCGAATCCCTAGTGCACAGTATAAGTATAGAATATACTTGGGCAAAGTGAATATTTGTTTTATGACTGAATTAATGTAATTTGTCCAGACATCTGTTTGTCAAATCAATGAACACAAGGTGATTTCTGTGATGAGATTTATTCCCCTTGACTTCTTTTGTAAATTAGGATGCCAAGATTTTATTTTTTGCCTAGCCTTCCTCATCCTGGTTTCATTTTTAATAATTTTTATTTTGAACAATTGCAAATTTATAAGACAGTTCCAAAAGCTGTATAAAACCTTTTTCTCCATTCGAGAGTAAGTTGTTAGTATATTGCTGTATCACCTCCCCAAAAGTCTAGTACGTATTTATCACGAATGAGGACATAATTTTACGCGACTACAACATAGTCTTCAAAATTCAGAAAAGTATATCAATACTATGATTAGTACTAGCTAATCATCAAATCTAGTTCAAGTTGTCAAATGTTACAATAATGTCCTAAGAAATTCAGTTCAGAATGCTATCTTTCATTTAGATATCATCCTTTTCAGTCTCCTTTCATTTGGAAAGCCCCTTAATCTTGATCTTATGAACTTGGTACCTTTAAAGATTATATGGCAGTGACTTTTCAGAGAGTCCTTCAAGATGGGTTTACCTACCATTACCTCAAGATGAAGTTCAGTCAATACATTTTTGGCAGGAATATCATAGAAGTGATGCTCTGATATTCTTATTCTATCCTATCAGTTGGCATATGATTTTGATTTGTCTCATTACTAGAGATGTTAACTTTGGATTACAGTATTATCTGTCAAGGCTATTCCACCACAAAGTTACTGTTTTTCCCTTTGTAATTAATACCTATTTTGTATAAATGGTTTTTGGAATTTATGTAAAATTTAAATTTAATTCATTTTTATGTCAGTCCGAACTCATGTGTTCCTTTTTTATTTAGTGGATTATAATCCATTGCTATTATTTAATATAAAATATAATTAAATTTAAAAGACTAATTTTATCTTATAAATTTTTATTGGAGAAAAGTAGAATAGGGTGATTAATTAAAGGTTTTCTACAATATAGAATAAAATTATGTGGAGATAGGCAATGGAATATAAATTCAAAGAGAAAAAAAGAGTGATATAATTTCCAGTTGTTAACAAGTAGTTTGTTCATATAATGTTTTAAAAAATGTTGGTGATGGATCTCAAATTGCTTTTTTATCTATATTTTGTGGGTATCTAAGAGTAATTTGACAGGTTTATTTTTAAAGTCAGTATTTACAATGTAGTAGAAATTGCATTCCTTATAATGAAATAATCTCATGCTGAAAAATGTCAGTGATGTATAGAACACGTATGGGGATGTATATAATTTGCAACATTGCTTTAGAAGTATGTGTGCAGAAAAGTTTGAAAGAAAGACAGAGACGGGTGCAGCGCTAGAGATTAGGGCAGCAGGAATTCAGAGGCAGTCTATGGTGCTAATGGCAGGTAATTCAGCTCCAACAGGCTTCAGACGTTGTACTTTTCCACTCAAGAAACAGACACCCAGCAGAGAGAGAATCTGGTAGATCAAGCATAAATTATTTTTCCATTTTTATGGCCATGAAGGGAAAACCCTGTGATTTTCAGTTCACAAAAACCATCTACAATGGAGAAATGTGGGTGGCCCAAAGGAAGTGAAGTTGGGGGACCAAAAAAATATATTGATACTGTCCTAGAGTTTTAAAAAGATTTATTTTTTCCCCTTTCTCTCTCCACTTTCTAGGATCCAGCAATTTCATGACTTTGATAAGAGAGCTTCTCCCTTAATAGTTATAACATATGCTTTCCTCATTGCTAGGGTAAAAAGGACTGAAGATATTTGATATAGTACTTTTGATATTGATGCAGTACTTTTGATATGGCACTTTTGAACCACAAAAGAAAAAATGGAGGAAAAGAAAGCCCAGAAAAATCTGTGGGTTCATCCTTTAGGAATACTGAATAAAATAGATTGGGCTTCAACAATCATAAAACATGGAAGCACATTCACAGAACCATTTTATGTTTACTCTTGATAAAATCAAACTAATAAACCAAAGTATCCCAGAGAAGCTTATTGTTGTTTTTGTTGTTATTATTATTATTATTATTTATTCTTTTATTGGTATATTTTAGGTATCCAACACATTTACATTTCTCATTGGGAACTTGTATCTTTACATGATGAATCTTGGTTCTTATTTTTTCCCCATTCCTAGCCCTCCCTTCCTGCCCTCCACCCTTCCCTATTTACAAAGACTTTATTTCCATTTTTTCCATTTCTCAGCATTTTTCCTTTCCCTTCTTTCCTTTCCCCTGCCCCTCCCGCTACCCCTACCCCTTTGGACCTTTTCTTCCTATTTTACATTATTGATTATTCATTCTAATCATTGGTACATTTTAGGTATACAATATAATGACATTCATCATCGGAAATTTGCACCTTTACATAGTCTCTCTTGGTTCTTATTTTTCACCCTTGCCTAGCCCTCCCTTCAACCCCTCCATTCCTCCCTATTTACAAAGCTTTTCTTCCTATTTTTCCATTTTCTCATATTACTCTCATTCCCTTCTGTCCTTTCCCCTATCCCTCCCACTTCCTTCCCCTTTTCCCCTTTTCTTCCTATTTCACATGACCTATTATACATTTAGTCCTTATTTACACTTTCAGTTTCTCACACCAGAGAAACTGTTCGGTATTTATACATGTGTGTCCTATTTATTTCACTTAAGAGTATTGCCTCAATGTGCATCCACTTAGCTATAAATGTCTCTAATTTCTCATTTTTTATGGCTGAGTAGTACTCCATTTTATAAAAAACCCCACATTTTCTTTATCCAGTCTCCAGTTGATGGGCATTTGGGCTGTTTCCAAGTTTTAGCTATCACAAACTGTGCTGCTATGAACATGGGTGCACATATATGGCTGTGATATGATTCTTTTAATTCTTTGGGGAAGATCCCCAGCAGGGGAATAGCGGGGTAAATGGGACTTCCAGTCCTAATTCTTTGAGGTATCTCCATACTGATTTCCACAGTGGTTGCCCCAGTCTACAATCCCACCAGCAGTGGAGCAGGGTTCCTCTTTCCTCCCAGCCCCACCAGCATTTGTTATTGGTTGATTTCTTGAGAGCAGCCATTCTTTCTGGAGTGAGGTAGAACCTCAGCTTTGTTTTCATTTGCATCTCTCGAATGACCAGTGATGTTGAACATTTTTTCATATGTTTATCTGCAACTTCTACTTCTTTGTCTGAGAAATGTCTGTTCATTTCAGATGCCCATTTTTGGATTGGGTCTTTAAATTTGGGAGGTCTGATCTTTTTAAGTTCTTTATAGATTCGAGATAGTAGACCTTGGTCTGAGGAAAAGCAGCTGAAGATTTTTTCCCACATTGTGGGTTGTCTTGTGAAGAGTTTTTTTTTTATGTTGTCTGCACTCTCTCCTGTTTCTTCATTGACTCCAATCAGTGTTATGTTATTCTTCTTTGCATTGTCTAGCAGCTGCTGGATTGATTTCTCGTGTTCCCTTATAATTTTGAAGTAATTTTTCTTTTCCTGATCATTAATTGCAATCTTATCTTCTATATCTGAAATTCTGTCCTCACATTGGCTCATTCTGTGGTGTAGACTTTCATTGGAGTTTTTCATGTCCTGGAAATCTGTTTGCATCTGTTTTATGGATTCCATTTGTTTCCTATGTTGGGATTCCATCATGTTCCTGAGCTCCTCTCTAGATTTATTAATCATGTCTTGCACTAGGATCACAATTTCTCCTGTTATCTGAGAAATTATTTCTGATTTCATTTTTTCCAGATCCCCTTTTGTTGCCAGTTCAGTGGGTCCAGGTGGTTGAGTATCAGAGTGTTCCATCTCATTTCCCTTTGGGATTGCTGTAGGTGATCTGGAAGTCTGGTTTTGAGACTATTTATGTGTCTTCTCATTTCGACCGGCGGGGTTGTGGTGGTGGTGGGGCTGTTGGCGCCCGCGCGGCTCACCTCCTCTGAGCTGGGAGAGGTGGGACAGGGGCCGGGAGCGGCGGGAGGGATGGTGGCCCGGAAGCCCCTTCCTCTGGCCCAGAAGCAGTGGGACAGACTGCGGCCCAAAAGCCCTTTTCTGTTGTTATTATTATTATTGATGTCATTATTATTGTGCTGTACTGAGGATTGAACCTATGCCCTTTGCACTGAAGTACATCCCTAGCCCTTTTATGTTTTTGTTTTGAGAAAGGGTCTTGATAAATTGCTAAATTTCTCAGGCTATGCTTGAACTTGCCATCCTCCTGTCTCAGATGCCACAAGTAATGGAATCAGGTGTAGCATGTCTGGCTTGTTATTATTATTTTTAATCAAAGAAAAGTGGCCCAGGCAAATTGTTTTCTTGGATCTAAATTGTTTCATGGAAAAAGATGAAAAAATACTGGAAGGAAGGAAGAGCTCAGGCCAGTCTTTTCAAGTATCTATTGTCTCAACTGTGCTTTTGACCAGCATACCTGAGAAGGAATTGTGGATGGAGCCTTCTGGAAAGGTTCTCAAGAAGAAGCATTACACACCCAGTAGAAAATACTAAGTATAGTTAAAGGTCTAAATGCTTTTCTACACTTGCTAAATCTGTTGGCTGGGATGTGTCTTCTAAATCAGTAATTTTCAATAAGGTAATTTTTCTCCATAGAGGACATTTGGCCATGCTGGAAACATTTTGGTTCCCACCAATTGTTGGGAGGGAAGTACTACTGGAAACTAGTGGGTGGAGGTCAGCAATGCTGTTAAACATGCTACAATGCACAGGCCAGCTCCTACAACAAAAAAGGATCTAGCCCCAAATATGTGTAGTATTAAAGTTGATAAGTCCTATTCTAAATGCAAAAACATCCCTTTGGATGGTCTTGGTTATAAATGACAGGAGAAGGTAAGATAAAGAGGAAACACTTATTAACTGTACATGTATTAATTGTATATATACCTAACTCAGTGATCGAGGGAGTTACAGTCTATTGCATGAAAAACTAACTCTGGGATAGAGTTTAGCCTGCAGGATGTTTTTAAAATGGAGCACTTGGGACCAGTATTTATGAAAAGGAGAGGACAGAAACAGAAGTGAGTCAAAGAAAAGTCGTGCTGTAAAATAGGCCAAATAGTATCTTTGGCTGACCCTTCGGGGAGATCTGTGACTCCAGTGATGCTTCCAAGTTGTCAGGTGTTGGGCCAAATGGCCAGGCCTTGTATGTATTTTGACCAGCCATTAGAACGTGGGCTCTTCTGGGAAGAGTGTGACCCTGGGTTCAGTTTCTCTGCCTCTGAGGTGCTTCCTAGGGGGTGACAGCCCAGGACTTTTCATTGCTGCCATCCCAGCCTCTGGGAAAATAAGTCCTTCCCTGCAGGGGATTCAGGCAGACCTTGGTACTGTCAATCACAATGTCCTAAAGTAGGATCAGTAGAAGAGAAAGAGGGGAAGGAGCTATGTAGTTGAGGGCAAGAACTGGCAACATCATCATCCTTTCAGAGAAGATGTAAAATCAAAAGTTTCCTTTTGAGGCTGGAGTCATCTTTGCTGGGTGCCAAAGAGAGCAGCAATACCAGGTAAACACCCAGATTTAACCTCCTTCATGGTTGTAGAGCCCCCCTCTGCTGTCTGCTACAATGAGCATTCTACCTGAGGTGCTGTGTAAGATTGAAAGGTGCATGAACCCCCTCCTTCTGTGGGAAGAGGAGTTACTTAACTAAAGTAGCAGTTGGGGGCATCCAATTGAAAACTTTTCTGACGATAATAAATGTGGAAAAATGAGGATCCAATAGGGAAAAAATGGAGAAAGGGAACCACATCCATAGGGCTATACATTTTGGCAAGGCCAAGTCTCTGTCTAGAACCCCTTTTCTGTTTCTCTCTCCAGTTTCTACTTTTCTAAGATTGTCCGGTCCATGTGGCATAGGAACTTACTCAGGTGTTGTGATGCTGCTTCTCTGTCGGGGGGTGGGGTGGGGTGGGGGGTGGCTATCAAGGCAGAGTGGCTCAAGGAAAGATGAGTAGAATCCACTCTAAGCATGTTGTGGGGCTCTGGAAGCAATGGTCCTGGAAGAATAAGGCTCCTCTGCCCCTGACCCCAGCCACATACAAACTCTCACAGCAGAGAAGATTGCAAGGGGAATTATCAATCATTATTAGCCAGTGGAAGGAACCAGGCTCTGTTTGTGAGGGGGCAAGTGCCCACGTGCAAGAGACAGTAAGCTCAAATTCCTAGTTATCTCCTTAGGTGAACAGGATTAACATTTTTTTTTTTATGGTACTGGGGAATGAACCAAGGATCTTTGCACTGAGATACATCCCCAGACCTTTTAAATATTTTAAAATTTGAGGCAGGGTCTTGTTAAATCACTAACTTACCTATGCTAGATTTGAAATTGCAATCCTTCTGCCTCAGCCTCCCAGAGTGCTGGAATTATAGACATGCACTACCAGGCCCAAAAGACAGGACTACTTTTGATCAGCAAAGGTTGGGGAGAGTAGAGGGAGCATTCTGCACTTTTCAGTTCTCATGCAGAACCAATGCCCTGTCTGTGTAAAACAGATAATAGTCTCAGGGCATGCTGGACATAGAAACTGTCTGTCTTAGCTATAAGGGGAGAAAAGAAAATTGTTGGCTTATGTGAAATGCTAAGAGAGATTGAAATTCATAGCTGTACAACCTAGCTGGACAGGTATGGTGGGAATTCAAGTGTTGAGCTGGAACTGCAAAAATAAACTTAAAAACTGGAAAGAACTTCAGAGATTCATCCCTCCCACTTCTCTTCTCCACTTCTCCAACCTGACACTCACATGCACTCATGCATACACACACATACATACATGTGTGTACACACATGCACACACACATGCACATGCACATTTTATAGCTGAGGAACTGAAGCCAGAGAAGAAAGAGCTGATCCAGAACTGGATGTCTGCTGTAAATTGCATGATAGATTGTTAGATGCTTCTTTCTTCTGAGTTTATCTCTGTAGCACCTTTCCTAGTGCTCCTACCTATGGATGGATGACACTTCCACCAATGACTTCAGAGTTGGTCATTTTGACTTGACTTGTCCAACATACTGTGCTATTTACCATGTGGAATCATGAGCTTTAAGTGTGTTGAATGTCCTGGAAGTTATACCATTGCTCTTTTCTCTTTGCCTCAAACAAGGTATGCCCTAGAGGGGGCTTCATTTTTACCTTGGATCCCAGAATGCAGAAGACATCAGGAGCAGATCTGTAGTTTACTCTTGGCTCATATGTAATAGGAAAAAAAATAATCCTTTGCTGTTGTAAGCCATAGTTGATTTTTTTTAAAAGAATGGGCTGGTCAGGCCAAGAATAGAATGAACCAACACTGAGGCTGAGTTAAAAAAAGGGTTCTGTGCTGGGGGTTTAACTCAGTGGTAGAGCACATGCATAGCATGTGAGAGGCCCTGGTCCAATTCAGTAGCATCAAAAAAAAAAAGTCTAAGTAAAGTTTGGTCAAGGAAAGTCTTCATTATCTAATACAAGGATTAACATTTAAAATATATTCAGCCACCACTGCAGGCATATTTCTAATCAACTATGGATCTTTTATGAGTCCAGACATAGCTTCAGAATCCTTCTCAGTGGAATTACTTATTAGTCAGTGTTTCAAACAAAATCCGACCCACTTGCTAAGAGTCAGTATTTCAGGTTAATATTGCCCAAGCTCAAATTCAGATGTTTTTCGGGGAAAAAAGAGCAAGCCCTTATATACGTTAGGCAAATGTTGCACCAATGAGTTACTTCACCACGAACTCTGTGAGTTTTGTCAAGTTACCAAGACTCCATGTACTCCTTATTGCTAATTTGTAGAAATACTTCCTACAGGTGTTGTGAGTAGTAAATGAGTTAGTGTATATTAAATACTTAGGACAATGCCTGAAAGAGTAAGAACTGGATGATGGTGATGATTATGATGTTGATGCTGATGAAATTAGAGAGGAAGAAACCAAAGCCAAGCCACTAGCAGAGCCTGCCTGGCTGGCGCTCATAGTGGCTCCCCATTCCCAGCCCACGTTGTTGACAAGGGATGTGGGCAGAGCTGAGGCTGTGAGAGAAAGTGGGGTGTGTACTCTCGGAGATCACAGTTGAGGAAAGAAGATTATTATGGTCAACACTGACATTTAGGCTTAATTGTAATGAAATAAAATTCCTAAACTGTGTCAGGAAAAGACACCAAGAAAGGATACAGCTGTTTCCTCAGCTTCAATATCTTCCCGTTTCAGGAGCTATTTTTTTTCAGGCTGAAGTCTCTTTATCAGTGCAGTAATTTGTCATTTAATAAGAAAAGTACTTTTCCATTATCATCATCCCTTGGTCCTGTGGCCTCCCCAGGAACCTTATTAGGCACTTGCTTCCTGAGAACTGACATTTAAGTATGCAGGCCTTCCTGTCCTCCAGCTGCTCCAGGTCTGCTTTCTTGCCTCCCTCCCCATTGGCTGGGCTCATCAAAGGTATTCATAAACAGAGGTAGCTCTTGGCCTGGTGTTGAGCTCCCCTCTGCCACCAAGGAGATGCAGACTCCCAGGCTGGTCCACAAACGCCCCTCTATAAAACAATGCAGATGATGCTAGGAACTAAGCTATAGTTATGCTCTTACAGGTATGTTCTTTTTAAAGTTCCCGGGTTTAAATTTGGAAACCATTGTCTGATTCCATGTGGAGACATCTCCTTCCTTTTGCTTGCCTCCTTTGGGTCCCTCTCACTTATATACACTCCTTTTTACTCTTAATTTTCTTTCTCATAATTTTACTCTAGAAAAATCTATGATTATCTCATCCACAGGGTAAAGAAGAGTTTATTGAACCAATATTCCATGGGACAGAGTTGCTCTAGGATGTAAAACCACACAGGGAAAAAGATTTCCACCTGTTTTGTTCACTGATGACACCAGACGTTCTCAGAGTAAGTTTAACTAGATTACTGCAGATGAAGCTCAAAGCTTTAACTCAGAGTAATTTGTGTAAAGTCTGAGCTGAGAGGCTGGGGTCAAAGAAATTTCCTAATGAAGAGCACATGAGCTCACAGGTGAGCAATTGATAAACTCTAGGGCTAAGGAGGAGAGAGAGGTCAAGGTTAACTCCCAAATTTTTGATTGGACAACTGGGTTGATGTTGGTGCCACTTACTGAGCCACTTACTGGGGAACACTGGATTTGAGATGCTTCTGTGACATCTGGATGGGCACTTTGTAGGTTGTAAAACAACAGGTGAGTATCTAGTTTTGAGGAAAGGGGAAGATGAAGGGATGGCAGTAGAAAATATCCAGGCAGGAGGCATGACCAGAGGATAGAGGTCTGGAGCAATGGCATTTAAAAAGTGGGCAAGGAAATGGATTCTTTGAAGGAGGTGAAGAGTGACAAGAAAGGTAGATAGCCACAAATGTCAAAGGTGTTTTGGAGGTGAGAAGGTTACTAGCATCCATGTAGGAGAGTATGAGGAGTAGTGACTAGAAAATTCCTATTGGGTATAAGAGTTAGGTCGTTGGAGTCCTTATCAGGGATTAATTTATCAGAGCAGCAGAGAGAAGCCTTCAGGTTATAGAGTTGACAAGGTAGTTGAACATTGTATACCACTTCTTTTCAAAGATTGATGGAAAACTGGGACAGTTAATCCTTCTCACTTTTCTGGATAAATGAGCATCTTTACTTTGAGTCCATA
Source organism: Heterocephalus glaber (assembly GCF_000247695.1). The sequence continues at coordinate 14,877,055 of NW_004624788.1, read as the reverse complement.
GAGTGTGGATCTCATAAAGAAATATTAAACCCTTGTGGGAGGTAGATTTCCTATGGGCTGGGAAGGAGGGACTTGACTCCAGAGCAGTGGTTCACAAAGTGTCTCAGTGCTGAACCAGCATCACCAAATGGGAAATTGTTAGAAAGGCAAAGCCTTATCCTTACCCTCACGAATTCTGAGTCAGAAACTGTGAGTGGGACCCAGCAATCTGTTTTTTTTTTAAGAGCTGCCTTGGTGATTCTGCTGCATGCCAAAGTTTGAGAACCACCGTCTGTAGACCTCTTTGCAAATCACTCCTCTAAATATTGCATTGAATTTTACATTTGTTGAGTAAGAATGGTCAGCACTGCCATGTGAAATCATCCTAATGATGAAACTGTATAGCTCTCCATTTAGATAGTTGCTAATTTACATTCTTTAACAGAGTTGGGTAATTTTCTCTGTAAGTTAACTTAGTCATTGCTTGTTTTTAATTCTGATTTTTGAATGTTTCTGTTGCTAATGTGATTGATGTTTCATTTCTTACAAAACTATGGATTTTTGTTTATGTAAAAAATGGGATTATCTACTTTGGACACACCACACAGGAAAGTGAACATATAAGAGAACAAATCAATGGGTTTCTACAAACTGAGCACATCATGGAACCAGTACTCAGATCAAGAATCGCAGCATGACTAGCATGACTAGTGCCTTAGTGTTCATTATTGTGCCTCCTTGAAGTCATAATCTCAGCAAAGACATCTACCTTTCTGGCTTCTAACTTCCTATATTTTCTTGACTCTTTTTCTTTTTTATATAAATGGAGTCATACGGTGTGAATTCTTTTGTGTCTGGCTTCTTTTGCTCAGTATTGTAGTTTTTTAAAAAGTTTTGATTGAAAAAACATATATTTATAATGTACAATATAATAGTTTTATATATGTGTGCATTGTGGAAGGTATAAATCAAGCTAATCAGCATATGCATTATCATCCTTATTTTGTTTGTGTGGTAAGAACACTCAAAATTTAGTCAGCAATTTTCAAGTATATGATGCATTGTTATTAACTGTAGTCACCATGATTTACTATAGATCTCTTGAACTTATTCCTCTTGAGATTTGGTGTCCATGGACCAATATCCCCAGCCTTCCTTCACCAGCCCCTCAGCCCCTGGTAAACTCATTGTACTCTCTGCTTCTGAGTTCAGCTTTTTTAGATTCCACACATTAAGTGAGATCATGTGGTATTTTTCTTTTTCTACTTATTTCACTTAATATAATATCTTATTTCACTTAATATCATTTAATATAATATAAAGTTCATCCATACTGTCACAAATGATAGAATTTCCTTCTTTTTATGGTTGAATAATATCCTATTTTGCATATATGCCATATTTCTTTCATACATTCATTCATTCCCTAATAGACACTTAGGTTGATTCCAATTCTTGTCTGTTGTGAATAGTGCCACAATGAACATGGGAATGCAGATATCTCTTTGACATACTGATTTCAATTCTTTTGTATCTATACCTAGTAGTGGGATTGCTAGATAATATAGTTGCTTTGTTTCTAAAATTTCCCCGACCCCCATGTCTTTTCTTTTGAGGATCCTCCATACTATTTTCCTTAATGACTCTGCTAAATTCATTCTCACCATTAGTGTGCTAGGGTTTCCTCCTCTCTACATTCTTACCAATACTTATCTTTCATCTTTTCAATAAAAGCCATTCCAATAGATGTGATATCTTATTGTGGTTTTAATTTGCATTTCCCTCAAGATTCGGGAGGTTGAAGCATTTTTTAAGTATATCTGTTGTCCTTTGTATTTCATCTTTTGAGAAATGTCTATTCACAACCTTGGGCCATTTAAAAATTAGATTTGTTTGGTTTCTATTGAGATTTTAGTTCTTTATGTAGTTTGGATATTAATCCAATATTGTGTTTGTGAGATTCATTCATATTATTGCATATAGATGTAAATTGTTCATTTTATTTAATGTATAGTATTTTATTATGTCTATACATTGAAATTTACTTAATCCATTTTATTATTGCTAAACATTTGAGAAGGTTAGAGTTTATTTTCTTGGCAATAATTAAAGCTTTTTAGAAAGAAATGATTTTTCAAACATTTAAACATCTTTTGTAGTACCATTCTCACTAAATAATAAATTATGCATAAATGATTTTAATCTGTTAATTAAAGCAAATCCATAACACATAAAAACTTGACATTTTCTAAGTCTTTTTTTTATTTTGTACCAGTGATCGAACTCAGGACCTTGTACTTGTGAGGCAGGTGGTGGCACCACTGAGCTAAATCCCTGGCCCAGTCTTCTAAGTCTTTTAGAATCACAGTGGAGTTTTAGAGTTGTGATTCTGCATTTACTTTTCAAAGATACTCATATTTAGACTGGTCTTTCTCCTAGTCTGTTCCAATAGTGAAGCTCACAGTTTGGGAATCTCAGCCTCATACCCAATCTTTCTGTCTCTAGGCCAAAGATGACTTGGGAATAGGAGATGTTTCCAAGAATAAACCATTACAAATATCACTTTTTCACAATACCTGATAGAAAAACAGACAGAAACAGAAAAGTACATTAACTACATTAACCGCTATTAACTCTTGTCTTTTAGATATTCTAAGACTAGATATAATTTCAGGCAATTTGAAATTAATGCTTTGCATCAGATTACAAAAACAAAATAGAAAAGGCCTTTGGACACATCTTAATCTATTTTGTATAAAACCCTTCATCTAAAGAAGCCAGATGTACCCTATTTTGGTGCCACGGAATTAGCCTAGAAGAACCAGAAAATAAAAGGGGACATAAAAGTGAACAATGAACATGTGAAAAATATTTGATCTCACTAGAGATAAAATAATGCATATCTAAAGACTGAGAGATTATTTTCCATCTACTAGCTATGCAAAAATTCATAAAGAAAGATCATGTCCCGTGTTGGTGAGGGCAGGAACTAAAAAGGTCTTATGCTAATGAAAATCACATGACTTTTCCAGAGAGCGATTTGGCAGTGTGAATTGAGAACCATAAACATGAGCATACCCTTCAACCAAGTGACTCCACTGTTTACCATTTTTTTCTAGAAAAATATTGGAAATATCACAAAATGTAGATAACAACTGATGGTTGCAGCATTATTTCCAGTGATCAAAAATAGAAACAGTATAATATAAGGAACAATGTAAATAAAAGATGTATAAATAAATAAACAATATCTTAATACAATGGGATGTCATTTAGCCATGAAAATCAATGTTGCCATATATAATATAAGCCTAATTTTGTTTGGGTGGAAAATGTAAAAGTTGTTTATATACATGGAAAAAGAACTGAAAAATTTTCACCAAAAATAGCAGTAGTAATCTGTACAGTTGCTAATTTTCTGAATTTTAGTTTTTTGTATTTTCTATAGTTTTTTCATTCCATAGGAAAAAACAGTAAGTGATAGTAAAAATTAAAATGTATAACTCTATGTATTTATCAACTCTAGACTCTGTTCTTGCTAGAATTGAAACATTTTCTTTTTAAGTAAGCTATCAAATAGTATGTATAGTTAGTTTATATTTTGGAAACTAAGAAAAGGACTTGACTGAAAGAAATGCCATAAGAATAGTTATCTGTAGAGATAACATAATGACCTGATTCTTTTTATTCTTGCTTGTCTCTTTTTCTGATTATTCTACACTAAAATAAAATAAAAAAGAAGGAAATTTTTAAATATAAAAAAATTAATTGAGAGGGATCCAGACAGTTTAGATAGGTTTGCCCTCAGTACTTAATGTATTGCCATGACCAGTTCACACACATGCACACACACACACACACACATGCACACATGCATGCATGCGCATAAAATATAACCTCAGTAGTCTATATCATCACTGCTGGAAAGAATAACATCTTAGTCAATTTTGTGTTGCAACAACAAAATACTTGGGGCTGGAAGCTTCACAAGGAAAAAGAGCCTTATTTGGCTCAAGATTCTGGTCGCTGAAAAGTCCAGTGTGGTGCTGTATCTCATAAGGCCCCGGCTGCACTTCTGCATAGAGGATGGCATCGTGGCAGAAGCTCGAGTTGAAAGGAGGAGCAGATTGTAGTGAGGACAGAGGGGACGAAGGGGCCTGGATGCTTATAACAACCTGCTCTCAAGAGTAACAGTATATTCCCATGAGAGCCAGATAGCATTAATCCACCCACAAGGGTGGAACCCACCCTTGCTCCCTGTGACTTAATTATTTCTAAAAGGTCTCTCACCTGACACCATGAGAAATTAAATCTCAACAAGAATGTTTCAATCTTTCTAAGTCCTTATATTTAAAATATGTCTCAGAAATGTATTTTGCTTTTATCTAACCTAACAACCTTCATCTAATGTAATTACTGATGTATTCCATTTTAAATCTAGAATCTTATTTCATTTCTATTTGTCCTGCCTGTTTTATGTTCCTTTTTCTTTTCTTTCTTATCTTGTTTTGGATGAATCAAGTATTTTTATTTCATTTTTATCCATTCTTAGCCTATTACTTATACATTATTTTACAAATCTTATAGAGCATATCCTAAATCAAGTGTATTCTTGACTGATGGAAATCTAAAATAAATGAGCAGTTTGTATTACTTCCTAGACAATGAAAGAAAGTTAAATATTAATTTGATTTATCCCTACCTTACTGTCTTTTGTGCCCTCTTGTTGTGTTTTATATCTATATATTTAAAAAATGGAAATGGATGTGCATAATGTATTAAAAATCATGTCCTGGATTTAACTTATTAGCTCAGCATAAGGGAAGAAGGAGAGGGAAAGAAATAAAAAAGGAATCACAGATTTAACTCAGTATTTTGTGTGAAAAAAAATCATTAGGTTCAGAGAGAAGAAAAAATAAGTCTATATACAGCATTTTAAAACCCCCAAAGACATAGTTGTTCAAATACAAAATATAAAATATTATATATGGTTTTTATTGTTCTTTACTCATTTCTCAATTTCCATACTTCACCTGGGGTCAATAGCCTTCTGTCTTAAGAAATCTTCTTATTATGGAATGGAATTAATATGAGAAAATGAAAAAATGGAAACAAAGTTTTTGTAAATAGGGAGGAGTGGAGGGATTGAAGGGAGGGTGGGGGAACGGGAAAAAAATAAGAACCAAAGGCTGAGGATTTAGCTCAGTGGTTTCGCCGCCTGCTGCATAAGTGCAAGGACCCGAGTTTGATCCCAGGTACCAAAAAACAAACAAACAAACAAACAAGAAACAAATAATTAAAAAAAAAATAAGAACCAAGATACATTATGTAAA
>NW_004624788.1:14820691-14833762 GCF_000247695.1 Heterocephalus glaber | reverse complement strand
TAATCATTAAAACATATACAGCTAATAACATGGCTTCAGAATATATAAAGTAGAAATTATCAGATAAATAAGAACTAGGCACATCTATTATCACAGCTAGGCACTTTAAAAATACAACACAGGGCTGGGGATTTAGCTCAGTGGTTCCGGTGCTTGCCTTGCAAGCACAAGGTCCTGAGTTCGATCCCTGGTACCAAAAAAACCCACAAAAAACAAAAAATTACAACACAATACAATAGTTAATTGAGCAGTGAAAAACTGAGTAAGAAATAGAAATTTTGAAACCATTAATAAGATAATGTGAAGAGCATTCCCTTTGAGGTCAGGAATAAGGAAGGTAACTTTATAACGTATCCATATCAGGACACTACTTTTTAGTAAAACTATAAACTTTGTATTTCACTGATCTCTCTACTAAAAGTAACTTCTGTTTCTGGATCCAATTCAGAGCCCTAGGTTGAATTTTGTTGTCATGTCTCCTTGATTTTCTCCTTCAACCTATACCAATTCTTCAGACTTTCTTTGTCTTTTGTGACCTTGGCATGAATCTCTCTAAACTCGGATTTCCTAGGTGCTTTTTCATGGTTAGAGAGAAGCCATGGGTTTTGGGAAGGAAATCAATGGAGAGATGTACAATATTATTTGCAGCTCCTTGCTTCAGGAAGTGAAGCCTATAACATTCCCCTTGAATTTGAGTTGGAATCAAGACTTTCTGTGGACAACTGAATGTGATGGAAAGGATGTCATGCTAATTCAGAGCCTACAATCTCCAAAGTTCATCTATGCTTCTGCTTGTTATCTTGGGACACTGGCCAAATACCATGTGTTCAGGCCTGGGCTAATCTGTTAAAAGTTTAGTGACTACAGGGAACAGACAAGCTTGCCAGTCAAAGCCATCCTGGACCACTCCTCACCTATCCAATTTACCAGCTGATTGCCGGTGTGTTGGGAGCCCAGCCAAGATGAGAGGAACTACCCATCTGAGCCCAGTCCAAATCATCAATTCACCAAACTATGGACTATAAATAGTTATGATTTTAAGTCACTAAGTTTTGGAGCTATTTGCTACAAGCAAAAAGTATACTTTATAGCCTGCACTTCTGTGATATCGTAAATAAGCACTGGTTTATTTGGTATCAGATAGACTGGGTTCAAACCCTGCCTTTAATGCTTATCAGATATATGGTCTTTATATGGTTACATAATTGATTCATGTTTAAAGGGGCACAGCAATTTCCACATAGGACTGTATAAACAAGATAATTCCTGTAAAGCTAGCCGCACAGCTTAGCACATTACAGATGCTCTATAATGAATCTCTAACCACCAAGGTGACACCTTCTTAAAGTTCAAGGTGTAGGAGGCGCCATTATACCAAGAGCCAAGTCTTTTTTCACTGATTGTGTGTCAACTGCTTTCATTTGTCAAAAAACCCCTCCAAACCCCACTCCTTTAAACTGTATCTTGACTATTTTCACTCCTAGCAATTTCCATTTACACTCAATTCCCATGTTCCTAAAGACTAAGATAAATAGTGTCTATCCCTACAAGACATTTGATTGATGATAACCTTGTTGTTCTGCTCTAGAGATCACTAGAGAGCTGAGGTGCAAAGTTTTGTAGACATAAAAGCATAAAATATATCCTATCTTTTCCTTTTAAACAAAAGTTATCATGCTGCCAAATACTGTGGAATTATATAATTATCAGTTTTGCTTGTTAGATAATTGTACTTTTTAAATACTTTCCTTAAAATAGCTTTTAAAAAAATCTACATTTGCCACCTTCTCTGACTTAAGGATAATTTCAGGGGTTTTGTCTGAATTTCTTGTTGCAAAAATGTTGCATGAAATGACATTATTAAAAGTAACCAGAACAAAGTTTGGACATTTTCTTTATCCTTTAACACAGAAGAGGCTGTTTCATCTGCTTGGGTCTCAAGTTCCCCACCCACTCTCACTGTAAGTGGGATGGTCTAAAGATTCATGAAAACAGTTGAAAAATTCTTGAAATTTCAGACCAGTAATTTCTATGTAAGTGAAAAAGATAAAGACAAGAACTCATACAAAAACAATGACTAGAAAGAGTCAATACTGACTGCCTTGCTTTAATATTGCAAAAGAGCTGTGTGCCATTGTTTTGGGGTTTTAACCTGTGTATTCAGAAATTTGTTGCTGATGATATTATTGTTGTTGCAGCCCTATAAATAGAACAAGGAGAGTGCTGAGCTACATCTCCACTCTTTTTATTTTGAGACAAGGTCTCCCTAAATTTCCCAGGCTGGACTTGAACTTGAGATTCTCCTACCTTAGCCCCCTGACCAGCTGAGATTACAGGCAAGTGACACCATACCTGGCCTCTGTTTTTTACATTTAGACCACTTATGAGGATTTGGACCATGCAATTTACCAAGTTTAGGTTTGAAAAATAAGCACAATTTAAAAATATTACAATATATAATATTAAAAAAGCAAAACTAATACTAACAACAATTTCAGATCATTGAGAGGGAGGTGATTATTCTTTGTTTGCTATTAGAGCATCTGTAATTGTTGGCTTGAGCAGCAGGTCAGGGTTTCCTTTTAGCTGTTGTCTTTCCTTACCTTCACTAAATCAGAGTTCTAGGGACTCTGGATGCTAGCGGGATTTGATAGCTCTGTGTTTGGTTTAGGTATTGGATTATGTTGCCACCTGGAAATTATGGAGCAATTTCTTACTGAAGACCCCACTCAAAATCTATTAGGTTGACAGTCACATTGCACTCAGTACCCAGAAGGGTACTGAAGAAGAAAACGCAGTTGGTTGATTTGGCCTGGGAAAGAATTTCTTCATGGTCTGGTACAGTGTTTTAAAGTGACTTTTAAATACAGCCATTAATATGATACTGATTTCTTTCTTTAATGAATAAAGAAAATGAAATGTTGGGGGGAAATCCTACTAGGAGATAGAGTCATTTGTACCTCAGCTCGGCCTCCTTATGAAATTCTGTTATCTTGACTTTGATATTTTCAGGTACGTTAGCCTTGAGGTTATAAGCCAGCCTCTCCAAGACAGTGTATACATCACTGATAGTTGCCACTTGGAATCATAAAACAGATCTTTTTTTCCACATTAGCAGAGACTCACACACATAACATTTTTACAATCTCATCTTTATCTCCTTAATTTACGTGAGCATATTTCTTGACTGTTGTTATACAAGAGTGGAGGAAAAGCAGAGTAGTTCTTGTTGCCCATTTCTTCTTGCAGCATGCTGAGAAGGCAGGCACTCAGCTGCTGTAATTTGATCAGACTCGATTTCCATAGGTACTTCTCCTTTATTGTGCCAGTCTGGGTCAGAAGCTGGATTACATTTTACAGTGCTTTTTCCAGATCTAGGCTGAACTAACTGCTCTCACACAAACACACACACACACAATACAGATGATCTTTTACTTTATATCCACTGACATTATGTGACTTCCCATAATGCCATTTGGTAAGGGATTTTTACCAATAGCCTTTTGTGCTTTCTCTTCAGGTATGATTTTGTCATGACTCTTGTGACTGTTCTTACAAGATACTTACTCCTGCAACATGGAGTGATAGTGCCTGTAACTTTAGTCTTTTGTTCAGCCATTAATCGTTAATTTATCAGTTTCTCACTGGAACACATGATTTATTCTGGGGATAGGGAAGCAATTGATTTACCTGCCTGCAATGGTGGCTCTGTCAGTGTGCTTAATTTGACAATGATGAAATGTATAGATGACTTCCTGTAATTTTTGGACAGAGTTTAAAGAATAGACAGCTCTTGAGGATTAGGACTCAGCAGATTGCTGATCCTGTGAGGTCAGATTATACATCTTCATTGTTGAACCTCCTATTTGCTTTTTAAAGAATAAGAAAAACAAAAGGAGGAAACAACACACAAAAAGCAAAACATTTATGACTGTGGGAAACCACACGCCAGTTTGTAGCATCATTCATTTATTGTGGCATAGACAGATCTACATTTGCTACTTTTATTGGTGACTTCTTCATGATTTACATTTAAAATATTAGAGTTGCCAATGCTTTCATTTTCTTTATCCCTTTTAGGTTTCAAGACAGACTTCATAAAGCTATGAAAATTCAGTGGAAAGAAATAATAAACCATCCCTTAAATAGCCACAGTTGCTTTTGGAAATTTCAGATGCTCTATCAAGATTGTGCATTGAATTTCTAACTTTTTAAAACACTACACAAAAAATGATTTCCCAGGATCACAGTGAAAAACAATGGTACCCAGATCAGAGACCATACTGTAGTGACTGGGTATGACCAATCACAATCTGGTAGGCTCCATGCCAATATGACACCAGAATTGTCTCTGGTATGGTGATTAATAGAAATTCAGAGATCATCTAGATAAAAGAAAAATTGAGTTAGTTTGAGAAAATGTCTTAAATTTGATGACTCAAGAAACTTCTCTGACCATATACATGCATATACTGTGGGTTATATCTAATCCACCTGGCATCTTTAGAAAAATAAAGTCATGAGTTTTGACTTTGTACCAGATATGCTACTAAATTTTGTTGTTAAATCTAGAAGTCTTTTGGTGGAGTTTTTGGGATCTACTATGTAGAGTATCATATCATCTGCAAATAATAATAATTTAACTTTTTCCTTTCCTATCCTAATTCCATTTATCTCTTTCTCTTGTCTAATTGCTCTGGCTAGTGTTTCCACAACTATACTGAATAAGAGTGGTAACAGTGGACATCTTTGTCTTGTTCCTTATTTTAGAGTGAAAGCTTTCATTTTTTGTCCATTTAGCATGATGTTGGCTGTTGGTTTGTCATAGATGACTCATCAGATTGAGATGAAGACTACCTATTTTAATTTTCTGTAGGGCTTTTATCATGACTGGATGTTGAACTTTGTCAAACACTTTTTTCTGCATCTATTGAGATGATCATGTGGTTTTTGTCCTTGGCTCTGCTAATATGGTATATTACATTTACTGATTTGCACATATTGAATCATCCCTGCATCCCTGGGATGAATCCTACTTGATCATGGTGTATGATCTTCTTGATGATTTACTGCATTCTGTTTGGCAGTATCTTATTGAGGATTTTTGCATCTATATTCATTAGAGAGATTGGATGGATCCTTCTCTCTAAGATGGATCCTTCTCTGATTTTAGTATGAGGGTAATGCTTCCATCCAGGGATGAATCTGGAAGTATTGGTTCCCTTTCAATTTCATTAGAGTTTGAGAAGTATTAGCATAAAGCCTTCTCTAATTTCTTGTAGAATTCAGCAGTGAATCTGTCATGGCCTGGACTTTTCATTGTTGGTAAGTTTTAAATTACATCTTCAATGTTTTTAATTACAAAATCAATAGCATTCCTGTACACAAATAACAAACTTACTGAGAAAGAAATTAGGAAAACAACACCTTTCATAATAGCATCCCCCCCAAAAGAAATACCTAGGAATCAATCTAATGAAAGAAGTAAAAGATTTTTACATTAAAATCTATTGTACTCTGAAAAAGGAGATTGAAGAGGAAATCAGAAAATGGAAGGGTATCCCTTGTTCTTGGGTAGGAAGAACCAATATAGTGAAAATGGCCATACCTCCAAAATTGTTATACAGATTTAATGCAATTCCAATCAAAATACCAATAGCATATCTCATAGAATCAGAGAAAACAATCTTAAAATTCATTTGGAACCAGAAGAGACCTTGAAGAGCAAAAGCAATTCTGGTAACAAAAGCAAGGCAGGGGGCATCACAATTCCTGACTTAAAATTATACTATAAAGCTACTGTGATAAAAATAGCATGGTACTGGCCAAAAAACAAACCTGAGGAACAATGGAACAGATTAGAAGTTGCAGAAACAACCCTAAACATACTCAGCCAACTTCTCTTTGACAAAGGAGCCAAACACCTTCACTGGAAGAAAGATAGTCTCTTTAATAAATGATGCTGGAATAACTAGCTTTCTACATACTAAAGTTTAAAACTAGACCCATATATTTCACCATGCACTAACCTAAAATAGAAATGGATCAAAGATAGAAATATTAAAACAGAAACACTAAATTTGCTGGAAGATAGAATAGATAGAACTCTTGAAGACATTGGTGTAGGCAAAGACATTATGAACAAAACCCCAACTGCACAGGAAATATCACAAAGAATAAACTTATTAATTTGGGATCTCAGCTTATTAAATAGCTTTTGCAGAACAAAAGAAACCATCAACAGAGTGAAGAGACAACAGGATGGGAAAATTTTTTTCCAGCTGTTCCTCAGACAAAGGACTAATATCTAGAATATATAAAGAACTCAAAAAAAAATCAGACCACCCAATTTAAAAAATGGGTGTCTGAAATGAATAGATATTTCTTAGATGAAGAAGTAGAGATGGCAATTAAATATATGAAAAAATGTTCAACATCACTGGTCACTTGAGAGATGCAAATTAAAACAATGCTGAGATTCCATCTCACTCCAGAAAGAATGATTATTATCAAGAAAACAACTAATAACAAATGCTGGTGGGGCTGTGGAGAAAAAGGAACCCTTCTCCATTGTTGGTGGAAGTGTAGACTAGTGGAACTATTGTGGAAATCAGTGTGGAGAGTCCTCAAAAAACTAAAACTAGAGATTACATTTGACCCAGCTATTCTCCTTCTTGCTATCTCCCCAAAATAATTAACAACAGCATACCAAAGTGACATATACACACCCATGTTTATATAGTGGCACAATTTGTAATAGCTAAGTCTTCGAAATAACCCAAATTCCCATCATCCAATGAATGGATAAAGAAGATATGGTTTTTTTTTTAATACAGTGGAGTACTACTCTGCCATAGAAAAGGATAAGCTTGAGACATTTCTAACTAAAAGGATGCACCTTGAGACCATACTCTTAATAATAATAATAATAATAATAATAATAATAATAATAAATTGGACACCATGTTCAAATATCACATGGTTTCTGTGGTGTGAGAAACCAAAAGTGTAAATAAAGACCAAAATGTACAATTAACATTGGGAAATGGAAAGAAAATGTTAAATGAGACAGGGAACAAGAGAGAGGGGAGGGGAAAAGGAAAGAAGGGAGAAGAAAAAAGAATAGAAGGAAAAATGAGAACAAAACTTTTGTAAATAAAGAGGTTAAAAGAAGTTGAAGTGAGGGGAGGGAAATGGGAAAAAAGGAAGCAAGATATATCATATATAGGTACAAATTCCCTATGTTGAATGTTATCATGATGTATATCTAAAATGTACCAGTAAAGTAAAAAGAGAAAAAAAGAAAAAGAAAGTTATGAAATGACCTTTCATGAGGATATGATTATTCTTAATTTGTATTAGATTTTGGATAGTGGGATTCCTGAAGTGGGGGGTCACATCAATCTTACTTGAAATGTATTTTGTCTGCCTATCAGTCACTCTTCATTATTTTTGATGATCTTTTTGTCCTTGAGCCTGGCATAGTGTCTAGAACATAGTAGATATAGTCAATGTGGTAAATAAATATTTATGTGGTGAATAAATACATAAACTGACCAGACAGCAAGATATGATGGAAGGAGCATGGGCTCCTAGATTCCAGCTTTGTTCCTGCCAACTTATTAGGCTGTTGTATGATGTTGAGCAAGTTTCTTAGGCTCTCTAATTCTCCACTTTCATGTTTAAGCATAGGAAACAGCCCCGGGAAAAGGGTAAGAAGAACTCTTGTCTCATAGAGTTATTACATTTAGAAGAGGTGACCCTTTGTGAAAACTCCTGAACGGTAGTTCAGAAATATTCATCTCACCTCTCATATGGGACTTTTCTTGTTAGAGATTTTGAGAATGTTCAGAGAATAAGGTTAATCTATTGAAAGAGCTGGAGACAGAAAGGGTTAGATTAAACCAGGGCTATCTTAAACTTGAGAATGAGGAAATTTTATTTTATTCCAGAGTAGTTCTTATCATTGTTAGGCATATAAATAAATGAATTTTGTTGGCTAGCTCTTTTTCATTTCATCCAAGACAGAACACAATTATGTGTTGATACAGTAACTTTTTCTTTAAGGGACTTTGTGGGCTATTTAGTCTCTTTTGCAACTACTCAAAAGCAGCATAGACAATATGTAAATTGATAGTCATGGCTATTTTCCAATTAAATTTTATTTATAAAATTAACAGTCAAACCAGATTTGGGTACAAGGTTCACGTAGTGTCCCTACCCCACCCTAAAGCAGGAAGCCTTTCAGCTATGTAAAGAACCAGGAAAGGTTTATCCATTTTCTCTCTGTTTTTCTTTATGGACAACACCCATATCTGAGGTGACATTGTATACTTCAACATTAAGATGAACCAAAATAATTTATTGAAGGCTAACTGAATCATGGGTAAACTTCTTTTAAATTTTTACATAAGAGAATCTAGCTCATATTTGAGAATATCTTTATAGCATTTTCAGTTGCAATATGTCTCATTAAGTGGGCATGAACCATACATAACTATTTTGCAAATGTGCATTTGTGTATGCTTGTCTTTAACCTTGCACACCTACATGTCTTATTGTGATATCTTAAGACATTCACTTATTATCTTCTCTTGAGGACAGGTTTGGTAATTCAATAAGATTACACATTATATTGTATCATAGATTAGCTTTTTCTGACTTAAGCTTAGTTCTGTTTTTCAGCTATTAACATATTTAAAATCTGTATTAGTCACTTTTCTGTCACTGAGACAAAATATCTGACACTGCTATCTTTAAGGAGAAGTTTAGTTGGCTCATAGTTTCAGGTGTTTCAGTCCATGATTGGCTGGCTGGGTCCATGGCAGAAGGGCCTTCTGGAGGAAAGTTGCTTAATTCATGGCAGCCAGGAAGCAGAGAAAGAAGGGAGGAGCCAGGGAGAGAGAGGGAGATACCCTTACAGGCATATCTCCAGTGATCCAGCTCCTTCACTGAGGCCTAACTTCCTAACAGCACATTCAGTTATCAGCTCATCAATGGATTAGTTTACTAATGATTGTAGTGCTCCCACGATCCAGTCACCTTTCAAAAGCCTCACCTCTGACACATGAAACTTTTGTGGGACATTTTAGATCTAAACCACAACAAAATCTTACCATGAATCTACTTCTATACTATAACTTCTATAGTTATATACTATAACTTCTATACTTATAACTTCTCTAAGAATGTTTTGAACTTTCCTTTTATCACTATCTACAGCTAGAAATTGTTTAATAGTTTTGAAAATAATTTTACTTTTTTTGCTATAATACAGAAACAATTATCTGTATCTTGCTTTTGCAGCACAGAGTGCCATATTTGTGGGCATTGGGAGGGTTCAGTTGGCAACTTTACTAGAGATTGAAAGTAAACTGATTTGTTTAAAAGCAGGAACTTGTATCCAGGAAAAGTAATAACATATTTTACTTATATTCCTAAAATCATGTGTACACACAGCTGACACCGTAATTTTAACCAAAGTGAGAAGTAAGATTATGTGCTTCAATGACATCCATAGGAAATTTTGCATTTTGCCTTCAACAGTAGTTTTGATTGTTTCCTCTGTGAAACCTCTCACTAGAGTGGACTTAGATCAAATACAGTAAGCCTCCAAACCAGACTGAGACATTTTGGATGACCTCAAGGTAGATAAGAATCACTGGCTGGATAGAAAGTACCATTGACTGGGTCAGTTGTCAACATTAGGGAGAGATTATTTTAGCTTTGGTGTAATCATTTCAAGCACATTAACTTACCTTACTTTCTCATCCTTCTGCTAGTGACAGGGACACAGAACAGTTACTGGGAAACAACATGATCATGGCTTGGCAAAGAAGGCAATGCTTGAGTAAGGGGTGCATGGAGCAGATGGAGTAGTATATAGAAAGAGATGGAGGCCTAGACTAAGCAAGGAATTTGGATTAGCTGGAGCCCAGGGTAGTCATGTGGGAATGGTAGGAGATGAAAGCTGAGTGGTAGAAACAACTTGAGGTTGAAAATCATAATGAGAGGTTTAACTGTTAACTCTCAGGACCCATAGAGCCATTGGAGGATTTTTTTAGTTGGAGAAATTATGTAATCATCTAGGTCAATAGGAAGAAAGACTTTCTTGAGTCCAAAAGGTTGATGATGTGGAAATAAAGATGGAAGGCATGCAGCAAGATAAATAGGAACATTACAGAGTGATCCAGCTGGTATATTACAAGGGCTTGAACAAGGCAATGAAAGTGAGGTAGGAAAGAAGAGATAGCAGAGGATCTGGGGTTGACATTAGTTCCTAGGTTATGGCTTGCAGAACTGAATTAAATAAGACCAAGAATCCAGTAGGAGGGACAGATTTGGGGGGGAGGGAGTGAGTGAGGAGGATTTTTTTTTTTATCTGTTGTAAGAGATGAAATTGTTCAGTAGGCAGCTCAGTTGGAACTTGTGAGAGATGAGATGAGATAATATCAGTGTGAAACTAAAAACAAGGAGTCAGATAAGATCATGCAAGGACAGACTATAAAAGATAAGAATAAAATATTGAGAAATAACAATATTTAAGGAAGAGAGACTCACAAAGCAGTAAAAATGTTGCTTTGAGAAGGGTGGGTAGAATCAAAATGGAAAGGTGCTAAGGGAGTTAGGACAGGAGAGAAGTGAGTTTCGAGACTGGTCAGAGCTGCAGTGAGATGGAAAAAATGATGGAATAATGTTCTCTGAGTTTAGCAGTTAAAGCATCAATGCAGAAGGAGAAGGAAACAAATTAGTCTGAGGAGCTCTGCAGAAGTGAGTGAGCACAGATGGGAAACACGAAGAAATCTCTCCAGAAGTTTACTTGGGGAGGGAAAAAGATAGTGACAGTTGGAGAGAAATATAAGTGTCCTAGCAATACGATAAACAGACTGAGGAAAGCACACTGCAAATGTATTAGGATGTAAGATATGCTTTAGAAGATTCTGAATTTCACTTCTTTCTCAGGATCTCCATCTGTAGTCATCCTGGGGCTTTTCTGTCACTAAGAAAAGTTTCTCCTGGAGACTTGAAGATCTTTTTAATAAGTTTCTTCTCTAAACACACAGTGGTATCCTACTCAGGCTTGACATCCCAGAAATGGTTCTAGCTCTTTCCTTAAAAAAAAACTTAACTGATGTCTTAGATATGTTAGTCAATTTGCCTGCCTTATGTAACTTTCCTCTCAGGCTTAAAATGCTCTATGCACTTCAGAAGGACTGTTAGTTAATCTTTCTGTCTCTACCTTCCTTCCCTCTGCACAATGCTGTTTGGACCAGAGATGGATACCTATCCCAAAGCACTTTTTAAATTTTTATTAGTACATGTTCGCAGCATATGCAGTTTGCAGTCATCTTGGGGAGTGGTCACATGTACATATCACAGCTTGTTTCTTCCCCCCCCCTTTCCTTTCCCCTCCCTCCCTCCTCCTCTATTTCCCCTATCTTGATTTTCATTCTTGTTGAAATTATTAATCCTAGCTAATTTTATGGCATATGTTTATATTCATTGAGGTTATTAGGTTCCTGTACATAGCTTACCTTTATTCTTCTTATTCCTCCTTACTCTCCTCCTTCCCCCTCATCCTTGTTCTCTTGGGCCACTTCCCTATTGCAAGAGATCTATTCCCTGAGTGTGGCCTAGCGGTTGCAGGCTGACTGGGTCCTGCTTCCTCCAGTTTGCTCCACCAGCTTGCGACCAAGACAGGCTTGCGACCAAGACAGGGAGAGGAGGACTGCCCCGGGGACACCCACCAGCCACCAGCTTGGCTGCACGGGTACAGGGGGACATAAAGGCCATTGTCCTGAGTTGCAGAAGTGAACAACAGAGAGAGGGCCTCTCTCAGGCTCCCTGAAGAAAACAAGCCCACTGGAAAAGTGAAGAGAATCTCTGCAATAAAGGCACACCAGACCACTGTGCTTGGTAAGTTGGAGGGATCATCAGCTCCCATCAGAACCTGGATGTCCTTCAGGGGAAAGGCAGCTGAAACCTGCAATTGAACCTTGTGGAGTGCAAACCTTCAGGAGGATAGAGAGCTCAGTTTAGGACTTGCAGCCAGAAATCTGCCTGAATCTCATGGGTCTGGGACTAGCTTACTGAGACTCATTGACTTATAACTGCACACTGCTGCCCACGTTGTCTGCTGTGACAGCAGAGACATACCCTGAAGGAGGCCCTTCATTTGTATATTTTATTTGTTATTTTCAAAATTACCACAGTTTTTTTGCTCTTATTTTTAATAATTTTTTTCTTTTTTATTCATTTAAAATTTTTATTTTTCTCTTTTTTCTTTCTCTTCTGTTTTCTTTCTCTCTTTCTCTGCCTTGCTCCCTTGCTTTCCCACATTGTTCTTCATCTCCCCTTTGTGTTCCTGTTCTGGCCCTAATTTGTATTTCTTCTTTATTTGTCTTTTCTTCTCTTGTCTGTGCCCGTTGGCCTCACTGCTAACCTTCCCCTATCCTTCTACCTACCTATTCCTCCCTCCCCAACTCCTTCTTACTCCCCATACTGAAGGGTAAAGTTCCTATATTGAAGAGTTTATCCAATATAAGCATATGTTGGATTGGTCCTTGATTTTGATTTAATTCACACAGTTAAAGGTGATAGATTAATAACTGTTACAAATTATCATTCTCTAAGATGTACTTGATGCTATGGTGTTGCTGATTGTATCACTTGGGCTGAGGTGTTGTGATTGATCTAATCAGTTGTCCTTCCTGGTATAATGAAAATGAGATAGCCTCAGAGTCATTAGAGACTCAAAACCAAAAGACCAGCTATATCTGGAGGACACCTCTGAGAAGCAATCATTCCATAAGGGTTCTAAATACATCAACAAAGATACTTACAATAAGCAACTTCAAAATATCAACCCAGGAATTAAATCAAAGACAGTACCAAAAACAAAAATGAGAAGACACTTAAGCAAGTCACAAACTCAGACTTCCACCCCACAAAAGGCAAATTCTGGGGAAATAAGGTGGAAAAGTCTGATAATCAACCACCTGGACACCCTGAACTGATAGCACAGGAAGTAACAAAACAGATGAATGAGGCTCTAGAAAATTTCAAAGCAGA
>NW_004624788.1:14783378-14807786 GCF_000247695.1 Heterocephalus glaber | reverse complement strand
GTCTTTGTAAATAGGGAAGGGTGGAGGGGGTGAAGGGAGGGCTAGGAATGGGGAAAAAATAAGAACCAAGATTTATTATGTAAAGGTACCGTTCCCAATGAGAAATGTAATTGTGTTGTATACCTACAATGTACCAATAAAAGAATATAATAAAAAAAAGATACTTCATATACAGTTACAAGCACCCAATGATAAATGGAAACATATTGTATACCTAAAATGTACCAATAAAAGAATTTAAGCAAAAAAATAAATGGAGATCCATTCCCTTGTCATATTCTATCCATCCTTTATTGTTCTCTTTGTTTGTGTTTTGCCTCACTCAAATGTGAGATACCATATGATATTTAAACTTGTGTGTCTGGTTTATTTCCCTCAAAATTGTATTTTCTAGGTGCATCCATTTTCCTACAAATGTCTCAAATTTGTCACTTTATAACCAAGTAGTATTTCATTACATATCCCAAACCATTTAATTCAGTAGTTGGACAGTGATCTAAGCAGTTTGGTTAGAATAAATAAGCTGGGATACCTATGTCCTTTCCCTGAAGGATTTGGACTTTGAGATGCAGTAATTGTGGGGGACATTGAGAGTAAGATTGTGAGGTGGTTGCTAAACTGCTTTTGATGTCATTGAAATTTTTCAAATATCCTTAAAATGTCCATATTCCCTGACACTTAACCCGAGCCACTAGAGTAAATTTTGCCTACTTGCAACCGAAATAGTTCTGACACCTTGGCTAGACCACCATGACTACTGTTCCATTTTCCAAAGCTATGCCACATGAGTTCCTAGTTAAGTGGCTAACTACAAGAATGATGCTCCCTTTTTTCTAATGTTCTTTTTCTGTCTTATATTTTACATTTAAATGATTGTAAATGTGTGTGTGTTTGGTGTTTCTCATTGTGAAAATAAAATATTTCCTTTTTGGAGGGATTGATACAAATGATAATTTCACAGATGATAACATGAAATTCTGATTATAGTGGCGGATGTATTTCCTTGTAAAAGGGAAGTTCAAAGTTAGTAGTTCAAGGGTAGTCTTCTATTCTTCTTCCTTAAAGTTTACCACATGACCCAAGAAGGCTATTGTAGCTCCAGTCAATCATCAGTCATCATGTTAGCTAACTTTTGCTGGAGTAGTCCTTAGTAGCAAACCAGCCCCAAACTCAGTGTCTCATCCCTTGATCTATAGTCCTATTGGGGTAGATCTGCTGCAGACTTGCTGAACTTAGCTACTTGTTGAAGTTTAGACCTGCTGCCCATTTCTCTATATTTTCCTCAGACCACTATATTCCTATGGGCAGGAACATATCAAAGAGAATGAAACCAGAGGACTATATTCCAAGCCCCTATTCACATTATGTCCAATAACATCCCTTTGGCTGAAGATGGCCAAGACTAAAAGGTGGAGGTATTCTCTGTATACCACAAAGAGTGGGGATATCATTCAGTAGCATCCCACAAAGGTCCAAGTGTTAAAGGCCTAGTTTGTGATGCTACTGGGGGGTGATGGAATCTGTAGGAGGTGGGGCCTACTGGAAGGAAGTTATGTCATGGAGTTGAGCTCTTGAAGGGGAAATTGGGACCCAATACCTTCCTGTCATTTTCTCTGCTTCCTGGCCACCATGAGATGGGCAGATTTCCTCTGTCACATGCTGCTGTCCTGCTTTACTGTGCCACTACAGGCCCAAAGCAACAGGGCCAAGGGATCATGGACTGGAACCTCTGAAACTGAACCAAAACAAACCTTTCCTCCTTTTAAGTATATTATCTTAGATATTTTGTCATAGTAACAGAAAGTTTACTAACACAGATTGATTGTCTAATTCTATAAAGGAATGGAGTGAAGAGGTGAAACAATATTTAACACACCACAGACATCAAATGCCAGGGCCGTGGAAGGGGGCTGAGAGGGAATGTATGAGTAGATAAGCCATATTAGCATCTTGAAGGAGTTATCTGAAGGTTCCACTCAAAACTTCCAGCTATGTTTCACTGGCTGGAAACTTTTTATATGACCATTCTGGCTACAAGGGAGGCTGGGAAATAAATTCTCTATTTCAGGTTACAGTGTACTCAGCTAAAACTGGGATTGTGGTAACAGCTCAGATGAAGAAAATGGGTAGTGAGTAGACAACTGGCAATTTCTTCTGCAGTGTTCAATAGGATGCATTATGTTTATCCTTCCTTGTGAAGGAATCTTGAGTTAAGTGTTGATTGTGATTGCTTAATATGCATATTTGAGTAATATGTAAATGATGACTAGACAGTAATTAAACATTGGTGATTGCTGCTTTCCAAAGGAAAAAATATATCATCTGATTTCACCTTCACAAAACCTTTTTCTAAAACTCAGTTTATTTAACTCTTATTTCCCCTTGAAATCTAAATGATAGGGTCAGGAAGAGTGGCTGCTAAAAACTTCTAAAAAGCAAAGTGTTTAAGGTGACCAGGGACATTTACTTCCAACAGAGATTTTCAAATAAGTCCTTCCTTTGTTTTTTTGCTCAAATGTCACCTTTCCTGACTAGCCAAGCTAAATAATAACACATTTTTTTCTTTGCTTTATATTTCTCCATATTTGATTACTTTATTATTTATCTCTTCTCAAGAGAAGGAGAATGACTTGAAGGCATTGCATTTGTTGTTTTGTTCATTATTGGTGAAACGGATTTTTGAAAATGGTGTGAAGATGACTATGGATTATCTAGCCAACAAATCAGCTGGAACCAGGAGTTCTTGTTCTCCCAGCAGCTTCCTGGGGATGTTGCAGCCATGTTATGGCCCTGAGGCAAATAAGTCTGAGGAAAAAGGGCAATATATTGAAGGTGGCCATGAGGAAGCCAAAGATTTGGTCCTGAAGGTCAACCCTGTGCAGCTGAAGAAATGTGGCGCATTCTTCTAGACTTCTTGTTACGTGTGATAAAGAAAAAGACAGTTCCTGACATTTGGGAGCTGGCCTGGTACTATCAGCTCTTCCTTGATGTTCCTTTGAGCATAAACAACTTCACAGAACAGCAGTATCACTCTGACCTGACGGACCAGGTAAAAGCAACTCTATTTTGTAATCATGTCAGTGGCTGTAATGTGTGCTGGATATGGTTTTCTGTGCATCTATCATCTCTCCTAGGAGGGGCCTGGGAGTCAGTACCCGAGGACATGGATCTCCCAGGCCAAGACTGTGACTGGAGACCGGAGAGACCTGCTACTCAGGATTTGCTATGGAAGCCTGAGAATGGGCCATTTCGTAGCAATGCCAGGGGTCAAAGAGCAGCCTGTAGATGGTACCAAGGAGTCAAGCATCTAGAAGAACTGAAGCCCGTGTCTCCAAGGCCACGGTCAGCACTTTGAATCTGGGTGCTTGTAGGGCTTCCTTGGACCTAGATTCAGTGTTTGGTCGCTGGGCTGGGCCAGAGGAAGAGAGTAGTCGGGTGAGCCTCGCGCTTGTTCCCCGGGGAGGGGCGAGGATTGCCAGGGTTCCCGGGTACGCCTTGGGACAGCCCATATAGGAAACACTCTCGAGGACAATATCTGGTCTGTCCGCAGGTTCCGCCGGGGCCACCCCCGCAAGGAGGAGGGGGGAAGGCTGGACCCCATGGGCCCGGGGCGGAGCCTCGAGGCGTCTCGGGAGATCGCTCCCTGGCCAAGTAGAGAGTGTAGACGCAAGTTCAAAGCCCGACTCTTTCTGGCCTCCAGGGGCGGACGGGGGCACACGGCGGAGCGGGTGCCGGAAGGGCAGCGGCGGTTGGCGCGCTGTTGCTAAGCCCCGCGCCCCCGGAGACGCTCCCCGAGGCTGTCGCCCGGCGCGGCGCGGGGCGGGCGGCGCCAGCGACGGAGGAGGGACAGCGGAGCGGGCTCAGCGCTGCTCGTCGCTCCTCGCCTGCCCGTGCCTGCTCGGCCGTCGAGCCGTTTCCCCGCGCTGCCCCCTCGGAGCCGGGTTTGCCTGGAGCCCGCGGCCACGCCATGCCGGCCGCCACACCCGCCCCCCGCCAGCCACCGCCCCCGCCCCCGGCCCGGCCCGCCCCGGGCTGCCCTGCTCGGCCTGCACCTGGTAAGTGCCGCGCGCCCGCGCCCACCCGCTCTGGTCTAGGGCGCCGCCTTGGCGAGGGCGGAGAGATTTTAGTCGCTCTCACTCTGGACCCTGCTCCGCGCCGGCTAGGGCAGCGAGGGCAGCAGAGCCAGGCCTCATGGGGGTGTCCATAGGACACTGGTGTGTGTGTGTGTGTGTGTGTGTGTGTGTGTGTGTGTGTGTGTGTGTGTGTGTGTGAGAGAGAGAGAGAGAGAGAGAGAGAGAGAGAGAGTGTGTGCCCCCTCGTGTGCACATGTCTACACCAGCTGAAACTCCCTTGCTGGAGGTAACACTGTACAGAGGTGATTTCTTCTCTGCAGCCAGAGGAGTCTCCCTGGAAAACGCACTAAGCATCTTGTGAGGTGCACCAGGCCTGCAAAAGAGGCAATACGCCAGGGAGGGAGCTGACATTTATTGAGCATCTCAACGGCCAGACACTTTAGAGTTCATCTCATTTCATCCTTTCCACCAACCATAAAGAAGGTGGAATTATCCCCACTTGTCAGATGAGAAAACTGAGGCCCCCAGAGCTCTTACTTTGCCTAAGATTGCATCACTTGATAGTGGTAGAGCTGGAATTTGAACTCGTCTCTAGAGCTCTCTGACCCACCTAAAGGGAAAGGAAGCTCTCCTTAGAAACAAATAAAGACACGCAGAAAAAAGGCAACAAAACACTATGAACAGAAGATTTGGAAATTAAGGGGGAAAAGCTGAGCCCATGAAATATCCATATCCCATGGATTAATTTCAAATAGGTCCTCATTTACCATCCCTTCCAGTCCTGCCCTGGGGGCGAGGTGTGATGATGAAGGGAGAAGGCTGTACTAATGTTTGGGGACACCTTTCAGAGTAGCTGCCTGCTAGGAGTGGGGAGTGAGAAGTTGTGGAGGGAACTAGGTTGTTATTCATTCCTGACAGTCATCTCTCCACTTCTCACCCCTCCTCATCGATACCATTTCCTTTCCTTTACTGGGTGTATTGTCCAAGGGACAGTTGTCAAACTGTAGCGGGTCCCACCTTCCTCACTGACTCCAGGCATTGAGTAGCCCTGTGTTTTGATGATTGTGTCAGTCTGGAAATTAGTCTGTGTCCCTGCTTGGAGAGCTGATCTGTTGGGCTGGTGTTGAGCTCCTGATCAGACTGGAATGAGGCATTTGGAGCAGCAGGCAAGCATTGTGCTTATCCTTAGGGCAAGTAGCAAAAGTAAGGGCCCCAGGGAATGAAAAAGCAGAGGAGTGCCAGATTTTCTCCTAGCCCAACTTTAGAAAAGAATTTGGATTGCTCTGGGTGGTGCCACAGAATGCTTCACTGGTGACCGAATAGAGAAGCAGAAAGTGATTTCTGAAATATGATCTGTAACTCTTTTCATTGAGGCTTGAAAGGTCTTTGAACCATGTTCTTTTATGGTGAGCTTTGTCATCTTCATGCACATTGGTGGCCTGAAGTGCTTTCACTCCCAACTGCCAGCCCCCCCACCCCCACCCCCACTTCTGTTTGTTAGAGGATGATCTTTGGTCCCTTAAGTCTGTAGGAACTGAGAGCAGGGAGTGCCTGGAGATTTACATCTCCCCTGGGGCAGTTGTAACCCATGGACGATTGGTGTTATGGTATACATAGTCCCACTACTTGGCCTTTTCCTGGGACTCTGAGGATGGCATCTTTTGTTTCCAGAGATTCCTTGTGGAGCTGCATCTAATTGACCTCTCTGAGTCTTTTCTTGGCTTGCTCCTTGCTTTTCTCTTTTGTCTCACTTCTTCATTCCCCTTCCAGTTTTTCCTAGGAATACCTCCTATTACACCATCACAGGAAAGCTGTCCAGGGTCTGATTCTAAGGAATCCAAATAAAAACATGGAGCCTTCTCACTCTCAGTGTTTTTTCTTTCTTTCTCTGGTACCCCAGAAAGGCTATATTATCAGTAAGAGGTGGCCTGTGCTTGCCTGGAGGGAGCCTTTGTACAAATTCACAAACGATGCCCTCACCTGGCCAGATGGATCCTGGTGCCCAGGCGCAGGATTGGGAGGTAGGGGCTCAGGGTCCATTAGCCCTCACCAGTGTGCCTTTGGCAGTGCACACAATGATCAACATTCTGGGTGCTTGGCGGGGTGCTTGGGTGTGGTACTCAGAAAAGCAAAAGCAAAATGGAGAGTTGCTCAGCTGTCACAAGATTTCATTTCTTTCTTTTTTTTTGGTACTGGGGATTGAACTCAGGACCTTGCACTTGTGAGGCAGGCGGCAGCACTACTAAGCTAAATCCCTGGGCTTCCAAGATTTCATTTATTTTCTTTTCTCCTTTTTCTCAGTTCAAGGGAAATCCCTCTACCATGTTTTCCTGAATAGTTGAATATTTTGTTTTTTTCTGGACAAGCTGAGTAAATGTCTTAGCATCTTTCTAAAGCCAGTGAAGGGAGGGAAATGGGCTGTCCTGGCCAGCGCCACTACAGTACCATGGACTGCTGTGGCATGGTGGAAGCTTTTCAGAGAGGGCAGCAGGTCTCCATCAACCTGGCCCATGGACCTCCTGTCTTGGTGGTGAGGTCACTATAGCTGAGACAGGCTACTTCAGTTGGAGGCTTTTGCGTCATAGATTTCCTTTATTTGGGACGAGGGGTTTTATTTTATCTGATATCCTGAGTAGCCAGACACGTTTTTCTGTGGTGGCTGGCTGTTATTGCGTAAATTTGGCCCATCTGGTAGTAGAGCAGAGCTCCTTTTAAAGATGCTTTTGTGCAGGAGTTCTTTGAAAATGATGTTTTTATCAACTGCTTGGTAATATAGGTCAAAAAAGGGAAATCCAGGAAGAAGGAAGAGGGGGAAGAAGACATCTATCCTGGGAATCTGAGAGGGGTACTGGATTCCATTCCCAGAGGTCTGAGGCCTCCTAGTGTCTTGGGGATAAAGGCTTGAACTTCCCTGGGAACCTCAATGTCTTCACCTCTCTTTACTTAATAACATTCATTCAGCCAACCTCAGAGTGCTTTTGATGATCAGAGGGGAAAATATTTTTATTGACTCATTAAATAGTTATTGAGCAAGCTTATGAAATCCTTACCGGGAACAAGTGGCAGTCTCCTGAGATGATGAGGTATGCAGAGGCATCATGATGTGGGTTTAAGTGAGAAAATAGAGATAAAGATCAGTTCAGTGGTTGTATGAAGGCCCAGAGACATCTCTAGAGCTGCCCAGGCTGGTTGTGAAGGCTGGGTTCACAGAAATTTGCAAACATCAGGGTGCCATAGAATGTGTGATAAAAGGGTTATGGTTCTTGTGTCCATCAGAACTGCCTCAAATCCTTGCTCTGACATTTCCAAGCCATGTAATCCTTAGGAACATACCCAACCGCTCTGTCCCTCAGCTTCCTTATTGGTAAGTTGGGCATGTTCAAGTTATTTTGAGAATTTAGTGATGTAAAACATTTGCCAGGCAATACAAATGAAGAATATTGTAATTAAAATTACCTCATGGCCGACGAGCTTCTCTTTGGCTGCCTTGGACTGTGTTTTTCAAATAGTTTTGGGCATTTGAATCGTCTACAGATCTTGTTAAAATGCAGATTTGGGTTCAGGAGATGTGGAAGCTTGAGATGCTCCCTTTTTGGCTAGCTCCTTAATTTTTGTAGGTGTTGTTTTTTTGGGGGGATCACATTTGAGTCGCTACTTTCCAGGTAAAATCTGAAGTCTTTGTGGAAACTGAAGAATGGTTTGGGGAAACAGTGAGGAGAGTTTGGACTTCTTGGGCAAGTCTGGCCTGGAGCTGAAGTGGACAGAGCTAAGAACTCTGTAGCTTTTGTTAAGTAGGATGGTGTGTGAGTGTGTGTGTGTGTGTGTGTGTGTGTGTGTGTTAATGGATCTAATTCAACTTCTTTCAGGTACCTTAGGACCAGTCACTATAACAAGTTTTTTTTTCTGGCCAAATGGCCAAATACTGTCTACTTCTGCATGCTGACCTTTATGATATAGAAAGGAATAAACCATTGGCTGTATCACAATGGGATGAGATGGAGTGGATGTCACAAGGTCAGACATTGAAACGTGATTATGATGTGGCAAGATAAGCATTCTCTAGAGATTATGAGTAATGGAGAGAGTAGGAAGAGTGTTGGGAAAATGAGGAAAACATCCTGGTGGTAATTATATTTAAAGTAGATTTTGAAAAACCTACTGTGGCTGAAGTGGAGGAAGAGGGCAGAAGAGTGTGGAGAAATGGTATTCTAGGAATAAGGAACACATGTGCAAAAGCAGGGTGAAACAGTTTGGGGTGTTCGTGTTACTGAACTAAGAGTCATTTGGAGCATCGAGTGTGATGGGAAGGGCTTGGTGGGTGCAGGATTCAATTAGTCAAGATAGGCTATGGCTGCTGCAGTAACAAATCAACTTCATCATTTTTGTAGCTTAAGCCAAGAAAGGTTACTCTCCACTTAACACTACAGTGCCTCTCACAGGTCAGTGGCAGGCCATATTGACACACCTCTCCCAGCCTGCAGTCTCACCATCTGGCAAATGTGACCTTTGTGGTCACCAGTGCTGGAAGAATGGGGGAGCTGCTCTCTGGCCCCTACAGAATGAGTGTTTGTTGCTAATGCCCACAGTCCATTGGCCAGAACTAAAATCATGAGGAGCCTAGCAGTTGGAGGAGTGGGGAAGTAAAAGGAAAGTTCAGAGAACAAACATCAGTTTCTTCTGCATTTGCCTGAGACCAGAGTTTCTCAAAAGGTCGTAATGTATGAATTTTTTTAAAGGAAAAGTATTTGTAGATTCCTAGTATTGGTTTAAATTATTTTTATTACAATACAATTCAAATATGGAATAACAATAGATAATGCTAAACTTGTGATGCTAAAAGCTCTCCATGACCATAAAAGCAAAATAAACATATAAATAAACTATAATGCAGCTACAAATTGAATGCATTTGGAGTAATGTCCTGCATTCAGTGTGATTTAATTTCATTTTTTAAAAACTAAACTGTTGTTTCTTTCTCTGAAAATGGTCCTTCAAATTCTTATGAGTTTGGTGTGCTGTGTGCCGTGTCACATGGACTATGTGATGGCTCAGTTCTTGCATCAGTTCCCTCTCTGTATATTAAGTCTGATCTATTATTTTCACATTAGCCTGTGATAATTAAAATAGTATTTCTTGATACCAACTACATTGATAATGCAAAAATATATATGGTGAAATTATGTGGAAAACCGTGGTCATAGCACGATCATTTAGATGATCCAAAATGTTAACATTTCATGAAAATGAAAGCACGATGTTAAACAAAAAACCCCTCAATTTTTGAGAACTTGTGGACCCTCTAGAATATGTCTGAGGGTCTCCCAGGATTTGAGAAACAGGAGGAAAAAACCACCGATGTGCTTAGTGAAGGGGAGAGAGAAGATCAGTTTACTGGCTTAGAGAATCACTCTTTCCATGGAATGTGGAGGTAGGTGAGGGGCAGGGAGGAAGGGCAGAGATAGCAAACCCTGGAGAGTGTTTGCAGGTAGTTGAGGTAAGATGGGCTGAGGGTGGGCACTGAGGCAGTTGTTAAAGGACTGAAGGAATGTAGGGAGCAAGTATGAGAGCCGTTTAGAAGATCGAAGTCACCATCTTTGAGATTGCATGTGGGAGATGGAAGTTAAGAAAGGTTAAGCTAACTCTTTGTCAGGAGGTCTGAGGTGGTTGATGATGCCAATGACTAGGGGAGGATTACAGGTGTCCACAGCAAGATCAGAATAGCCCAGGACCACAAAGGTGGTCATCTAAATTCATCATCCCATCTTTACTGACATGAAATTTCCTTAATCAGTTTTTGAGAAACTGCTGCATCTTGTGGTGTCTGTTTCTTCCTCTACAGACCATTTAATTAGTGCTTTATAGGATGAATCTAGTGGCTTTATTAGTCTTTCTGTTGTGCTTGCTGGTTCTGACCTTTTGGGACAGGTTCTAGCAACATTTTCCCCAGTTACGCACTGCTCTTATTTTTGTCCTCAACATGCTTAACAGAAAGTAAAAAAATTGAGAAAATTGGGGATGGTTTTGAAATAGAAGCTGTCATACATGCAATGTGAGATGAGTTGTCTGCCTTCAGTTTTAAGAGCAAAGTTAACATACTCTCTCTCTCTGTCTCTTTGTCTCTCTATGTCTCTCTCTCTCTCCTTCTCTCTCCCTCTCCTTTTTTTTTAGACAGAGAAGTTTAAAATCCTCTGAGGAGGGACACAGTACAGGTTAAATGATCTCTAGGCTACTGCATAACAGAAGAAATGGAAACTACATTTTAGGGAAGTGGAGGGCAGAAAACACAAAGCCACACAGACAAATAAAAATGTCACAAACAAAATAAGTCTTTTACTAGAATGAAGTCTTGTGTTAATTAAACATTTTCAGTATTAAATATTTTAAAATGTAACTTAGTGTTTTCTGTTTGTGTAAATGATTAACCTAAAGCACTGACTCATGGAAGAAACATAAGCAAACATCAGAAGTGGCTTTTACTCTCCTCCTCCCACTTGTGACAAACTTCTACTCTCTCTTGGCCATGGTACAGACGTCATCTTCCTAGCACAGCCTCTGAGTTCCCCTAGGGAAACATGAAGCCTCTCTTTTCTGCATCCCTTTGGAACTTATGATGAAAGTCCTGTGAGCAAGTGCACGCCTGTCACCCCAGACACCACCTGTTCTTGAGGATGGGCTCCGAGGCTTTTTAACTCAGTGTCCTCCTATTCTCCTGAGAGCAGTTTCCGTGCCCATGAGTCAGTACATAAGACCATACAAGAAGCATCTTTGGGCCTCAGTGTTGGTTGGAGGAGCAGATCTACTAACATTCACAGCTGTGATTTTAGAAGTGTCTCTTTCAGGGATGGGTTAGATGGGGTGGTTATTCAGTATCTTTCAGATGTTGTTTTTGTTTCAGATATTTGAAACCAGACTTCTCGAGAGCTTGGCTGTCTACATCTATGGCAGAGGTAGATGGTCCTGCCAGATACCCATGTGTTTCCTTCCTTAGCAGATTCCATCAGTCTGTGCCATGGTTCCTGAGCCCTCAGACCTTTCATGTTCTGAAGGCTCCCATTGCAAGACACTGCAATGCTATTTGAAGGCTTTCTCTGGTTGCAGGGGCATGGTTGGTCCATTTTTGATATAGTCCAGAAAATCTGGGCAGCTAATGCACTTTGGACCAACCCTTAACTGCTAACAGAGGAGAATGAGTGGATAAATATCAGTTGCCTTGTACCTCTGGTGGGAAAGCTGGGCGGATTGGGGCATGTTCCACTGAGTCTCTCCAGAGATTGACTTCCAGCAGAACTGAGCTCAGGTTGCTCACAGCAGTAACCTGCCTGTTTGCGCCTCTGTGTGGCTCATTTCTCCATTGTGCTTCATTGCTTCCTGGCATCACCTCCCAAATCAACCCCAAGATGTGCTTTTGGGAAGCCCCAGCCTAAGTCTCTTTGGGGCTGATGGAGATCACGTGGCCTGCTCTAGTTGCTGGGCTGTGGGTGGAAGTGCTGCACATCATTTCTCATGCAAGGCAGGTAAGAGCCAGCACCAGCACACCCCACTGCCTCTCTATTCCACTGCTGTGGCAACCTTGGAGACTGCGTGCTTCAGGTGGAGAATCTGATGTGGCAGAAGGCTGCTCACTCCATGCCGAAATTTACAAAAACAAGAAGGCTTTTTTGTGGTAGCCATTCAGTTTTTGGCACTTATCAATCAAGGTGCTTACCTACCTGACACACACCATCAGCACTGTTCTTTTGGGGTGTCACCACTGAAATCAACCCATCCTTCATATCTTCCTTCCCTATTGATCCATAAGAACTCTTGGGACCTTTTACTCTTTATCTCCTTTATGCACTTCACTGCCAAATCTCCTCTTCAGTGATTTGATTGATATTAAAATAAAAATATTATTTTTCCATGGTTTTTTATTCATCTTAAAGTTATCTTGGTATTACTTGTGAAATGAAAATTTGAACTCATTTTATTTCCAAATTTTTAACCAATTGTTTCAATATTGAGTAAAAATTATTCTGACCTTTCTACTTGGTTTGTAATCATCTTTTATTATACATTAAAGACATTATGTGAAGCACTATCTATTTGAGGGGGGGTAAGGTTTTTTCCTTGAATTCTTGTGCAAGTACCAAGACATTGTCATTGTAGTTCTGGTATATATTTTCTATCTTCTTTACTTATTACTCATCTCTGTTTTGACCTCCCTCAAAAATTGTATTAGCACTTAAATTGCATCACACCTTTGAATTACAATTGGGAAGAACTGTAAACTGTCAAGCAAGTGAATTTAACTTAGTAGGACTTCACATTTCTGGAGTAGACAGTTTTTTACATGGCTTTTGTAATTCTTCTTACAGTTTTGTAATTATGTTAATCAATACATTTCCTGTTAAAATTATTTCTACGAATATTCTAGATGTTGACGTTATAAATGCTATCGATTTTTCTTGGTATTTTTGCAGCCTATTGCAATTATATAAAAAAGCTTTGTGTGTATGTGTGTGTATAAGATTTCCAAAATATATAGCAAGTTGTTAATATATAAGTAGCATAAATATATATAATTAAACATCTTTTTGCCTCACAGCCGGCCACTTTTTGATTATATTTTGAAGTAAAAGCATGCAAAACTACTTCATGATATTCTATAAGCTCTTTCTATGTGGCTCAGAATAAGCAAATAGTCATAGAATTGAAATAAATTTGTGGAGGGAGAGATACAGAGAAAAGGTGTACAGAGGAATTGGGCATTTAGAAGGAAACATGATCATGTTCCCAGAGACCAAGTATGGAGTGACAGATACCATGAAACTAAGCAGCGTGGGTTCATTGTGTGTTTTCTCCTTGAGACATAATCTCTAATACATTTACAATTTTCCTGTAAGTTTCTCTGACTGGTCAGAGACATTACCAGCCCAAACTTCAGTGTCTTCTTTCATATAACTGGCATTTGTCCCTAATAACATATATTTTGAGCCTGGATAATAAAAATTGATGTTAAAGGTAACCACCTCTTCACTAATGCTGAAGACAGGCCTGGGAGGTTAAACTGGTTAGTGTAAAACTAAAGAAAAGGATACCACATCCCTCATCAGGGCCTTTCCTGTGTATGAGTGAAGAAAACCAACATCAGTTGACTTATCAATTTAAAAAGAAAAAAGAAACATAAATCAAATGTGCTAGATCTAAGCTCCTTTTTATTTATGGGATTTGGGGGTCAAGTAATGTCCAAGTATTGTAGACCTCCCCAGTAGTCTGATTTATGACGAAGCTCCTGGATTCAGGGGTCTAAGTGTATTGTGCGTGGACTACTGGAGCCTTTTCATTAATGTCATTACATTAACGTAGAAGTCCAAGTTAATGATTATTTTCTAGAAGACTACCTGAAAATGTTTTACTGGTTTTGAAGATCATGTTTTCCAAAGCTATGCTGTAGCATGAAAGGAAAATGGGCGTCCATACTCACAATAAGGAGAAAGAGGGAACAAATAAAAAATCTGTGAACCAGGTGACAAACCCTAAGGTTCCCAGGAATGTTTGTTGTTTGCTTTTTTCTAAGATGCTTTGTCTACATTACAAAGCAAAGACAGCAGTGGGTGCCTGGTTTTCTTTATATTTAATTACTTTCATTTCTCTCCACCATGACTATGAAGCAGGGTCTTTGTTGAGCTGTTTTCTTAGAGAGGAAAGTGGAGTGTTAGTGTTGAGGTGGAGAGGGGTGGGTTAGGAGATGGACTGCTCTCTCTTCTTGTCCCCAGCATTTCCTGTGGCCACAAATACAGCATGTAGGCTTTTAAATAGCCATAAGTAAGCATATTAACAATCAAAGAAAAAAATACATGAAGCATTTTACAAAATTTTATTGGAAGGAGGAATGCGGCTTAAATGTCTGCTCATCTCAGGGGGAAAATAGGAAAGTTTTATATTTTCCACACTGCCTTGAGTAACTGTCAAAAACTTTCAGCAGTTTCTGGCTAGCTAGCTGTCTCCATCTGGAGACTGGCATTGTGTTTTTTTAACCTACAATTAACTATCATCCGCTAAAAACACAGCCAGTAATAGTCGTGTCTTTTCATAGCTTAGGAACTTTTTCTTAAATATTCTTACAGTTCTTTCCCTGCTGTTGAGAATATCAGCTTTTAGTGTAATAGGTATAAAATTAGATATTGGGAAATCACCTCTGATCACCATGAACTCTTCACTCATTCATGCACACGTTTTTTTGAGTATCTACCACATGCCAATGTGGTAGGCATGGCAATTTTAATGAACTGGAGTAAAATGAAGATAGCCACACATAGAGGGTGGATGTGGCATTAGTGCAGAGCTGGAGGGTTGAGGAAACAGAGGTTAAGCATCTGCCCCTAAGTATGTTAACATCAGTAGTGTTAAATGCCACAGGCAAAAGCAGGATTGGTGAGTGAGGGTGGAGGTGATCTTAGATACTCAGAGAAGGCATCCTGGGGGGTGATGATCTCTGGAAGATCTGAACAAAGGAAGGGAGGAGGTATGTGATAAAAATAGTTTGAAGACACTCCAGGCACCTCCTGGTAATTAATTATTAAAAAAAATAAAATGAAACAGAAGGAATCCCTTCTACTTATGAATTCTGAAAGTACCACAAAATAGTCAATGCTTATTTTAAAAATTAGAGACCTTTCAATTTAAAGACCTTTCATAATTTTGAGCATTGGTATGGGTGTTGAATCAGAACCTGATATGCAGATGGTTGTGCATGTGATTATTGGAGGGAGAGTTCTGAGGAGACAGAGAAGGAAATTGGGAGGGGAGGTGGGCAGGGGATGGAGCTGAGAGGGTATGGTCTCAGCTGGAGTTAGGTCTCAGCCAGACCCTTGGGAAGCTCTGGTACATGCACTGCATCATAGAATTGTCCCACGTTGGGTGAGGGCAGGTCTTTTGTGCTTTTTCCTGCCTTTAATCAATCAGTCATTGATTATAGGCTACTCTTTGAATGCAGAGTTGGATGTGTAACCTTCCAAGTAAGGTGGCCTGTTCTCTTGGGAGAATTGTTAAGTGATGGCCCTTTAACAGGCAACACATGTAAGAGCTGGCCTAGGGCACCTTGGTGGACCTGGGTGGGCACCCACTGCACCATCCACAACAGTGTATTGGACCTGTAGAAAGTTTATGATTGTGCAGCTTTTGATAAATTTGGGGGCAGAAACAGGTGAAAAGCCCTGAATACATAATTCCTTTGATTACCTAGCACATTTGAGTGATTATGGACTCAACTGAGAGACTGTTTTCATTATCACAGCCATGGATTTGTTGGGTTCTTTCCTGTAACACCTATACATTTCCAGTCTACAAATGCCTGGCACTAGTTCTGTGTATTTAGGATCTTGCCAGACAAGACCCATTTATTTAGTAGACTTTATCCTCGTAAATTGTATATTTTAGGCAAATGCCAAGAGACAGTCTTGCAAGGGATCCTGAGGAAGCTCAACTATAACTCCTGGAGAAGCCGGCAGCTGCCAAGGTTTACCCCATCATGGCTCAGAAGGCAACATATTTGGTTAAAACCTTCATATATGTTGCTTTCAAATGGCTTGGATGCAGCAGTTGGGGTTTTGAAGGAACTATGTCAGTTTCCATCCACTGGGGTTGGGTTCTCAGCAGAGAAGCAATCTTGCTTTGGTAGAAATGTTGTCAGTCTCGTTTAACCATAATGTACTGAGTGCTCAGCATATGTTGGAAATCTCATGGCAGTCATCTTGTTACAGTCTTTGCAGCATCTGGGTGTTGGGGCTGGTGGTGGCCATGCAGGCTCCCACTGCACTAAAGACTGCCAGGTGCTCTCCCAGCAAAGCTGTGGCGAGAGCCCTCTTGGCTTTGATACTCAACATAGGTATTGGGTCTTCTGCTGGTGGAGGTGTAAGCTGCCTGATGGATGCCTGCTCCCATCAGAATCTTGGGACCATATCTTTCTTATTTTAAATGAGAGGAAAACCAAGTCCAGTCTGAATTCTCAGATGGAAGAAAAGTTTGCGCCTTAACTACTTTATGTCAACATCATTCTTATTTGTTTGGAATCTTAATATGCTTTGGGGAGTTTGCTTTTTTAGATCATCCCATCCGTAAGGATATTAGGGAAAAGCTCACCTATTTATTGCAGGCTGGAGGAACACTGAGTGGCTATATTCTGCCCAGTTGGGATGCTGGCTGGCTTAACAACTAGGGCAGAGCTAAATGGAGACACTTTGCTTAGGTGCTGGTGCCCATTGATGAGTCTGAGTTCTGATCCATTTCCTCTGGATGACCCTATGAATTTTGCTTTATTCCATTGTTATAAGTGACACCCCTAAACTTGTCAGAGTCATTGTTCAAAAAAAGTTTCAAATATCTGTGGAAGAATTGTTTTAGTTCTTACTACCTAGCTATGTGGGTTTTGGATAGTTGCTTATCTCCTTTTGTCTAAGGTTGCAATTCTCAGCTAGAGTGCTGGGCTACTAGTAGATGTCCTTTCAATTCCAGTATACAAAGATTTGTTCCAACACAGCTTTTGCATCTAACACATTTGTCTTCCTTAGATTGGATTTGTGGCATTACTTTTGTTTACAAAGAAACTGTATTTCAGCATAAGCAATTTGTGAGAATTTTTACCAGCAAGTCAGTTTAACCATGTAAACAATTGTGAACTGAATGTTTGTAGTAAGTTCTTCCTGGGATAGGTGTCCCAAAATCTCAGAAAAACAGCACAATAGAGCAATGTAGGTCACTTGTTTTTTCTTGAGTAAAATTTGACAATAAGTGTCTATCATGTACTTCATCTATTTAATTTATTTTATTTATTATTGGCATACAGTTATTCATGAAATTTCCTTGTTATGATTTTATATAAACAGCCCTAATATTTTTCAAATGTATCATTTTTCCTGAATATGAATGAAAGCTCTATGCTCTTGGGAAATATTTCTTCTTAAAATTATTTTACTTGCTCACTATTTAATTATATGTTGCCTGTGAAGGTTGCCTTATCAAGAAGTCAAATTCATTAAAAAAAATAACTTTTTAAAGAATCCATAGGCTGTTTACCTCCTGTGTCCTGTATAGTCATGGGTAGAAGTCTCCACCTGCCCTTTAGTTATAAATCTGATGATGAGGGAGAGGGCCTTAAGGTGTGGACTCTGACAGACAGATATTCCAGATGTCTTTGCATCCATGTGAGATTCATGAAGATGTAGAAATGAGACATATGTGCTCAGTCTCTGGAAAAAAGGAAGTTGAGGGTTTTGGTTTTCAAATAATTTCTACAGCCTCACTTATAGAGATGGGATATGAACCTCCATCAAACCTGGCATGTTTTAAAGTGCTGTATGACACAGATCAGTGGAGACTGGTGTGTTGGTGAAGGCCCTTGAACTGCAGTAACCAGACAGAGCAAAGTAAACTCTGAAGTCCTATGACTGTCCAGGCAGCTGGAGGGAAAGCGGTCCTGAGGTGGGGTATACTTTAGTGTGTCCTTCCAGATGAACAGTCCCCAAAAGCCTCTCTGTGCAGCAAAATGCATCCCAAACCAAGCTAACCGTGAATCTTCTTGCTGCAGTCAATAGGGATTAAAAATCCAGGTCACAGAAAATAACATCCAGGCCTAGGAGCCATGCCTTCTTGGAATTTTACTGAGTGGGTGGCAAAGCCCCAGGGATGAAATCGTGGACGAGCTGGAAGTGGTGGGAGGAAACATTAAACCCAGGGGTGAAACTGACAGATCAGCTGTCATCCCCAGAGAGAGCTCTAGTCAAAGCAAACCAGCCTCGAGCGTCTCAGAGAAAGAAGGACAATGGGAGGCACGAAGTGGGTGGTGTTGGAGAGGCTGCCAAACTTTGGCATGAAGTGCCAGAGGTGAAGGATCCCTGTCAGAAAAGGACAGCAGGACAAGCCATTTCAGAATTTATGGGAGACAAGAGGCTGTGTGTGATGAAAAGGTTGGAAAGCAGGAAAAGCGTTCATCTGAGGGAATAATGTTTGGAGATGAAGGTTGCTCTGGCTGCTGGCATGTCCGAGGCATCCCCAGCCTTGGGATCAATTGAGGCCTTGTTAATATTAATGCGCAGCTTGCTGAGTTCCAATGGCCCCACCTGCTCACACAGGCCCTCTGCCAGTGTCCTCAGAAGCCTAAGGGGTGGATGTCACCTGTGCTCAGGTACACCATGGCTCTGGTTCTTCCTCTAGTGAATATGTCACTCTGGTTCCTCCCTGTGCTGCCTTTCTGTTGTCATTGTTTTCCCAAGGCCCCTCCTGGCCTGGCCTCCTGCTGAGGGTGCCTGGGGCCCAGCCTGTGCTGGGGAAGGTGGTGGCTGTTCTTCCTCTCATCCGGCTATACCTGGTCACCCTGCTGTACCTGGTCGTCACCTGGCTGTACCTGGTCACTTCACTCTTGTTTCCATGTCTGTTTTTCTCCCTGTTCTCTAAAGGCACTTAAGCTAGCTGTTCTGGGATTGGAAGTCTTGCTCTACCCTCTTGTCATTGCCTCCTGGGCCTGTTACCTCCTCCTGGGGTCTAGAGTTGCCTGTGCAACTTCCCCTTTCACCCACCCCTTGTCTACCCATTTGACAACTGGTACAAATAGCTTCTGGAGAACTATGCACCCCAGGATCTTTATGACTTTATGGGTTTCGGGATCTCTCCTATTAGGATTGCATATTTTGGTTCCACTATCACCTTTGACGAAGGAAGAGATAGTCCCAAGCAGTGCATCTTAAGCTAACGTGGCTCATACCACCTGGGGGTCTTGTTAAAATCCAGAATCTGATCTATCAGGTCTGATGTGGGCCTAAAATTCTGCATTTCTATGAAGC
Organism: Heterocephalus glaber; assembly: GCF_000247695.1. The sequence continues at coordinate 14,788,897 of NW_004624788.1, read as the reverse complement.
TCCAGGTAAACTGATACTGCTGATCTTCTTTGGGTGATGAAGAGGATCAAAATATGTCACCCTCAAGCATGTCACTTTGCTGCCAGATTATTTTGAACTGTAGGCAATTGAGAACCAACAGATACAGAAAAAGCCCTTTACCCTCCCCCTATTTGTGTAATGCAGGACATAAATTTTGCTTTGTGACATTGACCCTCTTGCATATCTTGTACCACGAAGAGGAGAATAACTCTTAATTGCTGTACAGTATTCTAGACTCCCATCAGCCAGAGATGGCCTGGAGAGGAATCTGCATAGCAAATCTTACTGAAATAATCCTTATTTCCTTTAGTTTTTCTATACAGTATATTTACATTTTGTTGCCCCTAGAAGCTCAAACCCTTTGTTTTGGTCTTGTTACTTCTCTACAGATGTATTGACCATTCTTAAAAGTATATACACACCTCTGATTTTTTACTATCTTTTTTGAGATTTTCACTTTATTTCTGTGTGTTCCCCCCCATGCATATGAATAAGTCTTCTTCTCTTGTCAGTTTATTTTACAGGACCCTAATTACTGAGCCTCAGAAAATAGAGAAATGTGATTTTCCTTAACAGTAATTAAATTCTAGATCATTCCCTCTGGCGTTTTTATGTATTTGTTGTACTTAAAACCTTGTGCAAAGAGACCTCTGGCTGGACTTTTTTTTTGTACGGGGGATCGAACTCAGGACCTTGCACTTGCGAGGCAGGCAGCAGAACCACTGAACTAAATCCCTGGCCCTGGCTGGACTTTTTGTTTCACTATACTGGTGGTGCCATGTTTTGATAATATATCAAAAATTACTTACTTTGTGAAAGTAACCACTTATAGATGACCACGCTCCTAGAAGACTCTGGCATTTCTCACTATATCCTTGCTGCCCAAATTGTGGTCCAGGGATCAGCTGCATCAGTGTCACCTGGGACTTTGTTAGAAATGCAGCTCTCAGACCCCACCCCAGATAGACTGAGTCAGGACTTGCATTTTAACAATCTTCTTGGATGGTTTGTGTTGGTATTAACATTCCAGAAGTCTCATGCTATAGAACACAGCAGATAGGAGGTGGTAGCTTAACCACATCTACAGAACATGTAAAGGAGTTAGTCTGCTGCAGCAGGGAAAAATTAACACCTTAGTTGTCTGTCTTCCTTGTCCTGGAGTGTCTTTAGGGCTGATATCATCTGACCTCTGGGAAGAGAGGAAAGTGCGTTCTTTCATGGAGCATGGAAGTTTTCAGACAACATAGCCAGTGGAGGAGGCATTGTGGCACTGTGGTGAGTGGATGAACAACATCAGACCAGATGAGGGTGAGTGGGAAAATCCAGGAGGGAGGATGGAAATTATCAAGAGTGTCAAGGGAGCCTTAAAACTGAGGAAAGGGGTGTTCACTTAAAAATACTCTTGTAAGTCAAGTGTGGCGGCACATGCCTGTAATCCCAGAACTCTGAGAGACTGAGGCTAGAGGATCCCAAGTTTGAGCCCAGCCTGGGCAACTTAGTAACTTAGCAAGACCCTACCTGAAAATAAAACAAGGGCTGGGGATGTAGTTCTCTGTGAAAACCCTGGGTTCAATCCTCAGTACTGCAAACAGAACAAACCAAACCAAAACAAACCCTCTTATAAAGAACTGAAACAGTACAGGAAAGTCATGGTGCTTTGAAAGTGGCTTTGGTGGTCAAACTCATCTTCAGATCAGTAGTAGCTTAGAAACAAGAAGTATCAGTCATCTGTTAGATGGGATAGAATAAGGACTGGCACATATTCCTCACTCAGAGACCATACAGGGTTATGTGCCTGTGGTGGGAGGCATTTAGGAATATTGGCATGTTTAGGTCAGAAGACCAAAGCAGACCCAGAACAGGGGCACTTCTGAGATAAGAATGGGAAAAAACATTTTTAATTACTGTCTCTGACATCTCAGTCAATGTTGCACTGATGATAAGGAAGATAGATGGTTATGACATTAGTTAGAGCTTGAAGTGTCATCAGCGATGACAGTACCAATAAACAGCAGAGCACTTTCATATTATTACCTTACTCTTATTAATTTCTCCAGCTTTGATCAACAAAGACATTGGCTAGACTTCTGAGTTACAAAGTGGTAGCATCTTTGAAGCTTAGTGAGAGGCTGTATTCCAATTTTTATTCATTTAGAAAACTCTCTTTGGGATGTTAGTATAATCAAGTGTAAGTTCACAAATGTTTCTCCTGCCTCATATCAGCATATGAGCAAAATGAGTCTGTTTCCAGACAGCCCCTGGAAAATGCTCAGGAAGACAATTACCGAGTGAAAAGGAAAATTGTTGCAGAAAGTCTTTCTCTGTCTCCTCCTGAGTGAATAGTCTCTCAGCACTGCACATGGAGGCCAATGGGGAAATCCCTCAAGAAATAGAGTATTTTAAAGGGAGATTCCCTGCTAGGAAGAAGGAGGTTAATAATGCTCTTTTAGCTGCATTAACTTTCTTTTCCATTCGTTATTTTTGTATTGACTATTACTAGATATTTTAAATAGCCACTTTCCATTTCTTTTAGTACATACAGTTTGTAAGTGCTTAAAGAACACTTAGGTATTTATCTGTGTCTATTGCAATAATTTGTATGTGATTCTCCTTTTTCTTTTTTACATATATTATTATAGCTTTTCAGGACCCAAGATGAGAATTGGGAGGATATACTGATTACAGACATAGTTTTGCTTTGTGTTTTAATTAGACACCTGAGTTATCACTATAGGACCAGGAAAAGGCAAACTCTCTTTTGATTAAAAAGACAATGTAAAAAATTAGTTTTTATTGTTTTTCCCTTGATTTTGAAATGTGATTAGCAGCTAATCACATCACTAGAAAACGTTATAGTAAATTATTAGACAGGCACCTGGGTTAATGTGATTTGCAATCACTTTGGTAAACTTTCCAGCCTAATAAAGTGTAGAGCTGACCATCATTGTGGAATCAAGTTATATGAATTCATCTGAATTGTGGCAGCAGATGGAAGACACGTTTTCTGGGAGGCAAACCCATTCTTGGCAACAGTGGCATGCCATTCTGTTCAGTAACTGAGTTTATTGCCTTACACCAGAGTTACAGCCTCCTAGGATCACTAGGCAGGAATTTGGTTTATTTCCCCTGAAGACTTGTGTGGTTGGGTTTGCTGAAGTGTTTCTTTTATTGTCCTATCACTACTGATTTTCTAATTCAGTTGCCACACAAATTCATCCTGAGTCATCGTATTCTCTTTGGCCTTGAGGTGTACATGGGTTTTGGGGATACCCAAGGTTGGAAGACCTAGTTTCTTTTTGAGTGGGGTAAAAGACAGCATAGTTGGCATGTCCATTTAGACCAAGAATGGTCTTGGACACCATCAGCATGAACAAGACATTAATGCTGTTTGGCAGGCAATAAAATGGAGGTTCAGAGGTATTATATAATGTCCTTAGGGACACACAGCTAATAAAAGCCTGGTAGGGTCAGCATTTAAGTGAGGTGTTCTGAATATGTTCAGCGTTTTTTGCACAATTCTGAATGAAGTGTTCTCAAACTCAGAAGAAACAGTCTGCTCTTCCCTACCTGTATTAGTTGTTCTTTATAAATGGTACCATGGCAGATTTCCTTGTGGAACATGGATGTCTGTGATCATGTTTTCTTTTCACGTCACTGATTTAATCTACTTAGGAGGTCTGTTTTTTGGGATTTTTTTTACATGCATTAAGTAGATTTTTATTTTTAAAAATTACATTTATACATTTTTTTACATACATAACGATCACATTCATCATAGATAGTTTGTACTTGTACTTAATATATCTTAATTGCTTTTTTTGCCTATTCCCCTCCCTTCCCTTCAACCTTTTTTCCCCCTCTCCATTTACAAAACTTTTTTATTGTTTTCCTTCCATTCTTTTTAATTTTTAAATCCCTATTTGCTTCCTTCCCTTCCTCCTCCCGCTTCCTTTAGTCCTCTTTCCATTTGAACATTTTCTTTCTACTTCCCAAAATCCATTCATTGGTTGGTGAGCATATGGGCTGTTTCCAACATTTAGCTGCTACAAATATGGGTGTGCATATATCATTGTGGTATGATGCTTTTAACTCTTTTGGGAAGATATCTAGGAGGGGAATAGCAGGGTCAAATGGAACCTCTAATTTTAGTTTTTTGAGGTATCTCCATACTGATTTCCCCAGTGGTTGTACCAATTCACACCCCCACCATCAGTGGAGAAGCGTTCCTTTTTCTCCACAGCCTCACTGACGTTTGTTATTGGTCCATTTCTTCATGATAGCCATTCTTTCTGGAGTGAGATGGAATCTCAGTGTTTAAATTTGCATTTCTTAAATGACCAGTGATGTTGAACATTTTTTCACATAGTTTATTTGCTTTTTATACTTCTTCATCTGTGAAGTGTCCATTTTATTCATTTCAGATGCCCATTTTTGGATTGTGTCTGATTTTTTTGAGTTCTTTATGTATTCTAGATATTAGTCCTTTGTCTGAGGAATAGCTGGTAAAAAATTTTCCCCATTCCTTTGTGGTGAAAAAGCTTTTTAATATGATATGATCCCAGTTGTTGATTTTTTGGTAATATTTCCTGTGCAATTGGGGTTTTGTTTATAAAGTCTTTGCCTACACTTATGTCTTCCAGATTTTGATCTGTTCTATCTTCCAGAAGATTGTTTCTGTTTTAATATTTAGATCTTTGATCCATTTTGATTTTAGTTTAGTGCATGGTAAGAGGTATGGGGCAAGGTTTAATCTTTGGCATGTGGAAAGCCAGTTTTCCTGGCACCATTTATTGAAAGAGAGGCTGTCTTTCTTCCAGTGAAGATGTTTTGCCCCTTTGTCAAATATAAGGTGGCTGAATGTTTGGTGTTGTTTCTGCATCTTCTATTCTGTTCAATTGATCCTAGGGTCTTTTTTTTTTTTCCAGTACCATGCTATTTTTGTAACAGTAGCTTTGTAGTATAATTTCAAGTTGGGAATTGTGGTGTCCACTGCCTTGCCTTTGTTGCCAAGAATTGCTTTTGCTATTCAAGATCTCTTCTGGTTCCATTTGAATTTTAGGATTGTTTTCTCTAGTTCTATGAGGTATGCTATTGGTATTTTGATTGTGAGTGCAATAAATCTGTATAACAGCCCCCCCCATTAAGTTTATTGGTACATTTTAGGTATAAAATACATTTACATACATCATTGGGATCTTGTACCATTACATGAGTATCTTGGTTCTTATTTTTTTCCCCTTCCTCTGCCCTCCCTTCACCCCCTCCACCCTTCCTTATTTGCAAAGACTTCGTTTCCATTTTCTTCCTTTTCTCATATTTTTTCTTTTCCCTTCTTTCCTTTCTCATACCCCTTCCACTTCCCCTGGTCCTTTAGACCTTTACATCCTATTACACATTATCAATTATACATTTGTAAAATTACAATATCAAGATCTAGGAGACATTACCACAGATTTTACAGAATTTAAAAGGATATAGAAAGCATATTTCAAAAATCT
>NW_004624788.1:14768009-14781046 GCF_000247695.1 Heterocephalus glaber | reverse complement strand
CTAATTGCAATCTTATCTTCTATATCTGAAATTCTGTCCTCACATTGATTCATTCTGCTGTGTAGACTTTCAATGGAGTTTTTAATCTCCTGGAAATCTGTTTGCATCTATTTTATGGATTCCATTTGTTTCCTATGTTGGAATACCATCATGTTCCTCAGATCCTCTATTTTTTCATCTGTGTCCTCTCTAGATTTATTAATTATGTCTTGCACTATGGGCACAGTCTTTGCTGTTATCTGAGAAATTATTTCTGATTTCATTTTTCCGGATGCTCTTTTGTTGCCAGTTGAGGGAGTCCAGGTGGTTGAGTATCAGATTATTCCATCTCATTTCCCTTTGGGGTTGCTTTAGGTGATCTGGAAGTCTGTTTTTGAGGCTTGTTTACATATCTTCTCATTTCCATGGGTAGAGGCGGTGTTCTGGCACCCATGCGGCTCACCTTCTCTGCCCTAGGAGTGTGGAATGGTGGCGGGGGATCCTCTTCCTGGGTGCTGGGACTGGCTCACCTTCTCTGCCCTAGGAGTGTGGAATGGTGGCTGGGGAGCCTTTTCCTGGGCACTGGGATTGGCTCTGTATAACAGTTTTTGAAGTATGCCCATTTTCACTATATTGTTTCTGCCTATCCAAGAACAAGACAGGTTCTTTCTGTGTAGCTAAGGCTGACCTTGAACTCACTATGTAGCCCAGGCTGGCCTCAAACTTGGCCTCAGTCTTCTGAGTGATGGGTTTACAGGCGTGTACCACCATGTCCAACAGGAGTTCTGTTATATGATGACTGTTGGTGCTGAAAGTAAAAATAATCAATTATTGAAAGCGAGAGGTTGAACTCTGAGACTAGGTATTTGTGTTGAGAACACAAATTTGGGTTGGGCACTTGCTCCCAAATCTTCAGTGCATACTTTCTGTATTAAGATAAAGCAGGGAAATTTGCATAATGGATAGCCTCTACCTCTGGGGCACTTACAGTTTATTTAAGAGGGAAAATATTTACATCTACTAAGATGAGGTAGCAATTTGAGTTGCTTCCATTTGAGTTGTGAGGCAGGGGAAACCAGATGTTTTGCACACATGTGCTAGGCTCAGGTCACAAGCATTTGTGCTAAATCTTGGTTTAATGAATGACTAGTGCTTCAGAGGAGGGAGCTATCAATGTGAACTAGTGAGGTCAAGTCAGGTGTGGCGGTAGATGTGGACTGTAGGCCTTACAAGATGGTGAGACTTGGGTGGGTGAGGGAGTGAGGTGGAATGGGTTTGGGATGGATGGTAGCCACTAGTTTGTGAAGGGCCTTACATAGCACAGTGAGGAGTTTGGGTTTGCCCTTGATGATGGTAATAAGGAGCTACTGTAGAGCATAAGAGGGGCTTAACAGAAACAATACTTATTCTTTTCTATATGTGGGGTAGTTTGGCACCGCAGAAAAGCCCTATAAACCTTTGTACTGGGGGCATGTGAACAAGAAGCAGCAAAAGGGCGGGGATTTAGCTCAGTGGTTCTGCCACCTGCCTCACAAGCGCAAGATACTGAGTTGGATCCCAGGTACAAAATAAAAAGAAGCAGCAGTATTGTTACATAGAGGCCAATTTGTATTGCAGTAGGAAATTAAAAGAAAATATATTACTAGAACATGTTTTCCCTTTGTCACTTTCTCAGAAGATTTTAGCTTTGTGGCTGAGGACTGGGGATTAGGATGTTTAATTTTTTCTATCAATACCTTCTGGAGTTTCTTAAACCATTTACTGATGTAAAGCTGATGTAGAGACAAAGTATGGATTATTATACTAGATTATATTAGATTGAGTCATATGTAATTTCTGCTTCAGTCAAAGTTATAGAACTACTGGTAATTTCATATGGTTCCATTTCATTGATTTTGCAAGCAGAGTTGTTGGAGATGAATAGATGCAGTTGATCTTTGGCTCTCTAGTTAGGTTGATTGGGATGGAGACCAATACAATGCTGCTACGGTCAGCCTGAAAATACCCAATATGCAGTAGTCCTGGGGGATGAGAATGTTCCTGGAGACTGAGCCCATGGCCCAGGGAATGTGCTGTTTCCCCTTCTCATCATGTTTGCTTTCCCTGCTTATGAACCAGGCATTCAGAGTATCCTTATTTTTTCCCCTTATTTATAAAGCAGCAAACTTTGCTGTAGAATAAGAATTTTAAAGGAGGATGGAAGGAATGTAAAAGAGAGATTAAAAACTGGTAATACAAAGGCTGCGTTTTCCTGAAAGTCCCCAGTAGTTTAATGCACTCAGAATTGAGAGTACCATTTCTGTAGGTCTCAGTGGTGCTGGTGGAGGTGAGGGACTGAATTCTCACTCTTGCCAAGACCAAGGAGGGTTGAATGAGTTCGGGAATGCCTGGGCAGTGGATTGAGCATGCCTGATGTTGGTGTGGCAGAGACTGAGCTGTTCTGTTTTCATATTATTTTTGACTTTATCCTGGGATGAGAGTTCCTCTTATGGAGCCCTGTTTTGGTTAAGCCATGAGGTGCTACAGGTTGTTCTAACCATGAGAGGTCAGGGCAAATTTTAAGGTATAGTCTGCTGAAACTGGCCTAGCCATCCCAAGAGCACATCTCCTCTTTCTCCCACCCCAACCCTGGGCACCACTGAGCCAAATCAGCCATTATCACATCCGGACTTGACAGCTCCAGTGTTAGGAATTTTGAGGCCACTGGTCTCATCATGGCTTGCATCTTTGTCCTCCTAAGTCATCACACAATATGCAATGCCCATCAGTATACTGCTTTATACCTCCCTGAAATCCCATTCAAGACCTTTCTGTGGAACCTTCCTGAACCTTGTTCTGTGTGTAACGCTGCAGCAATCTTAATGTAGTCACTGAGTGCTATGTCCTCCTGGTTCTCCCCTGAGAATCCTCCTGCTCATTCTTTTCTAGAATACAGAATGTTTCTTTATGAGGGACTATGCATTTGGAAGGTAGGGCTCAGAATTTAGATTCTCAGGGCTTCTTCAGAACTATTATTTTTCTTTTCTCCTATAATATTCCCTTCTAGGCTTATATCATCCAGAAATTACTGTATATATAGCATCCTGGTCATATTTCCATGTTACCAGCATCTTCTGCTCCACCTTGAGTTTTACGTTCATTTCTGATCACCTTGGTAGCCATAACGACAAACTGTTCAGACCCATACCACGGTTCCTTGTTCCCTCTACTAGGGAAGCCTCTCCACCTCATCTAGTGTTGAAGGCTCAACTCAACTCTTGTCTTCTGAGCATTCTGGGTTGCTCATTCACTTGGTACTTTATCTGATCTGTCTCTTGATCCCTCCAAGTTTTCCTACTGGGTTTGCCTTCCTCTGGCCTCAACCAACTGTTGATCCCTGGATCTCTGTATTTTTCCTCACCTCTGATTAGAGAAGCTTTAGTCTGAGATACTGGCTAAGATACCTTTTTTTGTCCCTATGTCATGTCTTCTCAGAGAAAATGATTAAGACCTCATTTGCTTAGTTTGACAAATATGCATCAAGGATGCTATGCTCTATGAAGAACCAGAAAGAGAATGAATGAGACCAGCAGCCTTTTGCACACACGTTTGAGTTACCTTCCATGGTACCATTCCTCAATTCCTCGATGCAGGAAAAGCAAACTAATATCGCTACTGCAGATCTCTCTCAGCTATCTCAGACAAAAGTGGAGACAGAGCAGTTTGAGAGATTGTGAGAATAAAAAAGCTAACAGATATCCATAAATAAATCCTTTAGCTATAAACATGGTTGTTAAGCTCATAAATTTGTGGTGTGTGGGAAGATCAGTACCAGCCACTACCTTGTCATCTGATATGACACCTGTGCCTAGATGGAAATCTTCTCAGAACAGATTGTACATTATAATTTAAAAACAAAACAAAACAAAACAAAACAAAACACCATTCTGTGTGGATATGCTGGACCAAACTGCCCATCCTGGGACAATTGGAGTTTCTGTTACAGTTGATTCAAATACATCTATAAATAATTACTTTTAACTTATTTTATAGGAAACTTAAATTTTAGATTCCTATGTGCAGGGTATGATATACAGAGCTGTAGGGTAACTTTAATAATTCTTAGCCCATGCTCATGGTTTAGCTGAGTTACATGTTCTATTTTTTTTTTAGATTTTCTTTCTTGACTTAGATAGAAATTGGAGAAGCTGAACCACTTAATTCTGGCTGGTACAGTTGATCGGGAAATGCAAAGTCTTATTTTATTCATGCACATTCTTATTATTTAAACTCTAAACATCAAACTTTAATCTAACATTGGTTACTTTATTTTTTTCCATGAGAGGTATTGCACATGCTAAACAATATTCTGCTGCACTCCCAACCCTTTCTTTATTTTAATAAAGAGATAAAAAAACCAATCTACACTTAGATTGAAACAATGTTCACCTTTATTATGCCAGCCTCTAACGCAAGAGAGAAATACCCACTGTATTTGGTTTGTCTAGCAGTTCTTCAGATGCCAGGTGAAGCTGTGCACAATAAATTTCAACTTTATGAATAAATTATGTCACTAATTAAATGAATTATAATAAAAATAGATATTAAGATTATAAATGCAGTACTGATAACTGGCAATTACTGTATGTGTCCTTACTGTGTGTGAGGCGCTCTGTTAAGTGCACTATAATCACTTTCTTATTTATTCTTCACAAAACTCTGGAAGGAACATATCATCATTTCTACCTTATGGATGAAACCACTGAAACATAAGTGATTTGTTCAACTTGGTGGCCACTCCAGAATTAAAATCTAGGTCTGTCTCAAACCCTGTAATCATAATCTCTTGCTATATTGTCTTACCTTGAATGAATTAAAGTATTAGCCAGGAAAACTCTTCTTGGCAAAGAGGTGGGTAAGATCTGAGTCCTTTAAAATTCCAGGATGTTCTCGCTCCATGTTGTTTCAGAGATACTTGAAGCTCAGCTTCCTTTGTGTTCACTGAATCAGGCCTTGCCTTGAGCAGGCTCCCAATGCGTGACCTATCTGGGTGGGGTGTGTGTGTGCAAGGCTCAAGGAGCCAACCTAGACCAATGCTGACTGTTCTGTACTGCAGGTCTCTCATTAAGGAGACTGGGGATCAGATCACAAGTATAAAGCTCCATCATTTCAAGCAGAGCTACAGAGACCATACTTATAAACTGTAATAGCAGACTAGTAATCTTTAGTAAAGTTTGCTAAAGCCTTTTGTAAATGGGCTCTTTGAACTCATCCTGACTTATATTCCATTGTCTTTTTCCTGTTGTAGGACATCGAGGCCTATGTGACAATTCTCTAAAATATTTAAGCTCTAAAATCACAGAGCGAAAGCTACAGGGCACCTGGCTGCCTGCTGGCCGAGGGAATCTAGAGAAACCACTCCCAGGCTCTCGTGGCTCTGTTGTGCCCATGTTCAGCCCTCAGAATGGCCTTCAATCAGTCCATTCTGAGAACAGCCCACTGAAGCCCAGGGTTGTGACTGTGGTGAGGCTGAGTGGGCAGCCCCTCCGTAAGGTCACCATGCTCCTCAACAGGCGGTCAGTGCAGACATTCGAGCAGCTCCTAGCAGACATCTCAGAAGCCTTGGGCTTTCCAAAATGGAAGAATGATCGTGTGAGAAAGCTGTTTAACCTCAAGGGTAGGGAGATCAGGAGTGTCTCTGATTTCTTCAGGGAAGGGGATGCTTTCATAGCTACGGGCAAAGAACCCTTGACATTGAAGAATATTCAGATGGCCATCGAGGGACTATATCCTAACAAAAACCGAGCCCTGACCTTGACTCAGCATAGCCATGCCCCTTCTCCAAGGCTGAGAAGCAGACTTTATAGCAAGGTTCTGAAAGGGGGCCACCACTGTGGGGAGATTGGGAGTGGCAGTGAGTCTGCCCAGAGCAAAGCAGTCATCAGGCATCAGGGAAAGTCCCCCGTGGAGCCTGCGCTGGAAGACAAGGTGAGGGCCTGGAAGAAGTGGGTGAGGGGAAAACAGGAGCCTGAGCCTGGTAGCAAGCTACCCAAAGAAACCACTCTGGAGGAGAGGCATGCGAGTGGAGAGAAGCACCTGGGGTTGGAGATTGAAAAGACTTCTGGGGAGATTGTCCGATGTGAGACATGCAGAAAAGAGCAGGAGTGCCAGCAGAGCTTGCAGAGGGAGAGGCTCTCTCTGGGGACCAGTGAGCTGGACATGGGCAAGTGCCAGAGGTATGATGTGGAGAAACTGGTGAGGGCAAGAAGCTGCAGGCGCTCTCCCGAGGCAAACCCTGCACGTGGTGGGGAAGGATGGAAGGGTGACAGCCATTGGAGCAGCCCCAGGAATCCTGTTCAAGAGCTGAACAGACCCAGCAAGAACACAGACAAGAAAGAGAACAGAGACCCAGAGAATCAAGCCAGCCATCTTCAGGGAGCAGCCACGACCAAGAAAGAGCTCATTGAAGTTCCTCCAGTGACAGAGGAGGGTCCCAGGGATATGAAGAAAGACATCAGGCATGTTTGCAAGAACAAGCATGGTGCCCGTCTTCTGAGAGAGCACCAGACTGAGCTGGATAAGCTCTCTAAAACCCAAGGGGAAGAAAAGGAGGCAGAGAAGGAAAAGAAGCCTGGTGTGTCAGGTGTGTCAGGAGGGAGGAGGATGACTGTCAGAGATGATACCCCTGCAAGGGTAGAGAAGGAGCCTAAGACCAGGCCAGAAGACAGCAAGCCAGAACGGTCCAGCAGCCGGAAGCTGCGGCCCACCGGCATCATCGCAGCAGATGTGGAGAAGCATTATGAGACTGGCCGGGTCATCGGGGATGGGAATTTTGCTGTGGTGAAGGAGTGCAGGCACCGTGAGACAAGGCAGGCCTACGCCATGAAGATAATTGACAAGTCCAAACTCAAGGGTAAGGAGGACATAATTGACAGCGAGATCTTAATCATCCAGAGCCTCTCTCACCCCAACATAGTGAAACTATATGAAGTATATGAAATGGAAACAGAAATCTACTTGATCATGGAGTATGTGCAGGGAGGGGACCTTTTTGATGCCATCATAGAAAGTGTGAAGTTCCCCGAGCCCGATGCTGCCCTGTTGATCATGGACTTATGTAAGGCCCTTGTTCACATGCACAACAAGAACATTGTCCACCGGGACCTCAAGCCAGAAAATCTCTTGGTAAGTCTTTGTTGCTATGGAAGAGGGTATTTTTAAAATATGGGCTAAAATAAATATTAATTGCTTTGTACTTTACATGCTAGGATATCACTTTATGCATTATTTTAACATACTTGTTCCAGTATTTAAAGTTTTGGTTACAGTTCATCACCATTTTGACTAAGTTATTGAAACATAAACCTTCTAATTTAAATGAAATGGAAAATGTTTCCTCATCTCTTGGAGAAAAATATGTCCCTCTTCCTCAAGTTCCAACCCAAGGTCTTGGGCATGCCACACAGGAGCTCTAACACTGGGCCACATCCCCAGTCCGTATCTTTCTTTTGATGCTGACCATGTGAAGTTAATTTCTTGAATACTTGCACATCCTCTGGCCTAGGTATTAGGGGGGGTCTACTGATGGTGGCTTCCTCTCTCCACCTTTGTTTACCATCTGCCTTCTCACTGAGACCCTTCCTGGTGCCTTTTTAAAGATAATACTTTGCCGAGGAATTTAAAAAGTGCAGCCCTTCAGCATCCTGTGTGTGGAGTGAAGGAATGGTGCTGGACTCACATACTCTGTGTTCGAATCCTGGATTTCTTAGATACTTGCTCCAGGATAAGTCCTTCACTATCTGAGCTTTAGTTTACTCATTTCAAAGAAAAAATAGTAATAGTAATCTTGGGAGCTCAAATGCAGATTAAACGTGGGAAAGCAAAGCAGCCCCTAATAGCAGGAAGCCAGCCTGATACATAGAGTTCAGCAGTGGCATTCTCCTACTGGACAATTTCATGGAATACCAATGTCTGATAGGGCCACTCTGTGAAAATGATGGATCAAGACAAAAACAAGGCACTTTTATAATGTCCAAATGCATATAATAACAAGAGTATCATTTAAATCATTGCTTTATTCTTATCCTCAAATAAGAATTGATTCTCAATCATAGAATTACTCCCACTTCCTGACATTATCATGACAAACCTGTGCTTTCTTCAACTGCCCTCAAATCATCTATAATAGCCCAGATTTTATAACAAGTCCTTTGAACACTGTCTTACCTAGATACCAGATCCTAGTGATGTGTCTCCTGATGATTGCAAGTGCGCTCCTAGTGGTCTTCATCAGGACCTCACCCTGTCACCACCTGGAATCTTTATCCCACTTTATTATAGCTCCTATCACCATCTGATACATTCTATAGTTACTTTTCTGTCTTTCTTATCTCACTGGAAAGAATGTTCCATAACAGCAGGGACTTTGTTTTATTCAGACCATACCCCAAAACAGAACGATTTTGTCACATGGTAAACATTTAGTAAACATTAGTTGGATGAATAAGTAAAGACTATAGCATGCTGTCTGGGAAACAGCAAGCATTCCATCAGAGGCAGCGGCTGTCATTATTATTACATTAAAAACAACTCTGATATCAAGGTAGCTATTGCGAATAAGCACTCAAAGGCAGATTGCTGCAGACAAAGCAATAATGAATGGAGACCACGATTTCAGTGAGCCATGTTAGGTGTAGCAAGTTTAGCTGATTTCCTTTCATTTCCATGGCTCTAGACCCACCCTGCAAACATCATCCGAGTGCACTCATCTGTCTGTGAACTGCTCCCACAAGCGGAGTGAAACACAAAGCAAGGCAAGCTAATTATCTGGCAAAATGAGGTATACGTTGATTAAGTCAGGCAACCTGTTTTTCTCCAATTTCATAGAATTGGAGAAGCAATTTGGCTTGTTGCCTGAGTGGTCTGAATTACTCTGAAATAACACTCTCTTTGTAAATTTAATTTTTGCATTAGCTGGACTTCTTTTCCTTCTTTCACTCACTTTTTGATTACTTCTGTCTTTTGGAGTTGCGCTTAAGTGTTTTCCAGGTATGATGTGCTTATACTGTTTATTATGTCTGCTTTGGAATTGCAAATGGGGAAGTGTCTTTAGTGAGTCTGCTGTTTGTACTGAATTGTTTCAGCAGAAAAGATTCAGATAAGAGGACTGAATAGGCCCTATGAGCTGAACGTTTTGGACATCTGCCTACTAAAACATTCTAAAAGTTATACCCTTTTGGAAACTTATGGAATTAGATCATTTCCCCTAAAGGACTGTTTCCTTTTGGGAACAGTTAGCTTAGCTTATGTTTTCTAACAAAGTACTAGAGCCAGTCTGCTGCTTGGTTCATCTCCTGGCAAGAGCTGCTCTCACTTGTATGAAGAGGCTTACTACCAGCAATTTTTGAATGGAGAACCAGCCCCATGTTACATGATATGGAGAAGTTTGCTCAAGGAAGTAGAAATCTTGCAAGGAACATATTTGGTATGGTCAAACTGATGGCCTCTGAAAAGTTATTTGGCAATTCTTCATGGATTTAAATATCAGTATCTGTGTGCTTTGATGCAATAAAGTGCATGTGCATGTGTATGTGATACGGTGCAGCAAATTGCAGAGTAGCTTTAATTTTTAAGTCCCAACATATGAGTTGCATTATTTGTATTGATTCTAATTAACATTTAAATCTTTTGCTTTTTCCTGATATTGAAGAAAGCCCACCTTTTTTTCAAATAAACTTTTTTCTTTTATGGTGGTCTGGCTTCTTGAGAACAGAAAGCAATCCTTTGTACAATAGATTAATGTATTAGCTCTTCTGTGGTTAATTCGTCAGCTTGTTTTTATCAATATGGACAGGCATGTCACATTTATAAAACATGTTTGTCCTTTTTCTTGGTGAAAGTTCAACAGATTGTTATGTCAGGAGTCTAAATGTTATTGAATGCTTGGTTTCAGACAGAGAAGAAGATAATGTTAGGTTTGACAATTGTCTCATTTTCTGGGTTTAGAAAGATGCCATCTCTAAACTCACTGATGTGATAATTGCATTGCAAAGTTGTTTGGTCTTCTAAGATTTAACATTAATAAATATCTCTATGGTGGACTACTGGCCATTCAATTAATTAAATTAATATTCAATTAATATTCTTCAGTTTCCTTAATTTGTATTGTCAAACAAAAATTTTTCCCTTTAAGGAATGCGTGCAGTTTCTACTAGGACTTGTCTTTGCTAAGCTGAGGAACTTGTGATTATGTTAAAACTAACTTTCATTACATAGCTGATTTAACTGTTGCTGCTTTTAGAGACTTTTTGAATGTACTAAGAGTTTTAATAAATATAATGAGTTTATCATGTTTTAATCAACAGAAATATTTATATCTGATAATTAAGCCCTAGAGCAAAATTCCAGGCCTATACCACCAAGTTCATCTGTTTGTATTGATCACATTGCCTGATAAGATGTAACTGTTTTTCCCTAAGGTTTATTTAAACTCCTGAGATCTTGAAAAAAGAAATTTTAATTATGAGAATTTCCAGCTTGCAGAAAGATCGATGTTAATTGCTTCTTCTACCAGTATGTGTTTCCCTGGAGGTGTTGGAATATGCTTTGTGATACTGGCTGGGCCCTGGGGAAGGAGGAAAAGGAGCAAACAGGAGCCAGAAAAGTGATGATCAGACAAGCTCACACTGGGGGATAAGAAGTGGACAGGCCAGGCTATTTATAATGAATGCCAGAAATATTGTACCCAGCAGTGAAAGCTGGGTAAGTGGGCTGGGAGAAGAAACTGAAGAGATGAGCAGAATTATTTGAGAAAATCTTCTCCAGAATAAGAGGAAGATGGGTAGGATCTCAATCTCAAAACAGGGCTGAAAGGAATGATGTGGTGGGCAGGCTGATGTCCCTTAACTAACTTAGAGACACAGTGTTAATTTCCCCAATTCTTATCCACTACCCCCAGTGCAGGTGCTACAGCCCTGTAGTATTTGGAGCAGAGACCCTCAGAATCCAGGAGAAATGGTGGGGGTTGTGGGGACAGCTTGGTTGAGGACAAAGGTGGTACCCCTTTTGGTCTGGGGAATAGCAGATTTATCTAGATGTTTCGCTACTGAATATGGAAACTCTAGAAGGATGAAAAACAGCCAAACAGAGCCCTTGCCCACTTCCCTTTAAAGTAGACCAGTTTAATCATTTTGTTGATCTTAATTTCCTAAATTCTTTGATACACAAGATGGGTTCAATGATTATTGCTGGTAGTGGTTCTGTAATACATAATTTTCCCTGATGAGCAAGACTTCTCTTCTCTTCTACCAGCTCCAATTTCAATCTCCATTCCCCTTAGCTTCTAAGACAAAGGTGTCCAAGTATTAATGATCCAAATAGTCATGAATGTATTTATATGCCATTCACATTAATTAAAAATTGAAAGTAACTACAAAGCATATCTTGTTCGGTGATACGAACAAGAATTTCAATATCATGAAATCACTAAAGGGCTGGGGATTTAGCTCAGTGGTGCTGCTGCCTGCCTTGCAAGCAAAAGGTTCCAAGTTCAATCCCTGGTACCAAAAAAAAGAAAAAATAAAAAGACATGAAATCACTAAAGAAAAAGGATGATGACATAGGTCTTTATTTTAGGTCATTTAGTTTAAGTTACGGCAATCTCTTCTTGTCCTCTTAATGCTTTTTTAAGGGAGTGTTTTATTATGAGCCATTTGATGATCTAAGATTAAGTTTCTTAAGACTCTTCATATTGAAAATGTCTGTACTCTGAGAAAGCAGCTCAGTAAATCCCTTCTTCAGGTCTCCAGGATCCAAGGTCTAGTTATCTAATTGAAATTATGATGGAAACTTCAGGTTCAGTTTCATCTTCTTGCAGAAGTCTCATGTGCTATAGGTTACATGAGGGTAAGGAGCCATGGTAGCAGCAAAGGATGATAGTAGCTTGGTCTTGAGGAGTGCAGCGGAGGTAAATAGGGAGAATTGATTGGCCTAAGGGTAAAGGCAAGACTTGCCAATGGATATGTAGTTGATAAGGAAAGTGGACTCAAGAGTGATTGGTGTTTCTGGCCTTCAGCTGAGTCAGTTGTGGACCCATCTTTTTAATGGAGGAGGGTGATTTCAGTGTGATTATGGGAAGAGTGTTTGAGGTCAGGATTGAATGAAAAGTGGAAACTAGGTGGTGTGTATAAATAGGCCCTTGTTTCAGGTGTGTGTGTGTGTGTGTGTGTGTGTGTGTGTGTGTAGATCGTGGAAATGGTACAATAGCTGAAGGCAGATGTAGAGAAAATGAAAGTTGTATTAAATTGAGAGATGTGACTATCTTTACATGATAACTATCTATTTCATGGTATTGCTGAAATACAATACCCAGTAGCCTTATGAGGACCCATGGTAGATAACATAGCCTTTATCTCATTTTTACTTTTTCTTTACACTTACTAGTGGCTGGCATTAACCTATGCATATGAATATTGTTTATAAATAGGCTTCAAAACAGCAAGGACTTTGTTCATTCACTGCTGTACTTCCCACACTGGGCACCCAATAGTATCTAATATTTGTTCAATTAATGTAAGCTGTTAATTCAGTAGAAAGAAGCTGGGGTGATATATAGACGCCAAAGGCATGTCACAGGCAAGTCCGATGACAGGTCCCAGGGAGCACCATATCCTCACTGATTTTTTCAGTCATTTAAAAAATTGCATCATTAAAAGAATTTTATTTTATTGGTACATTTTAGGAATATATAATGACATTCCTCACTGGAAATTTGCACCTTTACATAATCTCTCTTGGTTCTTATTTTTTACCCCTTCCCCTGTCCTCCCTTCAACCCCTCCATCCCTCCCTATTTACAAAGACTTTGCTTCCATTTTTTCATTTTCTCATATTAATTCCATTCCCTTCTTTCCTTTCCCCTATGCCTCCAAATTCTCCTTGCCCTTTGTCTTTTCTTCCTATTTCATATTATCTATTATACCTTTTAGTCCTCATTTACACATTCAGTTTCTCACACTAGAGAAACTATTCAATATTTACACATGTGTATCCTACTTATTTCATTTAAGAGTATTGCCTGA
>NW_004624788.1:14751116-14763766 GCF_000247695.1 Heterocephalus glaber | reverse complement strand
TTTATATCTGAAATTCTGTCCTCACATTGGCTTATTCTGCTGCATAGACTTTCAGTGAAGTGTTCAATCTCCTGGAAAGCTGTTTGCATCTGTTTTATGGATTCCATTTGTTTCCTATGTTAAGATTCCATCATGTTTCTGAGCTCCTCTCTAGATTTATCAATCATGTCTTGCACTATGGGCACAATCTCTGCTGTTATCTGATAAATTATTTCTGATTTCATTTTTTCCAGATCCTCTTTTGTTGCCAGGTGGTTGAGTATCAGATTGTTCCATCTTGTTTCCCTTTGGGGTTGTTGTAGGTGATATGGAAGTCTGGTTTTGAGGCTTGTTTACGTGTCTTCTCATTTCATCGGGGGTGGGGGAATGCTCCTGCCACCATGCAGCTCACCTCCTCTGCACTGGGAGCAGTGGCATGTCGACCCAGAAGCCTCCTCCTCTGCGCTCAAAATGACATTATTTTTTACTATTTAAATGTCAATTGATTTTGGGCACTGTCTTTTTAAAGTGATTTGGTTTCTAAGATCATCTCAATCCTATGGCCAGTTGATAATGAACCTTAAAAGGAAAAGGTGCAACGAAGTGTGAAGGATCAAGTAAGAAGTTAGCCAAAACTGAATAAACTTTACCCATGTCTTAGTTTTTAAGGTAGCACTTGGTCTTTGATTATACTCTGCTGCCATCATCTGTTCACAGATGAAACAATTGTAAGCTCATATTTATTTTGATACACTGTTGAAGGATGGAGTAGAGCCTAAATTATTTAGAAAAATTCCTCTTGAGAATTTGAGAGTATCCAGAAGGTTATCTGGATGCTTATGTAAATAGTACAAATCATCTGGACTCAAAGGACATTTTAGAGTGGCTGGAAAGAGGGAGATAGAGGCAGACAAATAACCCTCATTACAATGCTGAGTGAAGCAATCTCTGGCACCCTTTCAGTTAGAGATATTGAAACCGGAGCCCAGCAGGAACATGACCCAGAGCAGTGAGTTCAGATAAATCATAAAGTAAGGTGAGGGCAAGGTCAGGGAGTTCCAGGCAGAACCTCCACCAAATCTAGGAAAGCCTGTGATGGCTTTCTGAGGTAAGGACATTGAAGTGTGATATTTAGTGGGGTCTTTTGGCTACCTTGATGGCCACCCAATGCCATGTCAGCTGAGAGTCCTGAGACCCACTGCCTTGATTGAATCATACCTGGTGTGTGATGTTCAGCTCTGGGCATTTGGGTCAAAACAGGCATTGATGATGTGGGATCATTTATCTAGAACTTTACTGTGCACATCATGAACATCTTACAGAAAGGTTGATTTTGGTTCAGTGGGTCTGGGATAGCTGAGATCTCTAATCAGATCCCAAATGATGTTGATGGTCCTTGTCCTGGGGCCATGCTCAGAGTAGAGAGGAAAAAGAGAGGGTTGACAGTAGGAAATCAGGTCCTACAAGGATTAGTTGAGGATGCAGGGATGCCACCTCAGGGAAGTAAGAGGGCAAGCTGGAGCAACATGGTACTTGTTTCCCATCTTTGGAAGGGATGTTACCTTATTCAATGTCACCCCACAAGGAATTTTAGAAAACAAGGGCAGCATGGGATTCTGAAGCAACGTGGGATATATCTCACAGGTTAAGCTAGCTGTAAATGGTAGGAGCTGCCTCAAGTTGTTGTGGAGGCTTCAATTTTGAGATTTCATTCAGAGTTGAATGACAGTATGTAGAAGGATATTTTAGACAAATTTCCTGTTTGGGCAGAAGTTTGAATTTGGTGGTCACTGAAGCCCCACAGAATCTAGGAGGAAGAATTGTTTAGGAGGAAATTACTCATTTAAATTCAAGGACTAAAACAGGAAGTGTTCTGAAGCCAAGAATGTGAGATGTGTATTGCAAGACAAAACCAAACCAAACAACTCATACAGTCAGTATGAGACCTTAAATGTAATGAAGCTGCATGTGTAGGTGAAACAAATGGCAGGACTGCAGAATATTAAATAACTCCTGCCAACAGAAACTGGAGGCAGAAGAATTAAGAACAATTCTGGGAAGGGACAAACTCACCCCCCGCCGCTGATCTTGACCCTCCAGGGCCCTGGTCATACAGTAGCTGATGCTCCACGGTGATCCCAAGACCCCAAGACTGGAAGGAAAAGCTGAACAAGAGGAGGCAAAATAAAGGTTAGAAAGGCCCATAACATAACTTAAAAACAGAGTTGGTATTTTGAAAATGTATCCATCACCATCTGGAAATTTAATATAATCAGATTTCAAAGGAAAAGCCCGAGTTTTCAAAACATTTCATTTGCTACTCCTATCTCAGCATAACCAGGTTTTAGAATTGAAAGTTTCCACAAGCAAGGGAATATTTCAGTTATTTTTGATAGGAATACACATCTTATTTTGTTGTATTCAATTGGCCAAATGCTCTTAATGCTGATATTTTGGGTGGGAATATTTACAAATATTTTTGAGGGACATATTTTTTTTTTTAGCAGTTACCCAGCAAATGTGGTTAATGGAGATGATCCATCTGGTAATTGTAGGCACCACACTATTTTGTTTTCCTTCCCTTCCAAGCTAGATTTTCTAGCCTAAATTATTCTGTTGTTCCTTGTGGGCCATGTCTGTATCTGTATGCAGTTCAAGCAGAATTGTATGTTAGTTCTAAATCTATGACTTTCCATTTGGTTAGGTCAGTAGTAGGGACACGGACTAGTCCAGCGGTGACTGAGCTTCAGTAATTAAGACACAGGCTACTTATTCAGGTGCCAGCTGGCTGGCAGGAACTAAAGTAAATGCAGAGAACTTACTCTGGCAAGAGAGACTGAGAGATGCTCTTTCATCCTGTATTGCTGGATATGGCCAATGGCTCATGGGGCACAGGGAGAACCAGAGTTCCCCCACTGCCTTCCTACCCCCAGGTGCTGGTGGCAATGTTGGAAATGTTTGGCTCAGTTTCAGGAGATGTGTGAGGGTGTGTGCCTACAGACAAATTGATAATTTTTGTTACAGCTCTGGTGGCACCAATGAATCTTGTACTTGGATAAAATTTCCCACCTTTATTCCAGTAAGTTCTCACATTAACTGTTTAGTTCACCTTTACTCCAAACAATCAGTTGTTAAGATGAGATATGGGACAATCATTGCTTGATCTTACTTGAGTAGGTACTAACTAGTATTGAAGGAGGCCAGAGATTTGATTTGTGCCTGGTTAGCTACCTTTTCCTCAGAGCAGAAACTGCTTCCATGGTGTAGTGGTACCAGTGCATCCTGAACTTGCAGTAAGATGTGCTGGGTGTGTTCCCCCAACTCCTTCCTCCTTTCCTTTCTTTCCTATGTGAAATATAACATACTTTTAGTTTTATTATTCCTTGCACAGGGACCTAAATACTTGTTACACTTACCTGAGATATGTTTCCTTCAGTTTAAGAACCAACATTGCTTAACAATCATCATTTTATATGCAAGTACCTTGAGGCTGAATGGGGGTTTGCCATTCACTTGGAAGTGGGAACTGGTTTAGCAGAGATCTGAGAGGCAATCACCTGGACTTGTTCAAGGAAATGAGACTCAGGTGGAATAAGTTTGATGATGTCAAGGAGGGGATTCATTAAGACTGTGTTTCTTCAGAATGAGGGTAGTCTCTACTATAAAAAATGACCATTTCTACCCTTCCCCATAGCCTGGTGCAAGTCCTAGGCAAATTGAGACAATTTGTCACTGGCGAACACTTTTCTAGGTAGATTGCAGACATTAAATGGAACTTCTGGCACAAGCTTATTTGCTGGAAGTTATCACACCCCTTCATCCTCTTTTTAAACAAATAATGAAACAGAGGCTGAGCTGGGTAAAGAAATGTGTCCAAAGCCATCAGTTGCCAGTCTTGGAGTTGAAATTACTCAAGAGGCATCTTCTAGTTCTCACCAAAGCCAGTCTATGCTCAGAGTGTCATTGATCCTTGTTCTAACTCAGTGCCGTCCAATAGGACATTCTTCCATGTTCTGTATTTTTTCTGAGAGATGTGAAAGAAACATCTTCCTCTGAACTGAAAGGGTGCTTATTTCCCCTAAAATGGCTCAGATAAGTCCAGCTTGGTGAGTAAATGAGTTGATTATGGATTACTTACAAACCAATGGAGGACTTATGGGGTGCACTGGTGAAGCCACCCCTCCATTTGCTAAGTTGCTGGTTTTATATAACTCTTACTAAAACAGTCAAAAGTAGGATCAAGGAAAGAAGAGTCCTTGGAAAAAGGTACGTGTACTCCACTCCCATCCCATCCCATCCTTGTTGGGAACTCTGCCGGCCTCAGCAAGCACTGTCAAGGCACTGTGGTGGATGAGCAGGTTGTGCTTCAGTCTAGCACACAGCCTCAGCACCCAGTGAGAGCCCTCCAGACAGCTAAGCAGCGGCCCATGACAGCATGGTGTTATACTGTATTGGCTGGGGTTTTGAAGACTTCTCCCTGCATGCAAGATGGAAATATTCCCTCTCTGCACTGTCCAGTATGGTAGCCACAAGTCACAGGAGGCTGTTGAGCACTTGACACGTGCCTAGCACAGTGGAGAAACTGATTTTCATTAACAAACTTAAATGGCCACCTGTGACAATATAGATTGTACAGTAAATCTAAGTTTGGGGGCTGGGGATTTAGCTCAGTGGTTTCGCCGCCTGCTGCACAAGCTCAAGGACCTGAGTTCGATCCCCAGTACTGGAAAAAAAAAAAAAGAAAAAGAAAAAAAAAAGTCTAACTTTGGTTCTTTCATTGACAATGTGAGCAGTTGTTTCTGAGGTCAAGTTGGATTTGTCACCACTGGGCTAAACCGTAAGCTGCTGTAAGTTTATTGTTTGCTTATCTTGACTTTGCATGCGTGTTGTCTTATTAGTGTTCCTCTTTGTTCTCATTACAATTTTAATGGTTTGGAAATTTTGATTTCTTACAGGTTCAGCGAAATGAGGACAAGTCTACCACTTTGAAACTAGCTGATTTTGGCCTTGCAAAACATGTGGTGAGACCTATATTTACTGTATGTGGGACTCCAACTTATGTAGCTCCTGAAATTCTTTCTGAGAAAGGTAAGTGCTGCACATCACTCTGTGGTGCTCTGGGTCACCTATTAACAAATGTCTTATTTTTAATATTTTGTATTTTTCAATATGGAGCAATTAAAAAATCTCAGAGTTATAACTAAGGTTTCAACCTAGATTGTAATGCAAATATTTGAAGCAGGCTTCCTTGACCAAAGTGCAAGAACAAAAGCCTGAGAACTTTTTCCTCATCAATTGTTAGGAAAAAAGAGGAACAAAAACACAAGCTCAACAGTCAGGATGGGTTTATTTAGAACAAACCTAAGAGGGACTGCCCTGGCACTTAGACCAGACCAGTGACTCTTGTACAGGCTTTGAGGTCTTTTATAGGGTTGTGAACACAAGGTGGGGGGACTGTGAGGGCAAAGGTTCAAAATGGGGCTCTGAGGGAGGTCTTCAGTTGAACATGTAGTTCTGAGACTTGTCAAGAAGGTGGCTAAACCAATGAGATACTGAGCTTCTCAGGGTTACCAGCATGGACAGCTAACCATGGACCTGAGTGGGGTCAAGAGTTCTGGCATGAGAAAATGAAGGAGGGGTCAGCAGAGGGCTCAGCCACCTGAGAAAGGGAAGAAGATCAGGAAAGTGCAATGACACAGAGGCCAACAGCAGATTTCAGGAAGACAGAGAAGCCAAGCAGAACCAGTACCCTTCAGGAGAACTGCACAGATGGCATCAAAATTGGCCAGCAGGAGCTAGGCATGATGGTGCACAGCACACCTGTAATACTACTCTAGCATTCTTGAGACTGAGGTGGGAGGATTACAAGTTTGAACACAGCCTGGGCCACTTAGTGACTTAGAAAGATCATATCTCAAAAATGAACAAACAAAGAGGGGAGATATAGCTCAGTGTGAAGGCCCTGGGTCCAATCCCTAATACTGGGAGAAAAAAGCCAAAAGAGTTCATTAATGACTTATTCCTTTAATATATTCTTGGTGATTTTTGCTTTGAAAAACTGAACTCTGGGGCTTAATGATGAGCATCTAACTTCCATATTATAGCTGCCAAGTGTTTTCCTTTCCTATAGTTAAAAAGTTAGCATATGAAAATGTATATACCCTGTTACAACTTTTTGGGGGATGATTGTGATATGTATCAAAAACTTCACTGTATATTACTTTGTACATTTTATTTTTAGAAAGTTACTTCAAGAAATAATCAGATGTGCACAAATATTTCATATATAAGGATACTCATCAGAAAATTTCTTACAGTTGCAAAAAATTAAAATAAAAACTGAAACCACAACACAGGGGATTCTTTGTGTTGAAGGGAATACTGATATATGTTAGAAATCGTGTTTGTGAAGAATTTTTCTATATTCTTCATAGGAATTCTTATGTGGGAAATGTCATTATATGACATTACATGAATAAAATAGGAAATAAAATGTGTATAATGTGATCCTAATTTTGTTTTTAAAAGCACATCTATGTGTGTTTTTATGTATGTATGTGTGTGGTCCACTCATGCAGGAGACACAGCTAGTAAATATCGGTCTTTTAATTATCATTAAAAACACCAGTAAATAGTTTTCAAATGAGAAAGAAGGTGATGAATAGATTGGAAGCAGACTGCTAGTGTAGACCAGGGCTTCTCAAATGATTTCAGGTATAGGGCCAGGTTTTCAAATTTCCGCTACAGTGTGCACTTGTACATGGTCTTGCTGCATGTGGCTAGAATGCAGCTCATGCTGCAGGCAGCATTTGTCAACACCTGAACTAATCTATGCCTTCTGGGCATACACATACATGATGGTGTGTCCATCCATCATGGACTTGAATATCATAGCCATATCATATTGCTGTAAGTTTCCAAACATTTGTTTTCAATTTCTGTGCTAGTTTTTCACATACTGGCAAGATCATAGCAGAGCGGTTCCTTGGCTAGCCTGAGGAAAACTGGTGTAGACTCCTTTTTTGGAGAAGTTGGCACTAGGGGAAGGGTAGTTGGTAGTAATGCCTACCATACATTTGGAAGTGCCTTTTGCTTACCGAGGGCCTTTATAATTTAGAATTCTTTAGAACAACAGTTCTCCATCATTTATTCTATCACAGTTGACCCCACCTGCTCTCAGGTTTGCTGTGTCTCTGCCTCTGTTTGTGCAGGTTATGGTTTGGAAGTGGACATGTGGGCTGCAGGTGTGATCCTCTATATCCTCCTATGTGGCTTCCCTCCCTTCCGCAGCCCGGAGAGAGACCAGGATGAGCTCTTTAACATCATTCAGCTGGGCCGCTTTGAGTTCCTTGCCCCTTACTGGGACAATATCTCTGATGGTGAGATCTATATTTCCTTCTGCAGGAGAGGAAAGGAGGTGGGGCTGAAATACCTTCCTGGTTCTGACCACAAAGCAGGTTTTCAGATGTGTGAAAAGCCACACAGAGGGTGCCTGACATGGAGCTGAACTGCAACATGTCCCGCCTCAACCTTTATTTCCTCAGCAGCTTCATGGAGGTAGCACTTCCAAAGCATGACTTAATCTGAGATTTAAAGTAAAGATCTAACTACCAGTTACAGTCACCAAATGCTTTTCTTTAAAGAACCTCAGAACTAGAAAATATCAGAAACAACTCTCCTTTGGAAAGAAAAGGCCCATCTTATATATAGAAATGTTTGTGAATAAAATAGACTGAAAAATGGTTAGGTACATGTGAATAATCAAGAGTCCTGGGGCTTACTTGGAGCATGGGGGCTCTGCAAGGTGAGATGAAGATCCCCATTACTTGCATGGTCCTCCTCCCTTTCGGCCCTCAATTCTATTTGATTCTAAATGGAATCTTTCCCTTGTCTCTACTGTTTTGTTTTACTACATATTGCCCTTGCAAAATTGAGAACTAGCTACTTTGGGCTTTTGAATCTTTGAATCTTTAGCTTAAAACATAAGAGTGATGGCGCCACATTTCCCCTAAACATGCTATCTGTAATTGGTTCATGAATTTCTCCCATCCCCAGCCTCTGTCTCCTTGCTGAGATTGGGGGCTAACAAGGGAAGGAGAGGCATGGCTTGCTGAAGATAGAGTGAGAATCTTGAGGTGGCTATATCAGGAACAAGTTGGGAATTGAAGGAAAAAGCATCATTGTGGAAGGTCCTTTCCAATATTGTCCTTAGTTTGGGCATGATTGGCCCCTATTCTGGCCCCATGCCCTAGAGGGCCCTGCTCTTTACACTATCCCCACAGGGTGAGCAGACAGTAGGCCCACAGGGATGTGCCCCCACCTGCCAGAGCCCAGCTTCCCTCTTTTAGACCACTCTATCAGAACCTCCGAATTTCTTATCCAAATGGCACAAGCCATTGCACCAAAGGGTGAGAATGGGTGGGGTGGGTGGTTGGAGGGCATAGAGAGAGCTTGGAATGGGGTGCCTGGTGAGGTCCACATACATGTATGAGAGCCTGAGAATTATCAGCTTCAATCTGGTTTTCCAGCATCTGAGTCCTCTGAGGACCTTGAAGGAGTGATACTGGTGATGGGGCCCGGGCACTTGTGGGTAGAATTTTCCTGGCTTAACTGGGTGGTTTTGGAGGAGAAATCTCGGAGCTCCTGTGCTCAAGTGGTGGCTGGACAGTGGGTGTGGGGAGGGGATGATTGGTGGGTGAGCAGCTGATCTTGAGCAAGAGGCATCCCTGAATAAAGGCAAAAAAGTGGATTTTTTTTTCTTGTGTATGTCTTTATTTTCTTATGTTGTATTTTTTGAGACAGGGTCACAATATGTAGTTCAGGCTGATCTTGAACTTGTTATGTAGCACGAGCTGGCCTCAAACTCAAGGCAACCCTTCTGCCTCAGCCTCCTGAGTGCTGGGATTACAGGTGTGCACCACGGTGCCTGGTTACCTGTGCATTTCTTGAGTGATTGGAAGAGCAGACTCCATGAGCCAGGCTGGGAGAACCAGCAGGCCAGGGAGGGACAATTTCTCCTCTCCACTGCCACCTGGCTCACCAAATATTACCACGTCTCTCTAGAATAAGCCATGGTCCTGGGAAGAAAATAAGATTAAATTTGAATTTGTGTTATTTAACACTTAGATTTCTTTACAAATTCATCTGTTCAATTTTGTCTACATGTAGACATATTTATCAACTTAAGAAGAGTAAAAATACTTGTTAATTTGCGTTAAAATGTTAAAGTATGTTGAGCTATGACGTGTAGCCTCCATTTGTTTTCTTGCTGTGGGTTCCTGGATGTTAGGTGTGGCCCTGACACTGTGATTCTAGAGAAATGAACAGATATATGTACTCTAGAGCTGGGCTGTCCAGCATAGTACCCTCTGGCTACACATAGCTAAATTTAAATGTGGATTCTTTCAGAGAAAATAAAATAAAAAAATCCAGTCCCTCAGTCTCACTAGCCAGATTTCAAATTCTCTATAGTCACATGTGGATAGAGCAGGTCTAAAATGTTTCCATTTTGGATTGGATTGCACTGCCCTAGAATAGGAAAGAACATGGATGTGTGTGCTCTTATTTCATGCATGGAGAGGGAAAATTCAGAAGCACCTGTATTTACTACATTCCCCCCTTCCTCTCACTCCCACAGCTGCCAAAGATCTGGTAAGCCGGTTGCTGGTGGTAGATCCCAAAAAACGCTACACGGCTCACCAGGTTCTTCAGCATCCCTGGATTGAAACGACTGGAAAGATTAGCAAGGTGAACCTACAAAAGGAAGTATCGTCCAGCAGTGAGGGCCACATCCGGAGCCAGCACAAGAGGGTTGCAGAGCAGGCATCATAGTCACTGCCTTGGGCATCTGTTCAGCTCTAATTCTGCTTCAGGATGGAGAAACAAATGGAAGTCTGGAAGAGAAACAGTCAGAGAGGCTTCTGCACATAATTGGAGAATCAGGAGAGATGCACAATGTATTTTAAAACATATTTAAAAAATAAACTGAGTCATAATGTTAAATGTAATGTATTTCTAGATTTGTATATTTAATTCCTTTAATACAATTTTGTTGTTTTTCTGGAAAGAGTTGTCATCAGTGAGGAATTTTTGGTAATCATGATGTGTTTTGCTTCCTCCTTATCATCAAGTTCATAATGTACTACATGAGTGGTGCTTACTAGTGTCTAAACTTCCCCATAAAATTATTAAGGTGAATCATGGTTTTTCTGTGTTAATAAAATAAGCTCTGAATAACAGAGGTGGATCTGTATTCTGATTACTTCTTAATGTTAATGATGAGAGCTGGGGAATTATATTTCAGATATGTCTCCCAAAGCCAGGATGACTACATGTGAGTGTGGTGGACACTTGGTTATAATTGACAAGATCTGTTTATATTTTGGATGTGTCAGTGAAGGTCTCTAGCATTTCATTGTGACCCCAAATTAGATCTGGTGGCGATCTGAAAAATGGAAAGAAGAAATATTGAATCATTCTTGCCTCTGCAGTGATCAGTTGTACTGTTTTCCCATCTCATTATCCCTGAGCCTGAGTCACTTCTACATGAAGTCAGGCACTTGGACAGAGTCTGGGTTAACACCTTCAGATCACAAGGGAGCCATTTATATCACTAACTTATCAGAGATACAGTAAATGGATTACACAGGGGGCTTGAAGGAACCCCAAGTTTGGGCACATTCCCATCTGCAGGGTACAAACACAGAGGGAACAGAACAGATGTTCCAGATTTCAGATGACTCTGAGAGTGCATGAGTTGCAAGCAGAACATATCCTGATATTGTCCACATTGACCTTTCCACGTTATGTGTAACCTGGTTAGTAGGCCAAAGAGAGGCTTCTCACCCATCCTCTGCCTTCTCTATCTGTTTTGGAGTCATCTAGGTGGAGAAGTATATGAGTCAGGAAAACAAGAGCAGTATTAGAGAATTTGGTAGAAGAAATTCTTTGAATGGGTATTAGAGGCTGGAAGAAGCAGAAAGGAGGCTCTGCAGTACTTTAGAGATAGTAAATAAAGAAAGTCGCTTCCATTTCTAGGTAGAGAGCCAAGGGAAGAGGTTGGTGTTATTAGAACCTAGAAGCTTGGGGAGTGAACTCCTTGTAGTGGATATTACAATGTGCCACTTAGATCTTCCTTCAGAGCTGAAGGGAACAAGGTGCTTGGGGTGTTGCTGTCTGACAGCCCTCAGCTGTACAGGAATTGCCCACAGCTGGGGATAGCTGGTTCACAGATCCTTCCTGGGACATGCCACATCCAATAACTCATCTGTGTAGGGGATGAAGGCTCAGAAACTTTTCCTCAGATGGAGATAACACTGAACTATAGCTTCCAAGCTGTCCTTTGGGTGACCGCATCACAGCCCAATTTCTCCCTGCCTGGCTTTGCTTCTTCCCTGTCTCTCCCAGAGTTGATGAACCCAAGAATACTCCTTAATAACATTTTACATGTGAATTTGGATCCCACAATGGCTTCCCAAGGAATCAAGTGTATGGCACCTTCTAGCAACCTGGAACTGCTGCAAATAGATGCCAACTGGTGCTTTACTCCCAGGGGCTCAGAAATGTGGCCCTGTGGAACTGAGAAGCAGACCTTGTGGAGAGAGTGTTGCCTGGAAGGCCATGCAATGCCACTCATTCTGAAAATATGAAAGAGGCTAGAAGCTGAATCTCATTTGTACTAGAACATCTTTTTTTTTTTGCTATCAGAGATTGAACTCAGGACCTTGCACTTGCAAGGAACCACTGAGCTAAATCCCCAGCCCTAGAACATCTTTTAATAAAGACACAAGTGACCTCCATGTCATGAAGTTCAAAACATAGTTTTCAATCTTCATGTTACTGTCATCTGACCCTGTTAATCACTCTCTGAGTTGTTTCTACACCTGAGAGATCACTACTCTGAGTTATTTCTGGAGCTCTTTGAGGTCTCAGCTCACATGCTGTCTCTTCAGAGAATCTGCCTCCCTAGACACTGTCCCACCCTTGTTTTAATCCCTTACCACCATTCTCACTATCAGAAATGATTTTGCTTGTGCTTTTTTTGGTTTATTTTTTTGTGTTCTTGAATATCCACTCCTTCCACTAGAATATAAGCTCTAGGAGGGCAGGAACCTTCTATGATGCTACATTTTCCCAGTTTTCCTCCTACCTTGTTGTCTACTCCTTTGGATCTCATCAGTTCTGTCTTCCAGTTGCTAAAAGTTGTATTTCCTCTCAATTATTCAGAAAATGCTAGTTAAAATCTCAATGAAATACCAATATATACCCATTAGAATGGTTAAAATGAAAAGACTGACCCTGCCAACTATTATTGAGACTGTATAAAAACTGGAATTTAAAAAATATATTTATTGGTACATTTTAGGTATACAATACATTTACATTTATCATTGGGTGTTTGTACCTGACACATGATGTATCTTAGTTCTTATTTTTTCCCCCATTACCTGTGCGCCCTTCACCCCCTCCACCCTTCCCTTTTACATAGATTTTGTTTCCATTTTTTTTCTTTTTCATAATTTTTCTTTTCCCTCTTCCCTTCCCCCTTCCCCTCCCACCACCCCTACTCCTTTGGACCTTTTCCTATTTCAAATTATCAATTATTCATTTTAATCATTTTCATCCTTATTTTCACTTTCAGTTTCTCACACTAGAGAAACTATTCGGTATTT
>NW_004624788.1:14738548-14749278 GCF_000247695.1 Heterocephalus glaber | reverse complement strand
TCTAATTGCTATGGCTAATGTTTCCAGAACAATATCGAATAGGAGTGGTGATAGTGGGCATCCTTGTCTTGTTCCTGATTTTACAGTGAAAAAAACTCTCAAATTTTTTTATATTGCTGGTGGGAATGTAAAATGGTACTCCCCCTTTGGATAATAGTTTGGCAGTTTCTTAATGGTTAAATGTATACGCACCATGTAATCTAGCCATTCTAGCACTAGTTATCAGCCTTGAAGAAATTAAAGAATATGTCCTACAAAGATTCTGCAATATTCGTAGATGCTTTATTTGAAACATCTGGAATAGCTATGAATTAGTGACTGGATAAACATATGGTGGCATTTCCATACAATCAAGAATTTTCATCCATAAGAAGGAATGAACTACTGATACATGAACCACAGGAATGAATCTCCAAATAATTAAGCTGAATCAATGAAGCCAGACCAAAAATAGAACAAAACACCCCAAACCAAACCAAAACAAAACATGTTGATTATTCCATTTATACACATTCTACACGATGCAAAATAATCTATAGTGACAGAAGGTGGATCTGGTGGTGCCCTGGGACAGAGATGGGGAGAGTAGGGAAAGAGGAATTATAAAGGGACATGTTGGGAATGAAGGACCTGTATATTGCCTTGAATGTAATAATAGTTCATGGGTGTATATATTTCAAAACGTATTAAATTGAATAGTTTTCATATGTGCAATTTGCTGTGTGTCTGTTATACCTCATTAAAGCTGTGAAAAAATTGTTGCACTTTCCTCACAGTCCAGTCCTGGGTTATCCTCTCCTTCTCTGCAGTTTCCCCCTTGGCATTGTCATCTACACTCCCTGTCTATTTGTGGGTGATTCTCTTCTCCAAACTTCATTTGTGTCTCCATTCAAGGCTCCTCCTCTAGATTGTAGTCCCATCTGTCCAATTGCCTACATAACATGACCATGTGTAGGCATCGGCTTCTCTCAGGTAGTTGGATAATCATCATGCCCACAAAAGGTCCTCCACCATTGTTCCCTCTCTCAGGGAATGGTGCTGCTGAGCAAGTTCAAAATACTGGCATCACTCTCAGTATCTTGGTCTCTGCCCCTGGAATCCAGCTCATCTCCACTGATTTTACTTTCTCAGCGTCACTTGAATCTATCCACTTAAACTTGCTTGGTTCCTGTCCTGGGGACATTCAAGCTGTTTCATTATTTATAAATGTGCTACAGTTACCTTACTGTATGCATTTCTTGTGTACATTTGGGAGAATTTCTCTTAAAGAAAATCTACTTGACCAAATATTGCCAACTTGATTTTGAATTAATTTATTTTTCCATAAAGGGGAATGAAAATTTTTCTTTCCTCTCATGGTTTGCTGTATGGTTTATTGATTGATTGCCGTACAGTACTGGGGATTGAACCTCAGGTCTCACACATACTAGACAAGCACATTACCACTGAACTATATTCCCTGCTCTTTTTATTTTATTTTATTAGTACATGTTATTTTATTTTGCAGTACATGCATTTTACAATCATCTTGGGGACTTGACACATGTACATAATACAGCTTGTTTCTTTTTTCAATCCCTTTCCTTCTCCTTCCCTTCCCCCTCCTCTAGCTCCCCTTTTGCCATTTTCATTCTTGTTGATATTATTAATCTTAGTTCATGTTTATGGCATATAATGTCCACATTTTGATGTTATTGTACATGGCATATCTTAACCTATTTCCCCATCTCCCCCTTCTCACCTTTCATCCTTTGTCTCCTGGACCCTTCCCATCTGCAAGAGATCCATCTCCTTGTCTCCTTCTTTCATTTTTCTCTTAGTTTGTACTTTGCCTCACTCAGATGAGAGATACCATATGCTATTCAAGTTTGTGTTATTTTATTTTTCAGACATTGTCTTACTAAGCTGCCCAGGCTGGCTTTGAATGCATAGTCTTCCTCCTTCCTTAGCCTTCCAAGTATTGAGCCCAGGGCCTTGTACATGCTGGGAAAGTACTTTGCTGCAGAACTACACTCTCAACTCAGTGCTGCTTTTTAAAATCACTTGGATGCTACTATTTGGACACAACTGAGAAGTAACAACAGCAATGCTACCTTTTAAACTTTGACAATTGTGTAGCATTTTACAGCTCTAAGGGTAAATTTTATGTATATCTCATTTTGCCTCAAATAAAGGCATCAATTTACAGATGGAAAGACTGAGGCTCAGAGAAATAACTTGACCTGCCCATCATCACTTGGCTTACTAAAAATGCCAGCTGCTGGATATGGACTCTGGTGCACAGTGACAGCAGGCCTTCAGTTCTCAAGCCCTCCTGTGCTTCTGACCTTGCTGGTGCACTGGATTATACGACTTGGATTGTGTTCTGAACACAATAAAACTCCTTGCCGTGACCTGTAGGACCTATATGCTCTGGCTCTCAGTACTGCTCTGATTTCATCTTCCTCTCTTTCTCCATTGTTAGTTCTACTGTCATTACACAAATACTTCTGTGACTCCTCAAATACAGCCATCTTCTGCTTTGGGAGCCTTTGTACTGTTTCCTCTCTAGAATGAGTTTCCTCCAGCTCTTTGAGGTTTAAGCTCACAAGTTGCTTCTTCAGAGAATCTGCCTCCCTTAGACACTGTCCTACCCTTGTTTCATTCCCTTAGTGCCATCCTCACTATCAGAAATGATTTTGTTTAATTTTTTTTGGTCTGCTTGTCTGTCCATTCCCCTCCACTAAAATGTAAGCTTCAGGAAGACAGAAATCTTTCTGTCATCAGTGTCTAGAATAGTGCCTAGAAAAATTTAGGCTTACAGTAAATATTTGTTGCATGCATGAAGTGAATCTTTGATTCACTGATGAGGTAATCAAGGCTCCAAGGCAAGCAGGATGTAAACAGCAGAGCTGAAATCTGAATCCATAATTATCAATGACAATGGATTTTCCCAACATGCTACTCTGCCTAGAGAACCTGTAAAAGCTTACCTCTCCTCTTTTCAGTATCTTGATCCTAAGTTTTATGACCCTGCATATGGTTCTGTGTAGATCACCATGGTTACTCTTCTATGGCAGATACTAATGGCTGAGTTTCTGTATGATAGAATCTCCATTAGGGGTTTAAGTACATTGCAGGAGTATATTTCCCATTTTAGGTTTTCTTCAATTGGAGTTCATTTTATAATTGATAAGTCCTTAATACCATTTCCTTTCCCCCTTGAAATCTCTCATTAAACATAGGGTATATCTTATAGTGATGTCGGTTCTAGAATCTGGAAAAAATTGCAGTGAAATCTCTGTAAGCGTTTTCCAGAAAGCAGTAGTACTTGGAATAAATAATAGAAATTTCTCTTTCTTCTTTGGGTTGTATTTTTTCTGTTTCACACAGATACTTTACAGAGTAGCATTGGACATTTATTTTGTTGTTAATGGTATATTGCTTTTCTCCCTGCCTATCTTCCCGATAGGATCTTGGAATTGAATAATATAAGAACATAACGATATATCTAGATCTGTTCTGACAAGTTTCATATCACTGAATATACTTGGAGAAGAAAATTTGACCTTAAGAAAAATTACATTGAGAAATCCAGCTGCTATTATAAAAACCATTCAGCGTGGAGAAAATGATGTGTCTTTTGTTGTTGTACTCATGTAATTTATGTCAACAGAAAGCCAATAACTTCATCATGATCTGAAAGTAAATTTCACTTGAGAGATCTTGTGGTCTCTCCTTGTCTGTAGAAGTCAGCATACTCTTTACTCTAATTTCCCAAATGAACTTTGGTGGGAGGTGGGCGTAGGGGAAGACAAATGGCTCCCTGATGCATCTCATTTCTTATCAGACATCACCAGAGTCTCCCAGGCATTTGACAGTGAGAGGTTTACACAGGAGCATTACAAAGTTAAAGCTGGAAACAGAAACTATGGCTGCAATAAGGAAACTTCCTAAAACTAGAATGTCATTTTAAATTGACATATTTAAATTGATGTATTGCTCTAGCAAACATAGATTCATTCAGTCTTAATGCAAGCTGCTTAATTAATGTTTTGACCTTGGTTTCTCTGTGTGGACACAGCAGGTATAAATATTAGTCTGAAATCACAAGTGTGCAAGAGTTATTGGATAATTTTATTTTCTGTTTTTGTTTTTCTGCTTTTCCTTGTCACTCTAGGGCCTGAGAATCTTTCCTACAAATGCCAGGAATTTTATCTCCATGCTCACACTAATTCCTTCTTGGGATATGGGTCACTTTCTGGGTCTCTACTTAGATGACGGGAAACTCAGAGGCCATATAGTTTTCTCTCTCAATTTCTTTCAGCCAGGAAGATTCTCTTTGTGTTGGTTTTGGGGAGAAACTTTTATTCTTCCTTTTCTCTCTATCAATTCCTTTCTCTGCGTATGCTCTTCACAGTTCTCCAAATTCTCTTCTGGACAGGGCTGGGATTAAAGTGAGGTCAAGCAGATATCCTCCTCAGCTACTACATTTAAGAGTATGCCCGAAAATCATGTTTGTTTTGGTATTATTTTGATTCTTTAAGCCATTGCATGAAAGTCTTATTTACCTTGATTACTGATTTTTTTTGGTTGTGCCTTAAATTTTATAGCCAAGAATAGTGCCTTACTAACCTCACCTAACTGTAGCCACAGATTTTAGAAACAAACACAGTAGATCCTGTGGCTTTCTCCTGTTTTCTGTCTTGACTGGATTCTGAGAATAAGCTTGAATTCAGGAATCAAGAAGGGGAAATTTGGGAGAGACAAGCCCTAAATTACTATCTTAAAACCTCTGGTCATGCACAGAATTAGAGGTGTGGCTGTGTCTCATCTTATTGCAGATGTCACATGTAGGCTTCTAATGCCACACAGAAGACAGGGCTGCCGTTGGAGACTTGGAGAATATATATATCTCTCCATTCACCTCCATCAGCAGCAGCAATTACTCTGCTTTTCAGCTCAGATTTGTGGCTATGGGGGTGTGGCCAGTTGACAAAGTCTATGAGCAAAATCACAGCAGAAATTTTAGCAGATTATGAACCTCCGGACATCTTAGTTTCATTTTTCCTCATTCCTTTGAGGCTGGACTTCTTACTTTCTGATTACAGCCCCAAGTAGCTCTGCACTTTTGCAGTCATTTAGAAACAAAACCTGAAACACTTTTTTCCACAACAGCCTTTGTTCACCAAAATGAGACGAGTGAAGCTTGATTCTATTTTTATACAGAGGTTCAACTCCTGCCCAATAGCTCCAGCACAGGATTGTTATTGGAGTGTGTGTGAGGAGGGCAGTCTTCAGACCTCATGGCGATTTCTTTTATCATGTTCCTCACTTCAGATTTCTCCCTAGGAGAAAAACCAGCACCAGGGAAACAATACAAGGTTGTGAAAATTCAGTAGAACTCTCCCCCTGCCTAGAATCATTGCTGCCTGAGCCTTTGCAGCTGAGAGGCAGCCACCTTTCAAGCTGCCTGGCCTGGCTTTTTCAGTCCTCATAAAAATCCTTTAAGGGCTGAACATCACTCTGTTTTCTGCACTTTGCCTGCTGTTTTGAAAATAAATGGAAGCACCATGGGATATTTTGTTTCATGTTTGCTGCAGCAAAGGCTTCCTTTGCTGAGCAACCTGACACAGGCTTCTCTCCTTTCTATTCACTCAGAGTGAACTGTGTTTTGTTTTCCCAGGTTGTGTGTTTCTTGCTACTTCACATCCCTCCTAAATAGAACAGAGCCAGCGGCCATGTCTCTTATACACACTTCCCCTTATCTCTGCTTTGTTCTTTCTTCTTAAGGCATTTTCTGAACACGTATATCTGTATGTGCTGCATCTTCATTGGGAATTGTAAAGTTGCCAGGAAAATGAGCAGCCTGATCCACTCAGATGGAAAGAGGGCTTATTGTAAGGTCACGGGGAAAGTCTGGAAAGATCTTCATGGGACCCAGACGGTTATCCTTAAGGATTCTCCAGCCTTGCTATCCCAGTGGTCTTGCAGTGAGGCCTTGGACAGGGTGTTCTCCTGTTTTCCTCATTTGCACACTAGCAAGCTTCACGCCAACACACTGATTCTTGTTGCCTCATATTTATGGGTGTCATGAAGCTCATTAAAACAAACCTCTCCAGCTCCTTTTACAACTTGTATCCTCAGACCTGAATCAATCTCTTAGGGTTCTATTTCCAAATTCTGGTGAAAGAAACTGGCTCAATTTGGGTTGGGTGTTCACCTCTAGTCTAATCAGTGTTGTCTGATGGTGATGGGAGGTCACATGGTATATAGGCTGCCCTTTCAGAAGATAGCAAGTTGAGGTAGATTTTCTAAGTGCCATCTCTAAGTGCCTCCCTCTGCTTTCTGCCCGTTACTGTGGGGTGTATCCCAGTAAGCTTTCCTTTCAAGGAAACATGATCTTCTGATAGCCTGACTGCCTGATCTTATATTGCTTAAGGCTTTCCCCACACTAAATTAGACAGTTCTCCTATGTATATCAATATTAAACACTAGATCAGTTAATGCTTCATTCATCTAGAATTTATTCTGTATGAGATATTAAGAGGGATTCCATTTTCACCACCTCCAAGGTGGTTTGCCAGTGGCCCTGACACAATTTTTTTGATTTATCTTTTTTTTAATTTGAAGAATACTTCACTTATATATTCTATATTTTTATACATTAAGTCTACCACTTTATTCTGTATAATTAACCTGTTAATTCAGATGTCAGAAATATTTATATTGTTATATGTTTGGTGGTGCTGGGGATTGAATCTAGAGCCTCTTAACTGCTAGCCACACGCTCAACAGCGGTGCTACACCCTGACACTCTATACCCTAGCTTTAGAAACTATATTTTAATTATCATGGATTACATCTTTTGAATTGTGGAGTCTTTCTGTAATTATTCTGGTTTCTCATCCTTATAGACCAGACCAATTTCATTTGCATAATACTAGACACTGGGCCAGGTCTTGTGAGAGTCATCGGAGGTCCTTCTCCATGGATGGAGGAAATTTACTGGGGGAGTGTCACATTTTTGAGTCTTTTGCCTTTTGGACATGAAGTGGAGATGAATTTGCTCTTCATTGACTGCAATACAATCTACCCCCATCTCTAACCACAATGGCTCAGAGC
Source organism: Heterocephalus glaber (assembly GCF_000247695.1). Next base: position 14,742,174 of record NW_004624788.1, on the reverse strand, counting down.
TGGGTGAAAGCTAAGGTCCTGGGATCCCATCACTTAATTTTTAGCTGGGCCTTTCTTGAAAGTCTGTGGAGCAGGTGGTGAAAGGCTGGCATTCCTTCTAGGGTACCTCTGACTATACTCTTTTACATTTTCACTATTTAGGCATGTGGTTGCTACCCTTCTCTGGTTTCATATTATAAAAATAGTTATGATTTAGAATTTGTATGCCAGGTTTATTTAGATTTCAGAATTGGGAGAAGAGAATAAAATTCACAGATTGGCATTTTTTACAAAAATTTTTAATTTTTAAAAATTAGAATGAAAGGAATTGAACGATACCATTCTTTAAAGGGTATTTCTAAAATATGTGCCTGTGATAGCATTTTATTTGTCTGCAGCTCTACCTTCCTTCTTGCCCTGGCCTTTGCTGCCCCCAGCTTCTGTAGGAGGACCATGCTTCCCTACCCCCATGATGTTAGCCATGTGAACTGCCTTAGCCAATGGGATTCTAGCACATGAGGTGTGAGCAGATGCTTTAAATGTGTTTGCTTATCTTGACCATTTGTACTTCTGCCATCTGCCACAATAAGAGAATCCCCTGAGACTCTCTGGTACCAAGATGAAAGACACTTGGAAGAGACCTGAATCTGGTATGTACACTGAAGTAGAGTGGCTCCGCCTGATCTTTAAAACTGTGAATGAGAAAAACAAATGATTGATACTTTGGGGTTGCTTGTTTTGAGGTAGAGCATTATTGCATCCAAAACCTGGCTCATGATAAGTCATCTGTGGACCCTTTTAGAGGGAGAAAATTCTAGCAAACCTCTGTATTGACATTTGTTCATTCATTCAGCCAAGGGGTGGGGAGAGGAAAATTAGAAGAAATGAAATCATTTTATACAATGTAACCTAAATATTTGAAACAATACCACGTATACATTTCTTATCATTATAATTCATACTTAACCTTACAAGCAAAACAAAATTATAAATTGGATTCAAATAAATCTAAATCAATATATATCAATAATCTATATCACCTTAGTAGGATGAATGATGTCTTGCTTTCACTCAGTTGTCTTTTGCACTGAAAATATACTCCTCACTATTCTGTCTCAGGTTCTTTTGAGCTAGATATGCTTGTATTATTATGAGCCTTGAGTAAATTTTCACTTCATTTTCCTATAATCATGCAGCACTTGCAGCTGATTTCTTTCACTTTTGTTAGTTTAAATACCTCCTTAAGGAGGCTTTCTTTGCTTTCATCAACCCACAATAATTAAAATAGTAGCGTCTGATACAATTCCCTAGCACTATCCTCATCATACAAAATCAAGGCCTGGAGTCTGGTTTGATGATAATCAGGCATATATTTGTATTAAATTTCTTAGATTATTACAAACATGAAAACATACACAAACAGCTCACAAATCTTGGAGAGAACTGTTGACTCTCAGCGTACTTCTCTAGGTTGGGACCTGCTCTATTAAAAACACTTTGTTCATGGCAAGGAGAAAGGATGGGCAAACCAGACTTTTCACATGTCTGGGCAGTAGGTGGTGCTCTTGACATTAGGAATCATACTGGAGCCTGCAGTCCTGAGGGTTGGTCAGCACTAGCATAAATTTGCTAGTGTTGCATTGTGGTGATTTTGTTGCTTTTTAACCTTTAAAAAACACCTTCAATGTGATGATCTTATGTGTACTATGTCAACCATGCGTAACCCAGGCAAGCGATGGATGGGGCTGCTGTTCAATCCTTGGGCAGCATTCTATTTTTTTCCCCATGTAGGGTGTAAAGCACCACTGGCCCCAGCCTCATAACTGATGGTTTTCCGGGAAGACCTTTGTACCTTCCCTAGACACAAGCAGACTGCAGTCTCCTAAGATAGTCTACACCAGAGCCCCTCATTTGTAGGCAAGTGCGTCAGATCAGTGACAGGGGGAGGGTGCAGTCCTTTCTGCTCTGGTCCATGATAGGTTGATGAATTGCGCATGTGGTGATTTTACCCTCAAAAACCAACATGGAAACCCTAGCATACATTTCTCTTTAGTGATGTGGAGGACCCAAGACACTTTGCTTTCAGTGTGCTCTGTGACCTCAGTTGCTCCTAGGCTTGGTTTTCTACTCAGGAACTTAGGATATACAGTTGTAGGACACCTCATGTGTATGATATATAAGGAGTTATCCTGAGTTTTCTGCAAAAATTAAACATAAATCATACAATATAAGGTGGAGGGATCACCTGGGCCACATTTCACGTTGAACAGCTAACCATTTAGTGCCCAGGGAGAGGAAAGAAGCTTGCTCAAAGGAGTGAAGCAGATAGGTAGTAAGGCTTAGATCTTTCTCTTCCAATCCAGTTTTTCTTTTGAATGAACAGAATGAATTTTTTTCCTTAACAGCATGATCTTACATACATTTCCATGCCAGCATTGTGCTGGGGGCGGTACACCTGGATCTGTCCTGCCCAGGTAATCCCCACTGTTGAAACCGACCAAATTCACACTATACAATGAGAATAGCATACATGTTCACTAACCTAACTCAAATCTACAGCATGTTAAAGTTTGTAAGTATAGCTAATATCATATTACTTTTAACATTTTGAAAGTGTCTTTGATAACATATGTATGTCTATGCCAGATTTTTGGGAGTCTTATAGCAAGTATTATTTTATTTTTAAAGTCAAAGGCTAATTTACATAGTAAAATGCACCTAAGTATTTTGCTTGATGAAATTTGTGAATCAAGTAATTGAGTTTTGAGAAGAAAACCAATTATACTAACTCTTAAGGAGGGAGCTGGATTATCACAGTTTGTATCTGAGGGAAAGAAAATTGCTCTGTTAGGCCTATCTGAAGTGGGAGAAGGACTAAATCTGAGACCCTACCAGTTCTCCTGGGCTTCTTAAGGGAGGCAACCCTTGACTTTGCCTCCCCAGGAACTCACTAGACCTCCTACAGTTTATTGGAGGAGATGCAGGGGTGCTCACTTTGATAGCACATATACTACAATTAGAGAAGATGCTGGGGCAATTTTATTTAGATTTCAAAGAACAAGTTGACCACACACAACAACTAGAGCCCCTAATTGTTGGCTCTTATTTGTGGTCCCAGGTGCCCTTAGTTAGTCATCTAGAGTCACCCTTCATTAAGGTGGTCAAACACCAAGCCTGTCTTGGTCCACTAAAGAGACTGCTTGTGGCTGTGGGTTTCAAATGCTTAAAATTTAGTTCCTACCTTCTAAGTCTTTGTCTTCTGTCTCTATTTCGTATTTCCTCCTGGGTCTCTATAATTCTAGTGGCAGGTTTCTGCAAAGTCTATTCCTGCCAGTATGTTGGGGTGGAGTGAATCTGTGGATCTAAGTTGTTTTTATTTTTTTAACTTGAAGGAGTGGTTTAATTGGCCTCATCATTTCAGGGGATTCAGTCTGTAGCTCGCTGGCTCCAAGGCAGAAATACCATGGTGGAAGGGCATGGCAGGGCAATGTTGCTCAGTTCATGGTAGCCAGAAATCAGAGCACGAGAACATTGCTGGAGAGGAAGGCACCATAGACCTAATATAGTACACAAGTTCATACCTCGATAAACCATCCATACTCGCTCAAAAGTGTGCTTTACTAATCTGCTGTTTTTATTTTTTTATT
>NW_004624788.1:14679283-14691820 GCF_000247695.1 Heterocephalus glaber | reverse complement strand
TTATCTTAGTAATTCTTTCTGATTTCATTTTTCCCAGATCCTCTTGTGTTGCCAGTTCAGAGAGTCCAGGTGGTTGAATATCAGATTGTTCCATCTCATTTCCCTTTGGGGTTGCTGTAGGTGATCTGGAACTCTGTTTTTGAGGCTTGCTTATGTGTTTTCTCATTTCCACGGGAGGGGGTTGCTTCTGGCACCCATGCAGCTCACCTTCTGTGCCCTAGGAGCTTGGGATGGCAGCGGGGGAGCTTCCTTCTGGGTGCTGCGACCGGCTGAGCTTCTCTGCCCTAGGAGCCTGGGATGGAGGTGGGGAGCTTCCTTCTGGGTTCTGGGACTGGCTGAGCTTCTCTGCCCTATGAGCTTGGGATGGCAATGGGGGAGCTTCCTTCCAGGTGCTGGGGCCGGCTGCACTTCTCTGCCCTAGGAGACTGCCTAGGTTTTTTTTTTTCCTTCCACGGTTACATAAGAGTTGTTTATACATCTAGATACTAACTTTTGATCCAATATAAAGTTTGAAAATAATTTGTTTCATTATTTAGGTTGCCTTTTCATCCCATTGATTGTTTCATTTGTTGTGAAAAATTGACAGTTTGATATTATCTCATTCTATTTTTGCTTTTGTTACCTGTGAATCTGGTGTTTTGTAAAAGAGAACATTGCCCTTTCCAATATCATGAAGCTCTTCTCTTTTAAGGAGTTCATAATTTTGGGTCTTGTATTTAGGTCGTTGATCATTTTGAGTTAATTTTTATTTATAATATAAATTAAGTGTTTTTGTTCATCTGTTTGTACAAGGATATCTAATTTTCCTATCCCAATTTGTGGAAGAGTATATTCTTTTTCCATTGTGTAGTCTTGGCAACTTTGCTATTATTTGAACATATATACAAGGTTTACTTCTTGGCTTTATTTTCTGTTCCATTGGCCTATATGTCTGTCTTTATGCAAATGCAGAAGTGATTCAATTTTTGATTTAACTTTTATTTTTTACAATTATTTATTTATTTATTATTTATTTATTTATTTATTTATTTTTAACTGGGGATCAAACTTGTGTCCTTGCTGTTTTGGGGCAGGCAGCAGAACCACTGAGCTAAATCCCTGGCTCTGATTTAACTTTTAACTTCGGGTCTGGGAGTATAAATGCATGAGGCCTCTAGCTGGGGTTTTTTTTTTTCCTCAAGATTATTTTGATTTGGGATCCTTTGAGATTCCATATGAATTTGAGGATTTTGTTTGTTTCTTCAAAAATGCCTGTATAATTTTGATTGGGATTACAATGAATTTGTAGTCTACTTTCAGTTGTATAGAGATTTCAATAATATTAAATATCACTACTTATGCATATGAAATGTCTTTGTCTTTTATTTCTTTCAACAATATTTTATAGTTTTCATTATACAGATCTTTTGATTCTTTGTTTACTTTATTCCTGAATGTCTTAATCTTTTTGGTACTATTGTGAATGGGATTGTTTTCTTAATTTTCTTTTTGTATTTATTGTTACTATATAGAAAAATAACAGAGTTTTGAGTGTTAACTTTACATCTTGCAGGTTTCCTAAATTCATTTATTAGTTTAACCACTTTTGTGTAGACTCCTTATAGTTTTATGCATGTGAGATTATGTCATCTATGAGCAGAGATAATTTTATTTCTTTTCCAATTTTTATGCTTTTTATTTACCTTTCTTACTTAATTGCTCTGGCTATGACTTGCAGTCCTATGGGGATAAGATTTTGTCAAATGTTTTTTCTTCATCATTGAGATGATCATCTGATTTTTGCCCTTTAGTGTATTAATATGATGTACTACATTTATTGAATTTTATGTCTTGGTCCATGTTTGGACCCTGGTGATAAGTTCTACTTGGTTCTAGTGTATAGTTCTTTTAATGGACTATTGAATTCGGGTTATTAGAGTTAGGCATTAATATTCATCAGGGATATTATTCTGTAGTTTTATTTTCTTGGCCTGTCTGTCTGGCTTTGGTTCTGGCATCATAAAATGAGTTTCAAAGTGTTCCCTCTCCATTTTTTGTAAGAGTTGAAGAAGGATTGACATTAACTCTTTTAAAAATCCCTTATTTTTTTTATTAATACATGTTTACAGTACATATTATTTACATTCTTTGTAGGGAATTGGTACATGTACATAATGCATCTAAATTCCTCTTTTTTATCCTTTTCCTTTTCCTCCCCCCTTTACCCATCTCTTTGATTTTTTTAAATTTTGTACATTCTTTGTGGAGGATTGATAGATATACATAATACATTGTAATCCCTTTTATCATCCTTTTTCACTCTCTTCCCCCTCCCCCCTCCTTGATACCCTTCCCATTTTAGAAAGCTATACTTCCCTACTTCCTATTATCTATCTTTTATTTTGCTCTTTACTTTTATTTTGAATTTTTCATATGGGAGAAACCATATGATATTTAAGCTTGGGTGCCTGATTTATTTCAGTTGATGCTATGGTCTCAAGGAACATCCATTTAACCAAGTAAGTCTTATGAATCACTCAATTTTATCTTTATTTATGGCAGAGTGGTACTCCTTTGTGTGTAAGTGCCATGTTTTCTTTATCCATTCTTTTGTTGATGAACATATATGTCACTTCCAACATTTAACTATTCTGAATTGTGCTGCTATATACACAAGTATGAATATATCTCTGTAATTTAATATGATCCCATTGTTGATTCTTGGTGTTATTTTCTGTGTAACCATGATTTTATTCAAAAAGTCTTTGCCTATGGGTAAAATTCTTTTAAAAATATTTGATAGAGATTTCCACTGAAACCAGCTGGTTCTGTGCTTTTCTTTGCAGAGTTCTTATTAAGGATTCAATTTACTTAATAGTTGTAGATCTTTTCAGACTTTCTATTTAGTCATAAGTGAGTTTTGGAAGATTGTATATTTCTAGGAATGTTTCCATTTTTTCTAGGTTATCTAATTTATTGGCATGTAATTGTTAATAGTAGTCTCTTATAATTCTTTTTATAACTGTACTAGTTGTACTGTTTCTTCTTTCATTTCTGATTTTAGTTATTTAAGTTTCTATTTTTCTTACTTAATCTAAGGACTTGTCAATTTTGTTGATCTTTAAAAAATTAAACTCTTAGTTTCTTGATTTCTGTATTTTTTCTATTCGTAATGGAAAATATGTGTTTTAATCATTATTATTTCTCTCTCTTTGCTAACTTTGGGTTTAGTTTCTTCTTCTTTTCCTAGTTCCTTGAGGTATAAAGTTGTTTACTCGAGGTTTTTAAAAAAAATTTATTGTAGCTATTTAGCACTACGAATTAGCACTGCTTTGGTTATATTTCATGCAGTCTTATCTGTTGTGTTTTTGTTTTATTGCCTCAAGATATTTTCTAATTTCCTCTGTAATTTCTTTTGATTCATTGGTTGTTCAGGACTGTATCGCTTAATTTCCACATACTTGCAAATTGTCTAGTTTTCCTACTGCTTTTGACTTCTAGTTTTATTTTATTGCAGTCAGAAAAGAGAGTTGGTTAAATTTGTTAAGGCTTGTTTTGTGTCTCAATACATGGCCTATCCTGGAGATTATTTTATATGTACTTGAGAAGAATGTGTATTCTGCTGCTATTAGCTGAGGTTTTCAATATGTGTCCACTAGGCTCAATTGGTCTGTAGTGTTTATTACGTTTCTGTTTCCTTATTAATATTGGGCCTAGTTTTCTGTCCACTTTGAAAGTGGTAGGGTATTCAAATTTTCCACCATTATGGTCTCCAATGCTACATAATATTGTTGCTCAAGTTTTTACAGTTTTGGCTATTCAGAACTCTTTTGGTTGGATCTGTGCCCATTTCACAGATCCTCATCATTGTGAGTTCATCTGTTTGTTGAATATTGCCTTAATTTTTGGCACCACAATATGTCCAGCTTGTCTTATATATATTTCCTATCCTAATCTCCAAATCAGTCATTTTTCCAAGGAGCTCTGATTTCTTTTCTTGGCTAATAGCATTAGAAATGGTGATGGTTAATTTTATGTGTCAACTTGGCTGTGTTAAGAAATGCCTGGATAGCTGGAAAAACATTATTTATGGCTGCATTTGTGCAGATATTTCTGGAGCAGATTAGCATTTAAATCAGTAGTGTGAATAAACAAAATCTACTCTTCCCTGTATGTGTGGACATCATCCGATCTGTTGAGGGCCTGAGTAGACAAAAAATAACTTTCTGTTTTTGCTAGGAAATCTGTTTTCTCCTGACCTGGGATATCAGAGCTCCTGCAGACTCTGGTGCTTACATAGGTGGTTTGCTTTGTTCTCATGCCTTTGGACTTGGACTGAATTATACCTCCAGGTTTCAAATGGCATATGCTATTTGAGACTTCTCAGCTTGTGCATTTTCATGAGCCAAATCCTATCCGAAATCCTTTTCTTCTCTCATTGTCTCTCTTCCCTTTAACACACACACTTACTATTGATTATATTTCTTGAGAGAACCTTAAACAGAAACTAGGATCACTGGGAGTGCTTATTGTCACTGAAGTATCATTGTGTCAAGGCCCTCTCAGGTAAGAATGAATATATATATATATCCATAAATATTTCTACATGCAACAACCTATCTATATATGAAGCTAAACATAAGTTTATATTGATGTCTCCAGCTCTAATCTATTACTAGATGGGTAAATTTCAGCTCCTCCTTTGCTTAGCTTTAAATTTCCATTCTAACAGTGGCTCCTACAATCTGCCATCCATTTACTTGTTCAATTTAATTGTACATATACTGTATAACAGTATCAGAATTACTGATTTGTTATCTTCACAGGAAACAACTTTTTCAACTAGAGTATAATACTTATGTATAGTTCCTCCACAGATACCTATGCCAACATCTTTTTCTCCAATGACTTTAGTGAAGTTGTTTATTATAGCTGAAAAACAGTTTAAGAAAACTATATTCTGCATCCCATTCTAGGGCTCTCTTGATTTTCTAAATGATTTCTCTCCCCAAACTTTCATACATTAAGGTTCACTTTTTTTTCTGTAAAGTTTAATGGGTTTGGACAAATGCATAGTCTCATATGCCAATCATTATAGTATCACACAGAATAGTTTCACCACCTTAAAAATCCCCAGTGTGTCACCTGTTGATTCATTTTCACAAAATGTTCATATTTGTGTGCATCTATTTATGGGCTCTCTTTTCCTTTCTATGGATCTATGTGTTTTTTTTCTCATCAAGATCATCCTGTCTTGACTACTGTAGCTTGTAATACCTTTTGAAATCTAGGAATGTGAATTCTTCAACTTTCTTCTCCAGGATTATATTGCTAACCTGTTTTGGTTTTCCAGATAAACTTTAGAATAAGTTGGTTGGTATCTGCAAAACAGTTTGTTGGAATTTTCATTGGGGTTGCATTCTACCTATGGATAAATTTGGTGAAAATTAACATTTTAACAACATTGAGTCTTTCAATGCATGAACACATATAACTTTCCAGTTATTTAGATCCTCTTTAATGCCTCTCTTTAGTGTTTCAAAAAACTTTTTGCATGTATTTAGTATGTATTTTGTTAGGGTTAGACCTAAGAATTTTATTTTGTTTGGTGCTAATGTAGCTAGCATTACTTATTTAATTTCAAATTCAGTGGATTCATTGTTGATATACAACATATATTTTGATTCTAGTCTATCCCATGCATTTTCCATTGAATTTTTCTGTCGGGAAAGCATCAGGAGTCATATGAGCTTATGTTCTTAGCTATGAAGATAATATTTGGTGTTTTCACTGCTATCAGGGAAAAGAAAAGACTGGGACTGTCTCCTTTGAGCTTTTGAAAGGCAGCTTTACTTTGGACCTTGAGTTCATCTTTACAGAGGATTTTTTGTTTTCATATTATCTTACCATCTGAACTTGTGGAGATATTTCTTTTTCTTCTTAATATTTGCAGTGATACAGAATTTTGGCACTACATGGAAGGTAGTAGCTGCCTCATTGTCTATGTCTGGATTCTCTTTTCAGGCCCCAATTTTGCACACAAAATCAAATCAGCTTGACTTTCTACTGGAAATGATACAGAGATTTATGTTGGCTTATAACATTTAGCTTTATGTTTCTGTCTTCCAAAAAAACAGTGGAATGGGAGCTGTGTCAAATTTGCCAGAAACAGACCTCAAAACAAAGACTCATGTGCAAGTGATTTGTGAGGGAACCACTCCCAGGAGAAGCAGGAGAGGGAGTTGGAAAGCCAAACAAGGTGGGACTTCAGGGAAATCCTCATCTGGGCCAAATTCTGAACGGGAGCTCTGAAGTGTGAACCACACAGCAGTTTATTTAGCCTAGGCTTGTATCCTCCTGCACCTGCTAGTCACTGGCCATGGCCACCTTAGGAGGACAAAAACTCCCAGGAGCTTCTGGAAGCTCCAGTAGATCACAGGTAGTGCCCTGAAGAAACTGCAGTTGTAAACTATTAGGAATGAGAAATGTAGAGGCAGGGAGATTGGCATGCCTAATCAGAGAGAGGATCCCACTGACAGTAGATACTTCCTGAGTCTTATATAGTGAGAGTACATGGAGGGTAGGGGCAGCTTTAGCAGGTTGAACATTGATAGTTCTTTCCACTTTCATTTCTCTCTCCTTAAATGAAGTGTGCCCAAACCCTTTTGCTCCTTATACCTGATATAGAAACATTTACTATATTTAGCTTTGCAGTAGAGAGAGATCATCATTTTACCACTTTTTTATTTACATGGTCATAGGGCTGCTCTTTTCACCACTCACTGTGTCAAATCCTGTGTTAACCAGCTTTTTTGTCACTCTAACAAAATGCCCAAAGTAATTGATTTATAAAGAGAAAAGATATATTTTGGCTCATGGTTTAGGAGATTTCATTTCACGATCAAGTGGCCCCATTGTTTTGGGCCTCTGGAGAGGCAGCACATCATGGCAAGGGAACATGATGGAGCAAATCATTCATCTCACCATCCAGAAGGCAAAAGAGGAAAGGAAAGAAATGGGAGTCTCACAATCCTCTTTGTGTGTGTGTCCAGTGTTTTAGGCACTTCCCACTGGGCCCCACCTTTTAAGTGTTTCACCACCTCCCAGTGGCACCACCCTAAGCACCAAGTCTTTAATGTAACAACCAATGGGGGGCACTTTTCCAAGCATAGCAGAGTTCATGGCTGTAGCAGAAGAGCATATTTCTTGTTTCAAAAATATATAGCATGGGCCAGGGGTTTAGCTCTGTGGTGCTGCTGCCTGCCTCGCAAGCGCAAGGACCAGAGTTTGATCCCTGGTTCAACCCCCCCCTAAACAAACAAACAAACAAACAAACAAAAAATATATATCTCAAACTCTCTTTTTGCTGGAAGGTGCTGATTTAATTTTTAAATTATCTATGCAGTTTCATATCATTTTACTTTTAATTATCACATCCATCAGGGGATTAGGTAGTGAAGAGAGAGAAGCAGAGACTTGAACAGGCCTAAAATTGACATGAATCTGGTAAGTAAGGAACCTCTTATTATTATATGCTGAGCCCTTCTACATGGTGTTGCATGAATGTTACTTATTTAGGCAGCACAGGCTTCCTTAAAAGTCATAATTTGCAATGATGTCTTTGGTGATTTTGGATGATGAGAGCTAAGGTGCATTATCAATCAACCTGAGAAGCTAAAATTAGTAGATGAAGTCAGTGGACATGGGGCTCTTTTTTCTGTCTGGCATGAAAATAGATAGGTAGCAGGATGCTTAAACCCTCTCTTTCTTGTCCCCTACCTGCTCCTTCTTCCTGCATACAGGCAGAACATCGACAAAGGTGGCAGAACTGACCCATCCACTCCACTTTGGTTTTTTCCAACACAGTTCATGTCAGTGATATATTTATAGCTACTGCATCTATCATGTAACTGCTGTGTCCTCATCATTATGGAGGTGTCAGGTGTTCTGCAGTGGCCACAGTAAACAGAAAAATTGCATATGTATATTCTACTTGGCACGATTTTAGTGTGAAGAATAGCTGTTCTCTTAAATATTTGCCCAGAACATTATGGATCAGTTTAAGATTAAGAAATCAGTCCTCATGCCAAAACTCTGCCAGTAAGCAAGTCTCAAAAGGCAGTTTAGATGACTGTCCATTACAGCTATTCACCTATTATATTTCTGTATAAAGTTAGTGATGCCACACTATTAAAATCTGTATAAAATTGGTATATAATCCAACTAAATTTCTGTTTACATTTTCTACTACATTTACTTGTAATGAATGGTTGCAAGCTGATATATAGAAAAACAAAATTTATGTAGGACTGGGAGGTTTCCGGAGACATAGGACTTTCAGGGCTAAAATGAGGAAATTCCCAGGCAAGCCGGGATAAGTTGATAATGCTAAATCACACAACACATTGATTTGTAATAATAAAATCTAGGCACTGACCCTTAAGAGGCAGGCTTCTGAGTTCATTCTGATTCTACTTGCTGTGGGAAATTGAATGACTCAATTCTTTTCCTACTTGTCTTTGTTCAAACTACTATGAAACCTTTGTTTCATATGTATGTAATGGTTTCAAATCTACTTCCAACATATTCAGATATGAAAAGAAAAGTTAGTCTATTAATTTCACTGATTCCAGGTCTGGAACCTTCTCCCTTGCTAAGGCCCATGAAATGCCTGGATCTTTCAGGGATAACTGGGTGGGTTTTTCTCTTTTGTTGGGCATAGACTTTCCTCTACCATGCTCTCCTTTTGGCAGAGACAGCATTTGTCTTGTTTATTCTCAGGCCATCATAAGTGCAGTATACATAGGAACTTTGGCTTACTGTTAAGGGGATAATAATAAAAAAATCTGGAAAAGTTTGACTCATATTCATTCAATGTACCATAGCAAATTTTTGCTTTTCACTTGGGCAGAATTCAAATGTAAGTATAATGTGGTTCAGTGATAGAGATTTCTGCTAATATCTTATGACTACATAGCTTTAGTAGAAGGGAATTAAAATCAAGGAAGATTAGGATAAAACTTTTGGAAGAGTCTTTAACTTCACTTGTAAATACCATTTTCTCACATTGGAGAGAAACCGCAGGCCAAGCTGTGGTTGCCTGCCTTGTGACCCAGCAGCCTGTCTGTTGTTATAATGTGCCTGGACCTGGGAAGCTGGCAGAGGGCTCCTCCTTTGCACTGCCATTGTAAAAGCGTCTTGACGATAGCAACATATTTGTTTTATTGGCATAGAACCTTCATCTCTCCTCCTTTCTAAGCAAATAACATACAAGTGGTTTTAAATTCTCCTCAGGTGGAATGAATATGTAATGTTTCATGCTTCCTAGAGAATAATTTCACAATTCCATTGCTTTCTTTTTGGTGCCGGGGATCAAACTTGGGACCTTGCACTTGTGAGGCAGGCAGTGGAACCACTGAGCTAAATCCCCAGTCCCAATGCCATTACATTTTAAAGAAGATTTTTATAGTTAGTTTATAGTTAGTTTTATAGAAGAAGATTTTTTATAGTGACTGTTAAAGGTGCTTTTCAGGTATTCCTTTTCTCCCTGCCATTCACTGCTAAACTGTAGTTTACATTTGGTATCTTATTTCTCTAGCTCTTACATATTCAACTTTCTCTTTTAGTAATAAGCACCTTTCAGAGGAGATGGTGTATGATTTTTGGACATATGCTGGGCAAGATGAATACTCCTAAAGACCTCTATTTTTTTAAATGCAAATTTGATGCAGAAAAACATTTCCTTTGTTCTATTTGGCTCCAGAAGCATTTACTACTACTTTTCAATTTTCATTTTTTTCTCAGTACTTATTTACAGTACATAATATTGCATTCCTCATGGGAAGTTGGTACATGTGCATAACACATCTCAATTATTTTTTCGCTCCTCCCATCCCTTGGTCCCCTTCTCATTTGCAAAAGATAAGTAGTAGCAGTGACCTTCAAAAGTAGTAGTAGAAGGTCACTACTACTACTTTTGAAGCTTTTATTCACTCTATAAAGTTCAGTATTAATAACTATAAGAATCAGAGGGAACAATCACTAACTACATGTACTATTTGAAAGTAACCATGTTTTCACAATAAATAACCTCTTCAACAAGAAAACCATTGCCTCTTCCATGGTCAAAAATCCATGTCCAATCATTTAATTACCAGGAAAAACTAAATTTCTTGGATTTGTTTTCTTGATCTTGTGCACATGTGTGTGTTTGTGTATGAATATAATTATTTTGAATCCATGAATTTTGTATTAGTTTTTTGTACTGTGTAACAAGTTGCCAGAAATTTAGAAGCTTAAAATAATATCATTTACTAGCTGACTCTTCTCTAGGTCAGAAGGCCAGTGAGGCATGTTTGGGTTCTCTGCTTATATTCTCAAATGCACATTTTTTGTCTGGATGTTTTGGAGAAGAATCAGTTTCCAAGGTTATTCTGGGTTTTAGTAGAATCCAGTTTCTTATTGTTGTAAGACTGAGGTCTTGTTTTCGTGAAGGATGTCAGTTAGGGTCACTGTCAGCTTTTAGAGGTTGCTTCTAGATCCTTTGCACTTGGGCTTCTCTATTTTCAAAACCATCAGTGGCAGCCCATGTTTCATTTATGTTTAAATCTCTGACTTTTTATCCCATTCTTCTGTCAGGCTTGTGTTGTAAGCAGAACCTGTGTATTAATCTATTTTTTGTTGCTCTAACAAAATTCTTGAATCCACCTACTTTATAAGAATAGAGATTTATTCAGCTCACAGTTTTGAAGGATGAAGGTCCAACAATTGGAACCTCTATTTGTTCAGCTTCTAGTGAAGTCCTTATGGTAAATGACATCATAATGTTGGGAACTCATACAGAAGAAATCATGTGGTGAGCCAGGAAGCCAGAGCAATTCATAGGTCAAGTTCACTCTTTTTATAACAATCCATTCTCATGGGAACTAATTTTATGAGACTGGCTTTAATCCCTTCAGAAGGCAGGACACCCAACTTCCACTAGGACCCACCTCTCAAAGGTTTTGCCACTCTTAACAATTCTATGTTGGGTACCAGTCTTACAGCACATGAACTCTTGGGGGACAAACCATACTCAAATTAAGACAACCTAAATGCAAGTCTACTTGCAATGTCATTAACATTTGATAGTCAGGACAACAAAATCCAATAGAGGAAGATTTTTCTTTAGTCCATCAATAATATACAAGGCCTCCAGAAGAATGGTAAGCAGGGTTAATTATTTCAGATTTGAATCCCCACCCAGAATCCTCTTTGAATAGAGAAGGAGGAAAGGAATTGGGCTTCAGCTTTCCCTCCTCCAGGGTTCCTCTTAACTAGCTTTTTTTCTTTCAGCCCCTGTAGGAAATATTTTCCTTAAGACTTCTACTCTTTCTTGCACACACCTTCAGGTCTCTCAATTTTTAAATATTCTGCTTTTTCATCCCCCTTGCTTGCTTTTAGTCAGTCCATTTAATTTGCCATTTTTTCTTTTAACTGGATGAATCACTGGAAGGGAAAAGATCCATGAAGATAAGAGAGGGAATGAAAGTTGTTGGTTTCTATAAGATAATCAGTTTTGTATTGCCAATAAAGGCTGCACAAAATTTCTGTACACCATTTTTATGTGTACAGAAGAAACAGTGCCATTGTTTCTTTTCAGTGTTATCTGAGTTTTCCTTTCTATTAAACTAGTAGACACATGTCCAGCCTGGTTGGGCTTATGAAGTTTGTTTGGGCTTATGTTAGAAATAATTGATAAGTTTCCTCACTCACAAACTGCTTTAATGACTGGAAAAACACCAGCCCTCTTCCTCATATTCACAGTTTAAATCCTTCTTGGATTTGAGAATACCATTTTATTCACAAACAGGCTCTCATTACAAAATTTAAGTCACAATTGACATGCACTATTGGTCAACATAAATGAATCCAGGATGTTCAACTTGTATCTTTTTAACTCATTCTTTGCAGAAATAAAACAAATAGACTATTGTTGCATTTCAAATAGAGATGTGTGTCATAGGGTCTTTTATCAGTGTATTTACTGGAAGTGAAAAATGAAGTCAGAATCTTGGGACAGAAAGGAACTTTGACTTGGTGATTGCTTTGGTCTGAGGACTGGCATTATTATTAGGGTATATGAAAATTATTTAAAACAGTTTATCTGCTATTTCAACTTTGACTATAAAGTAAAAGCATTTCTATCACCAAATATTGCTTAATATACTTATGTTAAAATTAGAAATATTAGGCCGCCATCCCACGTGCCTAGGGCAGAGAAGGTGAGCCGGTCCCTGCACCCGGAAGGAAGCTCCCCCGCTGCCATCCCACACTCTTAGGGCAGAGACGGTGAGCCAGTCCCAGCACCCAGAAGGAAGCTCCCCCGCCACCATCCCATGCTCCCAGGGCAGAGAAGCTGAGCCACATGGGTACCAGAAGCACCTCCCCCCCAGGCTCCCTGTGGAAATGAGAAGACACTGAAACAAGCCTCAAAAACAGACTTCTGGATCACCTACAGCAACCCCAAAGGGAAATGAGATGGAACAATCTGATATTCAACCACCTGGACTCTCTGAA
>NW_004624788.1:14580346-14597951 GCF_000247695.1 Heterocephalus glaber | reverse complement strand
TCTCACAATGCAGTCCAGGCTGGCCTCGAACTGCAGCGATCCTCCTGCCTCAGCCTTCCAAGTGCTGGTATTACAGCTATGCACCACCATGCCTGAGTATAATTTGTTTAGTACTGTTTCTTTCTAATGAATTGACCATTCCATTTGCCAAGTTCTGAAATGGCCAACAGACCATAGAAAGACATCTCTTTAGGCTCCTGCTTGAAACCAACAGCTTCAGAAAACTGCTGGCCTTGATTCAGGGCCAGTTGTCATGGAATTTTCAATATAAGCATTGTCTTACTTTTTATGCAAATTGGCTATATTTTCATAATGCCCACTTATTTTCTTTTTCACACTGAAATAGGGAAATCTCTCTCTGGATCTCATCTTTAGCCCTTATCTGGGTGGGAATTGATGTGTGTGGTCCTAGGTCCATGCAGTTTCTGCCTGAATTCTGTATGGAGGCTGCTGGGAATCATTCCTGCCTAGCATGAGTCATCATTAGTCCTCCATAGGGGAAACAGGAATTTAAAAAAAATATTTGGGATGTTTTTCTTTCTTTAACAAAAAGAATATGATAAATGGCATATGAGAGGCCACCTCGACAGGCTTTTGTGTGAGCAATGAGGCTGGTTTATTCTGCCTGCCTGCAGATGGGCTGAGATCAAGAAAGATTTCAGCATTTGGTCAGAAGAGAAGAAGAAAAGCAGTTTTATAGGGTTTGGGAAGGGTGTTGTCCCAAGAAATCTGGAGGGGGGAATGCTTATGGTTGAGGTTCTCAGAATGGTCAGTGCAGATGTGCAGATATCATCAGACTTTTTGGTGCCAGGGGGATTGCAAGCCCTGTCCTGATTTTTTTTTCCCACCATTTAGTCTTTTTATCAAAAATAGTTCAACTCTTCTTGCAAAACAAAAACAGAATAGTACATACTGGACACAGATATCACGTTTTTCTTCCTATGGCTTTAGCCCACCCCCACCCCACCAAAAGAGACGAAAAAAAAAAAAAGACACAACAACAACAACAACAAACAACAACAAAAACAACTCTACCTGACCACATTCACAGAAAATGACACCAGGGTGCACTACAAAACAGAAGGAGGTGTCATCTGCTCTGTGTCCAAAAGTTTCTTCTCCGTGTCTTGTACTAAGTGAGTAACCATCGTTGAACATGCTGTGTGCCAAATCAAAACATTTCTCCAACACATCAGATCTCACTAGAGATGGTGAATGTAGTAGAAATTGGAATTTTCCCAGCAGTATTTTTCTTTAAGCACTGTCAAAGCTGCAAATTCTTTTAAATCATGAGTTTATTTCTTTACACCTAGTCAGTCTTTGTTTTACTTGGGCTGTGTTCTTTCAAGCAACTGACTAGATTTCCCTTGAACAGAATGTTTGTCTTCCCCATAAAAACTAAAGGGAAGAAGTACATTTAAACTGAAACAGTTTGTACTTTATATGCAAAAGAGTATTCTAAAGAAAATCCCCCTAACTTCAAACCCACCTAAATGCACAGGCTTCATAGAAGGCATTTTGATTAGGCCTCAGTAAAGAACTCTTCATAATGAATAGCACCCTAAAAAACTAGGAGTATATTCAAAATAAAGTACATGGCAAATAAACAGAGGAAACCAAAATCAAAGGCCAAAGACAATAAATATGCATAAATCTGCATAAGTTGTGGGGCATTGTTCTGAAATTATTTTAAATCCAATTTCTAAATAAAATCTTCTAATTTTATAAATTGTGTCTCATACTAGTCTACATTCAGTTACTGCTAGATTAAAACTGTTCATTTATCCAATTAGAACATTGCTCAAAGAGAAGGAAGGATTTAAAATTTTTTCCCAGAAATGTGTCAGACTTAAAAAGGGGTCTCAACTCAGAGTTTTGTAGCATAGACAACTAAACTTTGCAGTCTGAAAGAATGTCAGCTTGTTCACTTTTTTTTTTAAAGGACAGATTTCTTAAACATTCTAATAAGGGGCAAATTTTCTTTCATAATACTGCTGATTTAAGAACTGCTACCTACACCAGTAGCCAATTTTCATGATCAGAAATGATACTATGTCAACACAAAGGTTGAACTGGGCACATCAGCTTTTCAAGAGAGTGTCAGTGTTGCATCTGAAGGCAAAATTGAATCTCCTGAATAAACCAATGGCTACTTTTCCACAAAAAAATTGCACAATCTTATGGACTGACTAGATACCACTTCCTTACATTTAATCATAAACTTTGATTATGCACAAAGCATGACCATAAACAATGAGGTTAATATTTTATTTTCCTTGCTGAAGTTCATTTTGTATAGATCAGTTGCATCAGCATTTGTTCTCAAACTATGAGGTCCTGTAAGAACTAAGGACATACAGTTGTAGGGTTACTCCTCCATTATCTGCAGACTATTTCCCCGACACTAACATATATAATGAAAAAACTTGATACAAGTGATCTATGTGCAGGAGCTCCACCAAGTTAAACCAACAGAATCATAGCTGCCGTAAAACTAGCTATTTCCCTACCAGAGGTAGACTTAAAGACCCACTGATTTAACAGGCGAATCTCATGTCTACAGCTTCATCCAAACTTTTATCATCATAAGTACTGGTAGCTACAAACGTCATTACTGGGGACCCTGTGACATTAATTACACTGGTGCTGGTACTAGCATGATGCACAGCAATGGTAGTCACATTAATGCCCAAAGTGAGCCTGCTCTGCTCCAAGGCCTTTTCTGGCATGGCAAATGCCTCCAGCTTCTTCTCTCCATTGGCCATATAGGAGTTTTGGCAGCCACAACATATACAATCTAAGCAGGTTTTGCGGTTGGAGTAGCAAGGGCAACGCTGGCCATGGTGTGTAAGAACACTTGGATTTTGAGTAGTGTGCCCATATTTACACCCTTTCTTTTTCTGGGGCTTTTTGTGCACAGTCTTGGTAGGACTTCCTGATATAAAATGATGACTAGGAATCTTTTCCTTTACTGTTTTGTCTTTTTTTTTAGAATATCTGGCTTGGTTTTAGAGTGAGATTTCTTGGCTCCATGTTCATGAGTCTTTTTCATGCTTTTAGTAGACAAAAGTACAGTTTTGCTGATTTTGGGCCTTGTGCCTCCATTGGGAACAGTTGCTATAGGTTGAAGAGAAATTTTGCTTTCTCGTTTCACTGTCACAGGAGCAGATGCCCCTCATGTTGGGCCTCAGATGATGGTAGAAATTGGAAGTGGCTGAACTTTCTCACTGTCGCTTTCTGATCTGGACTGTGTTCTATTCAATTTTGCTGCCTTTGGAGTTGCTGCTCTACACGATGACCCATAAAGTACAGGACTGGTGGACATAAACACATTATGGCTAAGAGACTGGGAAGAAAGCTGAAAAAAAGACCCATTGGATACAGTGGCTTCCAAGTTCAGCTGCAAATTAGGACAACAAACTTCCGTATTTGAAACAGTTTCTAAGGTGTGGAGTACTTCCCAACACTCAGTAACAGGTTTTATATCTTCACTGCAACTGCAGATTTCAATGCTCATGGAGCAAAAATCAGTGGCTACTGTGTTACAGACAGGTGGCAGGCTATCAGATAAGATAGTTTTTATGTCAACAGTATTACATACATCAATCATATTTGAATATTCAGGTGAAGGAATATTTATACCAAATCTATCTATTGAAAGCCCATTATAAGTAGGCAAACCATTGATAACAGAACTGCCACTAGCAATGCTTAGGGTGATTTGAGACATTGGAGATAAACTAGCTTGAAGATCAGTTGTGGGTTCTGAGGTTGAAGGTAAAGGGGAATGTGTCAAACACAAAGTAAAGGATGAATCTGAGGGTTTTTCTGTCTCCTCACAAAACAATGATGCATCATTAAGCAAAGCCAAAATATCTAAAGAACTGACAACTGCTTCTATAATATCCCATGCAAGTGTAGTCTGTGTTATATATTCACATAGCTTTTTGTAGCAATTCACTAGAATGCTTAACTGCTTGTTTTCCTCTAACTGCTCATAGTCTTTGCACCAGCTATATGAAATTTTCATTATTATTTTCTTGCCTTTACAAGTTTTGCAGACATAGTGTTGGCAGGTGGAGTTGGTGGGTGCAATAGGATCTTGCAGCAAATGTCTGCAAACACAGCACGAGAGACAAGAGCCTGTTAATCTCTCTAAAAGCCTCGGGGTCTCAGGGGTCATAGTTGAGCATTAGGTGGCTCAAGGAAATGTAGAGAGCAGTAGCATTCATCGGGTTCACTGCAGACACTTTGACACCAATGGCTCCTGGTTGAAAAGAAAATCTGAATCCAATTTGGATGCTAAGGAGAGTGATTGTGAGCAGGGAAACCCAGTCCTTATGGAGCTGGAGTGTGAGCTTAGTAAGGTAACCCTTGAGGAGGTCATTAGTTCTCTCTATGTTCCTGGATAATTGAGGCCAGTAGGGGGCATGGAAGTTTCTTTGGACACCAAGTGACTCGGACATCTTCTGGGTTGTTTCGCTAATGAAAGCTGGGCCATTGTCTGATTGAATGAATGTGAGAAGGCCAAACTGGGGGGATATTAGGAGGGAGTTGATAACAGCCAAGGCCTTCTTTGAGCCAGTGGGAAAGCCTCTACCCACACAGTGAAGGTATTGACCCAGACCAGAAGGTACCTTAGCTTTCACACTCATGGCATGTGGGTAAAGTTAATTTGCTAGTTCTTAGGTGGAGAAAAGCCCTTAACTTGATGGGTAGGGAAAGAAGGGGGCCTCAGGAAACCTGAGGTGTGGCTGCATGCCAAACAGAGCATTGAGCAGTGATGGTTTTGATGTGAAAATTGTCATGAAAGAATAAAAGAATGGTGTGGACTTATGAGGTAGGAAGGAGGAAATTTTCCTGACTTAGGAACTAGCCATCTTTTGTGGGGAGATCCTGATTTTATTGGTGTTTGGAAGGGGAGCAAGCTCAGGTGAAGCTGAAAAAAGGCAAAGTATTGACCTTTGAGTGTGTGGAGGGGGATATTTTCTGTGCTCTTGTAGTTTTGTCTACAGTCACTTTTAGCAGTTTTGGGGTCTAAAAGTTTCTGGTGTCTCCTGCAATGAGGCACATCTGCCTGAGTCAGCAAGATGATACACTGGAGAAGGGCTTTAATGAAGGAGACATTAATGATTGAAGACCCTTGGGAGGTAAGAAACTCTCTTTCTGCCCAGATGGTAGCATCATTATGTAGTATATGAAATGCATATTAGGAGTCTGTACAGATGTTAATTTGTAAGCCTTTAACTATTGTAAGAGCATGGGTTAGAATGATTAGTTCAGCCTGTTGAGAGGTGGTGGATGGAGGGAGAGCTGCAGCTTCTATGGTAGAATCATGGCATATGAGAGTGTATTCCACTTTGGCAGAGAAGTTGGTCATGAGCTTATATGAACTCCTGTTGATGAACCACATGTGGTTAGGATCAGGAAGGGGGAAGGTAGAAATGTGAGGAAAAGAGGAAGTTTCTAGGTGTATTAGAGACATGCAGTCATGTGTTTTAGGCCTTTTGAAAGAGGTGGTGGGAGATAAAGTGAGAGGCTGGATTAAAATTTGGGGTCTAGGGTGACTGTAACCATGGGGGTTTCTATGAAAGTACGTAGAGTTGAAGAAGGCGAAGATGGAGAGAAAATGTGACAGGTGTGATGAAGAAATGAATCCTTGATGGTTGTGGAAAGAATAAAGGGGAAAAGGAGCACGTGTAGTGATTTTGAGTGTTTCTAGAAGTAACAGGTCTGCAATGGCAGCCACCCATAGGCATGGTGGCCAGCCTGAGATGGTGGGGCTAGAGAGACCAATACTTAGAAAGAAGGAAGGGTGGAATGGGTGGCCCCTGTGTCAATCAGGAAAGGGAAAGAATTACCCTCCACTGTAAGAATTACCTGAAGCTTGGTATCTGAGATAGTCCAGGAGGTCTCAGGCTGCCTTCAGGCAGCATCAGTCTTCAGAGGCCAAGCCAAAAAGGTCTGGGAAGGAGCTGGTTGAGGGTCCCCAGGTCGTGACCCAGAGGTGGCAGGGATGACTGCTGGCATTGGACAATCTGACTTCCAGTGGGGACCCCCACAGGAAGGATGTGGCTGGAGGGGTATCCCAGGCTGTGGGCATTCCCTAGCCCAGTGACCATTCTTATACCATTTGAAGCATGGCCTTGGAGGGGCATCTCAAGTGAAGGGTGCCATTGATCCCTTTGTAGTCAACCAGGTGGTTGACTTTGAGGGCTTTCTTATGGCAGAAGCCAGCATCTATAGCTCAGAAATGCACTGTTTTTGAGGACTTTTATCTCTATATCTCTGTTTTATCTCTGTAACCTTAAAGGCTAGGTTGATTAGCTCCTGCTGTTGAGTTTGAGGGCCGGTGTCCAGTTTCTGTAGTTTTTTAAGAATGTCTGGGGCCAATTGGGTAATGAAGTACATCTTAAGGATAAGTTGTCCTTCTGACTTTTCTTGGTCTAAAGTTGTGAATTGGCTAAGGGCAGTGGCCAGGTAAGCCATAAACTGGGCTGGATTTTTGTCTCTGGTTTGAGTGGTTTCTTTGAGCTTATCAAAATGAACTGCTCTATGGGCCAACTTATGAAGTCCCTCTACTAGGTAGGAAACCATATGGTCTTTGCTGACTATGCCCTGAGGTAGTTCAAGTTTGGGTCTTCCAAGGGGACAGCAGAGGTACCCACTGGAAGGCTGGGCTGAAGGTGTCTGTGTTCATCCCCATAAGACTTAGCCAGGGTGAATACTTGTTCTTGTTCATTTGGGAGAGTGTGGAGCTAAGGGTAACATTTAAGTCAGCCCAGGTAAGGCTATATGACTGGGTTAGGTATTGAAACTCTTGTATATATTGGGTGGGATCTGAGAAGAAGGAGCCTAGATTCTGGTTAATTTGGGAGAGGTTTTTAAAGAGAAAGGAACATGGACTTGGATTATCCCCTCCACCCTGCCACCTCATGAAGCAGGAACTAGGGGGTGAGAGGCAAAGATTTGGGGCCAAACTATAATCTGGATTGGGTATGAGGTGGAGTGGGGCAGGGTATACTTTATGGAGGAGGGTTATAATCAGAGAGTAATATTGGATAGACAGTAGTCCTGGTGGTGATGGTGGTGGTGGGGGCTGGCTTGGGAGAGTGGCAGAAGACTCAGCGGGAAATTGACTAGGAGTGGCAGGAGACTCTGGGGAAAGGGGGGAAAGCAGCTGTAGCAGCAGAGGCTGGAAGCTCAGGGAGCTGCCACGGGAGAGTGAGGTCAGTTGAATCTGTCATCAGGGAAAAGTCAGCATTGGGTGGGACTGGGGGGTGCAGATGGTAGGGAAAGAAGAAGGATTTAAGAGGAGTCACAGGAGGTACACAAAATGGGGAGGCTACGGACTGTAAAGAATGTCTGGACATAGGGCCCCTCAGACCATTTGCTCAGCCTTCAGCCACAGTTGTCTAAGTCTTGCAGAATAGAGAAATCAAAAGTGCTTTTTTCTGGCCATTGTGAGCCATTTTCTAGTTTATATTGTGGCCATGTGGTGTTACAGAAGAATATTAAATATTTGGGCCTTGGGTCAGGGGGAGAGGCAGAGAGGCTTGAGGTTTTTAGGAGACAGGACAGGGGAGAGGAAGAGGGAATAGAGGGAGGGAGATTTCCCATGGAGAGTAGAGAGAGGTAATGAGAGTGGCAACAAGATTAACAATGGACATCTCCAGCTGGGACTCAGGGCTGTAATGTGGGAAAGTGGCCAAGGCAGGCATCCCTGCAGTTGCCCAGACACCAGGGGAAGACATTCTTCCTGGAGAATATTTCCATGACCAGTGTGGATTTAAAAGGCACAGAAAATAGGGTGGACCTCTCTTTGTCCCAGTGGATAGAGGGATGGAAAGGCAGGGGCTGAGGTAGCTAAGAGGCAGGGAAAAAGCCTTATACAATCTGAAGCAACTGGAGTGATGAGAGCTGCCCAGGGTGCTAGGTCAAGGTCTGGGAACCAATGTCATTAGATGGCCTCAGTAGGGCTAAAGGCTTGGGAAAGGGTGTAAAGCCCTCCAAGAAGGGGTACTGTATCCCAGGTTTTGGCACCAGATATGATAAATGGCACATGCAAGACCACCTGGACAAGCTTTTTTGTGAACAGTGAGGCTGGTTTATTCTACTTGGGTGCAGACAGGCTGAGACAGAGAAAGATTTCAGCACTCAGCCAGAGGAGAAGCAGAGTTTTATAGGGTTTGAGGAAGGGGTTGCTGTCCTAAGGCATCTGGGGGTTGGAATGCTGTGGTTGAAGTTCTCATAATGGTGCAAATGTGCAGATATCATCAGACTTTCTGGTGCTGAGGAGATTGCATGTCCTGTCTTGTTTTTTCTTTATGGCCTCAGGTTCTGTTTACCAAGGATGGCATGTCCCATTAGAGGTTTCCTGTTGTTTGTTGAGAATGGCACATTTTCTCTGTGAGTATTTCACCTAGGTCAGGCATGACATGGAGGTTATGATAAATTTTTAATCTCCATTGTTTGTTGCTGTTACCACAGTAAGGGCTTTCCCTTTAGGGACTTGCCTCTGCAGACTGGCAGTAACCACCTCTTTTTTCCCTAGAACTGTATTATCAGAGTCTCTGAATTCATTAATTATAGAAAGATCTTGAGGAAGGTGGGGGTTTTGAGGTCAGTGGGCACACACCTCAATTGCCACAAAGCTAGAAACTAGCAAGAGCAGCTTTGTTTTGTAAACCTTGAGGCTATTAACATATAAATTTTCCCAATTTTGTTTAATTTTAATTACAGATTGTGCCTTGCAAAGTAACCAATTTGATGTTTATATTACCAATATATTTTCTTTGTTGTATATTTCTGTTCACAGTTTAACTCTTAACTTCTTTGAGCCATTTTATTTTAAATGTTCTTATATGCAGGATATAGCTGGATTTACTTTTTTACCTAATCTGAGAGTTTTCTCCATTTGATAGGGAAACTTACCATTTTGTTCAAATTGAACAAATTAGTCTTTTAGAAATTTTTTCTCTGCGTGTCTACAAGTTATCTGTATTTTTAATTTTTCCAGTCATTTGTTAATTATATGTTATGTTTTCAGTTTTGCTTTTGATATTCAGTTTTTCTGAGACATATTAATCTCTTTCTCCAATTTTGAATTAGGATTAATTTAATGATTATACATCTTTCTTATATCATTCTCATATTTCCCTTCCTCCCATACCATTTCCTGACCTTTGGTACTCTAATTGGGGATTATAAATCAGACTGTTATTACTGATGAATCATTCTCCTTACACTACATGTCTTTAGTTTTGATCTTGTTATTTATGACCATCAAAACAGGATTCAGTTATGATTTTGTGGTTTCAGTTCTTTCTGCTATTTTCTTATATGAGAAAATGGCTTCTTTATTGTTTTCAATGATCTTGCGATGTCAGATTATATTATAGTCTGTCAGTTTTCTAGCTACTTTACATTAAAAAAGTAGAGTTGTTATTTTCTATTTTAACAAAAGAACACATCGGATACATTATAAGTTCTTTTATGTCTTTCATCAGCTTCTTGCAAATGTTTGCTGTATCTACGAATCATGTAGGTAATGAGAAGGGAGAAAGATGATGTAGGGAGAAGGGTGAAAGGTGGCTCCTAAGTGGTTGATGTGAGCAAGCTGGTGGATGACACTGCTATTTGCATATTTCATTTTAGATGTCTTAAATTTGAGATATTTCAGTTAATCCTCTGGTGCTACATAAACTCACATGAGACTTCAAAGCTGGAGATCTAACTGTGGTTGTAACCTATTTATAGATTGTAAAAGTGCAGCACTTGACTTTTTCAAGTGGGGATATAAAGAGAAAAGAAAAGACGCATCCTGAGGAATGACAATATTTAGATTTTGAGTGGCAGTGAAAGAGTCCATGAAGAAGCAGAGAGGGGACCCAGGTATATAGAAGGAAAATTAGGAGATGATATATTACAGAATTCAAGAAAAGAAAAAGATAAAGGTTCTTATTGATTTAGTTGTAGCATTATGTTAGCCAATTAGATAATATAGGTCTGCTAAAGTAAGTAAAATTCACCTAGCAAAATATGAAATGAAACACAAGCTGGATGGAATAAATTGAGAACTATCTGATTAACATTTGGAATACTGTGGAAAAAATGAAACTGGTCGATCTTTAGCATCCCTCATTTATCCTATGAGAATAGATAATGGTTTTAGACTGAAGGGTTGAGGTTATGAGTTTAAGACTTTATAGTTTGTCTGAACATCTGGTTCTGGAAAATTGAATGGATTGTTTAGCCATTTTAACTAGTCTAAGCAGAAGAGGGAGCTACTGAGTACTCAGAATCAGGCTTAGAGGCCATGCAATCAGGAGAAAAATCAATGTGGCATTTTCTGGGACTCTTCTCAGGTACAGTTCTATGATGGGCGGACATGAGTACCGTGACCTAAGACATGGCTGCTAAATCCTCTCACATCCCAAATTCCCAAAGCTTGATATTTCTCTTCCATGTTTCCTCTCCCTTTCCAGTGGTGCATCCTTGGGTGTCTTGGTTTTGTCACTGAAATCTGTGGAGGTGTGTCTGGTCCACCTCCTTGTCCCCTGATTGCAAGAGGGCAGAGGAAACAAGGTCCTGGCTTTCTTTACTCTTGCATGGGTGGGTCTCAGTGTGAACAATTACTAAATGTTGTTCAAAGATGCTAGAAAGTCACAAATATGACACAAATAGAAAATAGAGTGAATTCCAATAAGGTCATATAAAATTTCAGAGATGAGAAAAGTGAATTGCCTAAGAAAAGAAGTCTAGACCTACTTTTTGATCATTCTGTGTTATTTCTTATGAGATTTAGAAACTTGCTACTAGTTTATCTTGCAAAAAACATTAATTTTTAAGAGACATGAAAATAACTAATAAATAAACATGAGTCTTGATTTTCCTAACTTGCCTTATCTACATTTTTTAAAAATTTAGTCCCTTTAAGTATCATATTCTTTAATGGACTCTGAGCTAGTGATATGAAAGCATGAGGTTTTCTGTAAGATTCTTTTTTGAAACAACACTTGTAAAGAAGGGTAGGAAATAACACTGTACAGAGAGAAGAGTTGATCTTCTATACAGCTATAGCATAGGCCTTTGAGAATCCCATGGAGAACAGTGCAGTTCACACAGACGTTCCAAATATGGCAAGAGCACCAGGTATAGTACCCCTGAGGAGGCACAATTTTGGGAAGGGCAGGTCTTTGGCTAAGGGTTACTCTTCCATAAGGACAAGTGAGCTGTGAGCAAACACTCTTGGCAGCAGGGATGAGCGTGCCTCAGGTCTAACGGGTGATATGGGCTGTGCATCACAGGATCCTCTGAATCTATTATAAAACTGTGTACACAGATTAGATAACCAATTATGTATAGTATGTCATTGCAGGTAGTCCATGATGATCAAAAAGGAATGTCATATTTTCAAAGACTTTGTTTCCATTTTTTCCTTTTCTCATATTTTTTCCATTCCCTTCTTTCCTTTCCCCTACCCCTTGCACTTCCCCTACCCCTTTAGATCTTTTCTTCCTATTTCACATTATCAATTATACATTTTGATCCTTATTTACACTTTTAGTTTCTCACACCAGAGAAACTGTTTGGTATTTACATATGCATGTCCTATTTATTGCACTTAAGAGTATGGCCTCATTGTGCATCCATTTAGGTATAAATGTCTCTAATTTCTCATTCTTTATGGCTAAGTAGTACTCCCTTTTATAAAAAAACCCCCACATATTCTGGATTGTATACCTAAAATGTACCAAAAAATTAATAAAAAAGAAGGAAATGTCATACTTCTTATTATAACAGTATGAAACAATAGAGGACCCTTCGCATGCCACATTGAGTTTCTACTTAATTTTCTTCTTTACTTTTAAACAAATGAAAATTGAGTGAGCCAATGGGTCACTTAAATTTTAGCACCACCCAACAAATTTGAGCCACTTTGTTATCGTCCTTCACTGCTCTGTATTCAGTAGATGTTCAATTAATATCCTAGACTGATGAGTTGATAATGTGATATGTAGAGAGCCTTGGGACTACTCCTATTGACTCCTTTATATCACAGAATTGATATCATGTGACCTTTACTCATACGTCCCTTCCTCCCTCTATTAATAACACCATCATTAGCTCAGAATCCTTCTTGATTGTTGAGGTAATATTTCAAAATTTAAAAACACATAATCATAAGGTTGAAAAGTTAGCATTTACTTGGACCAGACCAGATGGGCTTATGTATTTAGAAGTCTCTGTTGTTAGTCTTGGGAAATGGTTCATGTTGAAAATTCATTTTTATGCTGAATTTTATTTCTTATTCTTTTCTTTTAGGAACACAACTATCAGAAGCAAATGGTAAAAAGATTTCATTGAAAAGCAGCAGTCAGGGGTATTTATCTAATTTTCTCCCTCTAATTTCCAGATGTTCTAGAGTGGTACAATTTTTGAGAAGGAAAATAACAAATAGTCACTGAGGATTTATTGTGTGGCAGATACAATTTACTTAATTATCATGAGGAGTCAGTTTTGTAGTCACTTTGCAGAATCAGAATGAATTCTCACCTGGAATTTGAGTTGAATGTTGAAGTTTATACAAACAAGGGACTCTTGGGAACAAGAGTGCAAGCAAGTCTAGGTTGGTTTGGGCAAAGATGATTGAGTTGGGTCATTACAGTGGCTATGGATGGGATTGGGAAAAGTTTTCTGCCAGTGCTATTGGAAGAGGTGCATGCATGGGCTTTCTTACCAGTCTGTTCAATTGTAGGGCCAAAGAACAAAGAAAGGGTGAAACAACAAAAATCAGTGGTCACATATATAAAAAATATCAGACTGTTACAGAGCTGAAGTTGTAGTTAGTATGTACTATCTCCATTTAAAAGATGAGGTTGCTCAAGGGTCACACATCCAGTAAATACTGGAGCAAAAAGCTGAGATTCAAACTTTGATATTTCCAAACCCTCTAATCTATAAATATATATTATTCTCTATAAGGGTTGTATGCTCACCACAGTGATAAATAAAACCATCACTACCAAAATGTATGAACTCCTTTTGAATTTATAATACTATAAATAAGTATTATGTGTCAAGGAGCTATGTGATTAAATAAGATTGGAAAATGCTGGGTTAAACTAATTAAATTGGTTTTTCTTTTTTTTCTTTACAGATTTTATGCATTGTGAATCTTCCACAGGAGTATGCAGAATTTCTCAATTTATTTGACCATGAAGCATTCTTTTTCCTACCAACACACTTTTGGAAAATGCTGGATTATACTTATTCTACTTGTAGCAGTAATTCTACTTGCTTCTATTGTACATAGAATTAAAAGCCCTCCATAAACTTGATCTTGATGCCTAGATAATCCTTTCTTTTCCTTTATTATTTTAAAATTAATACAGCTTTTTTAAAAAATAAAAAGCAATTATTTTTTATTAGGGGGTTTTCATAAATGAATTGGCAATCAGAAGCATCTACAACCTTACATTTGAAGATCACTATTAACAGTTTGATCCACATTCCCTTAGAACCTTTAAAATGTAAAGATAATTATAATTATCAAAATATAGAATTGTATTTTGTTTTTTGGCCTGATTTTTTCACTGACTAATACATGAAGAAAATTTCATTCAAACCCTGTGGCTAATTCTTTACAAAAATCCTCCACAAAGTCCTTAGGACAAATCTTGCAGAATTAATTCTTTCATTCTTGAATTTTCTTCTCTGTAAAATGGGATTATTAATTTCATCGATCCTGTAGGGACACTATTAGGATTAAAATAAATGACTTATGTGTATGTTTAGATCATTGCCTAGCTCTTACTCATCATTCAAGAGGTGGTGGCTAATATTATTTAATTGCCATACGTAGTAATTTGTGATCCTGCCTAGATTTGCTCCTTGTTTTCTTTATTTACCTGTTTTTTCAGGTGCAGATCAGTGTTTCCGCTACCCACATAAGGCCATCTTTTTTCAAATTAAGCCTCCTTCTGTGTAAATCCAAGGTCTTCTGGGACCTGACAAGGTTAATACAGGAAGTTGTAGCTTCACATGAGTCAACAGGGACTGAACCAACAAAACTCTTCAGTCAGTACCCTATTATTGTTTTCTAATCACCAATTCAACACCCTGGTTTCTGAATATTATACTTCTGGAAGGATAAGTATTAGGTGGTGTCCTGCCCATGTTAATCTCTCTGTCTTTGTAAAACAAGACAGATGGATATTTGTGCTTTTTCTCATCATACCTGAAAAAACAGTTTTGAGGTGTGGGGTAAAGGGCTACTGTTAGTGTTTAGATCTAGAACATCCCATCAATGTCTCATGTGTTCAGAGGCAGAGCTTTTGGAAGGTGATTAGATAATGGGAGTGCTATGCTTTATCAACAGATTAACCCACTCATGAGTTCATAGCTGAATGTGCTGTTTGGAGGTGGAGTCTGGTTGGAAGAGGCAGGTAACTGGGGATGTGATCTGGAAGGATGTATCTCTCTCCTTATCTTCTCCCTTCTCTGTATTTCCTGGCTGCTGTGGTTTGAGCAGCTTTTCCTCCACCATGCCTCTCTGCCATCCTGTTTCTGCCTTGGAGCCAGTAGACTATGGTCTGAATCTATGAGCTCAAATAAACCTCTCTTTCTTTAAGTTGTGGATGTACAGTATTTTGTTGGTATTATGAAAATGATAATACTGCTACTTTACCTTTAAAGCCCAGAATACTTTTGTTTTTGTTTTTGAATCTTTGAATTTCTTTGTTGTGCAGTATCAAGATAAGGGTATTTGGGAAGTCCCAGCAATTTTGTGATTGGACTTGCTACCCTGGAAACAAGTGGAAGGCTGGGCCCAAGGCAGCTCAAAAGTTAGTGTTTGGGTTAGAAAAGTGTTTGGTACATACTCTTGTGAGGACTTGGCAGTGCCTCAGATCTACCTGGTGATTCTTTCCTCAACTCCAGCTTAGCTAAAGCTCCTGTATTCCTACTTTAGATTTAACTTTACAACATGTAGGAATTTGGTAACTCCTCAAGTCTTTTGTCAAGACCAAATTTGAATGGAAATACTTGTATTAATTAATTAATTTTTAAATTAAAAATTTTTACAGTAATAGACACATTGCCATTGACCCCCTCAAAATACTCCCCTCACTTTGAACACACTTACCCCATTGTTTTTGCAACTTTCTGAAGCAGTTCTAGATGTTCTCTTTTGTGAGAAAATTTTCTGCATAAAAGCCAAGGAGAAGCCATAAGAGAGAATATAAGAAGCTAAGTTTCTACTTTTAGCCTATGTTCCTGTGTGGCCATTTTGTATTTGTTATCTTATCAGTCTTCAACAGCATCATGAGGCAGATACTTTTATTACTTTTATTTCACTAGTGAGGACAGTAGGCCAGTATTATATAACTTGTTTCATCACAGGACAAGTGGTTGGCAGAGTTGATCCCTCAACTTAGCAGATGGAGTATAAAGTCTTTGCTTGTTCCTTATTTACTAGATAAAGATGATAGAAACACTTTTTTATTTCCATCACCTGCACTTCCAAGAAACCCAAAAGACATGTAACTTTTGTATCCTGGAGCAGATGGTAAATGTCATTTGAAGTCATTGAGAGGCACAGATGAGACCAACTTGTTCACATGGACATTTTGCTTTCCTAAGTGCACTCCAAATATGCTGGGAACATTGGATAGCTTTGCAATGAGTGGACTGTGCCTTTGGTAAGACTTTCTATTGCTTTGCTAGAAGTGACCAAAGTAGCAGAACTTTTGGAGATTGTATACAGATGTTGCTTTCAGCTGGAAAATAAACAGTCTACTCCAGCCTTCCTCTGGATCCAGCAGAAGTTTTGAGTTTACTCTTCTTGGTGAATTTGCTGACACATATCTTTTTATTTAGACCCAAATGTTCTGAAAGCAGAGCCTGCATTGTATTTGCCAATTATGCATAATAGAATACAAACAAAACTCATGTTTGAAAGCCCCAAATAAATGCTTCTTGTACCTTAAGTGCCTTTTGGAAAACATCCAGCCCCACAGTGTGTAAGCTTTCTGAACAATTCTCCACAATTGTATATGCAAAGGGTGTATATTTGCAAATGCATGAGTGTCTTTAATTACCTTTGATTACATGGCATGCTCTGTCCTGCCCTCTTGAAATGAGGGTTTTTTTATATATCAATGGGATCCTAAATTTGATATAAGATCCTGTGGATTGAAATTTTGTACAATGGAATTTTCTAATTGGAGCTGGGGTGAAAGGAGAGGAAGAAGAAATGGAAGGGGACACCAAATTCTAAACAAATGAAAGAAAAATTCAAGTGTAAGTTGTTAGATCCTGCTGCTTTTCTCCCAACAAAATCTGTGGGCAGAATAGAACTGGTGCCCTGGCTAACTTCCCTCAGAGTGGTGTACTTGTGTAACTCTGAACATCATCTGGTGTTGCTTTGAACATTATTGGGCAAATGCAAAGTTCAAAAATGCCAACCATAGGCAAAACAGAAGCATACATGGAGGAAATGTATTTCATAGTTCTATTCACACCTCTATGGCCCCCAATATCCATCATCATGTTAGAGATACAAGTCAATAAGACATATGCATGCCCTTGGCCATCAGATCATGGTTGTTCAGATGGGATTGTTTGGATAGTGCTGGAGAGTTCTTTAATGCTGGATGATGCTAGCTCAGTTTCTTGCTGTGGTTTGCAAATTTTCCATTTCAACCCCTCTATTCCATCAATACTGTCTTCCTTCTCTTTTCTCCAATGCTTGATCTTTTTTAATATCATCTTTTAGACAGAGAACTGCTGTATAAAAATACAGCTCCTTTGTTCTGTGCTGTGGTGCACACTTTTTTTTAGTTAACATTTGAATATTTGTGGTTTTTGTTTGGCTTCTGCAGTGGATAAATCCAATCTATTTTAGACATGGGTAATGAAGTTTAGTAGCTGCAAGTGGGGAACATAGATTTGTAGAAATATATGCCACTACAATAAAATACCTTTACTTGAGGTGTTCATACAGTGAGCCAAACACTACATTATAGCATTCCTCAAGGATTTTCTCCTCCAACAGATATGCAAGGCACGCAGTATTATTCCATTTTAACCAGTGAAGACCATTGGTCTGAGAGTATCTGTAAACTCCAGACTGGGGAATGCAATTGGATATGTTTGATTCCAGCAGATTGATATTTCTGAAACAGTTGTCTCATTTTGGAATTGCCAATATCTTTGTCCCATTCCATTTGTTGGGGTTCCTTTTCCCTGAATCTCAGCAATCAATGACAAGTTGTATGGTTTTTTTCATTTTTTTTTTTTTTTTTTTGGTACCAGGGATTGAACTCCAGTCCTTGGGCTTGCAAGGCAAGCAATGGAACCACTGAGCTAAATCACCGGCCCAATGACAAGTTGTATGTGATCCCCTAAAATACAGTATCAAAAGTTGGTACTATAGCAATCATTTATACTGACATATTGCTGCTGTTCCTCCTCCTCCTCCTCCTTCTTTTTCTCCTCCTCCTCCTCCTTCTTCTTCTTCTCCTTCTTCTTCTTTTTCTTCTTCTTCTTCTTCTTCTTCTTCTTCTTCTTCTTCTTCTTCTTCTTCTTCTTCTTCTTCTTC
>NW_004624788.1:14567325-14580246 GCF_000247695.1 Heterocephalus glaber | reverse complement strand
TCTTCTTCTTCTTCTTCTTCTTCTTCTTCTTCTTCTTCTTCTTCTTCTTCTTCTTCTTCTTCTTCTTCTTCTTCTTCTTCTTCTGTTTTTTTCTTCTTTAACTGCATTCCATAAATGGAGTTTTGGAGGCTAGTTCCACATAGAAGAGATATTCCCAAGGAGCACTGAAGGGTCTGGAGATGCTGGATTAATATTTGTATAGTATTGGTGCCTGAAAAGTTTTGCTGGAGAAAAATGAAGTCATAGTAAGACAACATTATGCAAAAGGACTATGTAGTAGACACTGTACTTACCCTCATCCCCACTAATGTTGAGCTATTGCATCCATTTTCCTAGTTTCTTTGAATACGAGCTTTTTGTGTTTAATAGCAAGCCATATTTTCAGGAAAATTACGCTGGGCTGAGAAAAGCTCCCTGGTTTGCTGAGCTATGAGAGTATAAGGTCCCTTTCTTTAAGAAAGGATACCTCTAGAGTGTGGATTATGTTCCAGAGCCTCTTAATAGATCAGAGAAAAGCCAAACTATATCAGAGACCACATCTTTATCAGCCTCCTTGTATTCTCCCTCCTCACAGGTTTCTTTTGAGAGTGGTTTCCTGGGAATTATACATAACTGATTCTTGTCTCAGGCTCTGCATCTGGGGACATTGACCTAAGATAGGTACCTTACCAATTTAGTTCACTCTGAGTGCAGGATCTTGAGTTTAATAGCTGGTCAAGGTGTGTTTTATTCCAGTGGCTACCCATAACAGTGTAGGAAAGAGTATTTAATAGATTTTGGGAGACATTAAGAATATTATTTTTAGAATAAAAGAACTCAGTTAAAGAATAACAAATATAAGATTTTTTTTCCAAAAAATTTAAATTAAACATGAGTAATGCAATGACAATAAGTAAACTGTAATGGGGCTCATGTATTAATTTCAAATTCCCTTTTCATTTAAACTGTGGTTTGAGCCCTTGACTAGATAGATTTTCCTGAAGGGCATGTTTTCTCTTGTTGTTCAGTCTGATCTTCCTTTCTTCCCATTGTCTGTGTTCTGCTGAGCATAATTTGCTACTCTTGTCCCACACCAATTTTGTCTTTTGTGGGCATTCAAAGAGAGCTGAGTTTTCATCTCAGAAAGCTGATTCTCAGTCTTTCCTTATATACTCATTTGAAGTTTATCTTGAATGTTTGGAAAAAAATAGTGCTAAATCTTTACTGTCAGGGAAATGTTTCTTTGCTTTGAGAGCTTCTTCTGTCTTCTGGAGCCTGCATCAGTGTGCTGCAGTTCCAATATTTTGTTCTGCTTTTTTCAGGAAAAAGGATCCTGATCAGGTTCTGAGTTGAAAACTGATACTTTTTGGGACTAAATCAAGGCACTATAGTAATTCCTGTGTAACATCACTAAACATGCACTCTTGCAGATTAGAGGATCTAACTATTGAGTTATTTTATGGACAATATATTTTGAGTAAATGATTTAGTCTGGTATATATATTTTGCTGTTTGTAGGTTTCTGAGGACGTTGCCTATAAAAGTTTTTAGTTAGTTTTTCTTCTGGATATGTCTTCCTGATTTTTTACAAAGTGGGGTTTAAGATCCTTTATGGAAGGGAAAAGAATAGGACAGAAAATTAAGAAATTATTGTATCTACTACATTCAGGATCTTATTATGTAGTTCAGGATAGCCTTGAATTCATCATGTAGCCCAGGCTGGCTGAGAACTTCTGCCTCAGCCTCCTGAATGCTGAAAGTACAGGCATGCATTACCATGTCCAGCATGAATCTACATTCTAGATACAGGAAAACAATTGTTGAGTGGCAGTGAGCTGGTAAACTTTCTTCTCATTTATGAGTTCTCTTCACCATCCAAAACTTACTGAGGTAATTCTCATGGCCATGTCTTTTCCTCACATCATTCCCTCACCTGAATGCTTTAAGCTCTCCTTTCTGCTAAGCTACATCTCGTTAGTGTTTTGTGCTCATGCTCCAATATCCTTAATAAGACTTTTCTAACTTTTCTGATCTTATATGACTTCATCATCTTTTGAACTCCTACAGCATTATAGGTAAAACTGGCAAATAGATGTCACTGTATATGCTTACTCTGACTGATTGGTAGTGTCTACAAAGTATATTATGTCAAGAGGATATTAAAATGAGGCTTTATCTAGGCTCATTGGGAAAGGCAAGGGCTATGTAATGATTGTGTTCCTCTAAAATTCAAATGTCAAGGCCTTCTCCTCAATGTGGTTAGGATTATGGGAGGTAATTAGATTATGAGGGTGCACCCTTCCTGAATGGGATTAATGCCCTAATGAGGGGAGATAGACAGGAAAGAGCTGGTCTCTCTTTGGGCCATGTGAGGACACAGTGAGAAGAAGTATTTATAAACCAAGAAGTGGTCCTCACCAGATACTACACTCATTGGAACTTTAATCTTGGACTTCATAGATTCCAGAACTATGAGAAATAAATATTTGCTGTTTATGCCACTAAGTATATGGTACTTTTGTGATAGTAGCCCAAACTAAGACAGGAAATATGTTTGATTAGTGTTATCTCCCATGAATGTTAATGGTAAGAGTGACCCTATATTTGACATATTTTTTCTGTATCATTTATATTACATATTTTATGCCTTGTTTGTTCCTTACCTTTTAGAAACATTATCTAACTCCCTATCTAGATTGCACAGTCACTGAGAAAGTGGACCATATACTTGTATGTAGTCATAGAACTTTGTTTCTGGAACACAGAGGTATTTATTATAATTGAGGACTTACACCAGGCATATAATATCTACTAATTCCTATTGTTGCATTGTTCTCTAGACAGTTACTGCTTTTGGAGCTTCTTTTGAGTGCTTAGCTTACAACTAGGCAGAAAGGCACAATTAAAATAATCATAGACATAAACATGATTTTGCAATTCTTGTTGAAAAAAAGAAGGTAAGGCTCTAGTTGACTCAGACATTAAACACACATTCATTTGCCAAAGAGGATTTTTATTTAAAAATTTTTCCCATTGTAAACAATGATTTGCAAAAGAAAACCACTAATTAAAGTGGGTCTAAGACTTAAATTGGATCCCTTCATGGAACGCCAATTATGAATTATATCTTTATTACATACATGCCCACAAACATGTAAAATTTACCATAGAAACATATTTACCACATAGAAACATTTTCCCATTAAATGCAAATCCTAGAAAACTTTGCCTCATTACTTCAGAATAATGGCAAAGAAGATATATTTAAAAACTAAACTCATTAATTTAAGATGAGTCAATTCATGGGTGAATAGTCTTATCATTAATTTTTAAATCTCTGAAGTTTTTGATGTATGCATGGTTGTTTCTGTGGAAGTGAATAAGTACAGTAGATCATTAGTACCAAGGCTTGTATTAAAATTCTGTTTAAAATTGACAATGTATCAGAGGATTGTGCAGCAGCCATAAGTATTTGATTTCCTAGAGGAAAGTACAGAAATTATCTGAGGATAATTTTCAGACTCATTCATCAGCTCAAGAAGCTCAAGAAATCATAAAGATAAGTTTTTAATGACACCTTCCAGCAAAGGAATTAACGATACAATTTGATAAGTTCCAAAATGCACAGGTATTGAGCAGCCTATAGGTATCAGACATTGTTCTAGACACTGCACACCTTACATAGATGAATGAATGCAAAGCAATTAGGAGGAGTATGGGTCTTACACCTACATAGTTATGAATTAAAAACTGGCACTGTGACATAACTAATCATAGGAGCCTAAGGAGGTTACTGAACTTTTCTGTCAGATTTATAATTTGATGATGTTGACTTCAAATGTTGTTGTATGAACTAGGTAGATGAATAGATCTAAAGATAGTTGGGAGAGAAAGAGAAGTTCCTAAGACTAGGATGGGAGACTGTTCAGTGTTGGGAGATAAAAGACTACAAGGTATGGGATGGGTATTTTCTTGATAAAGGGAGATATATTAAGGATTCTCCAGAGAAACCAACCCAATGGGAGATAAATTTATTTTTTTCTCTCTCCCTCTCTCTTTTCTCTGCCTCTGTCTCTGTGTGTGTGTGCGTGTGTGTGCACGCACACGTGTGTGTTTGTGTGTGCATGTGTTAAGGAATAGTTCTGAAATCCATAAGGTAGGCCATCAGGAAGGAAACTCAGACAGAGTTTCTATGTTGCTGTCTTGAGGCAGAAGTCCTTCTTTTTCCACAAACCAGTCTTTGCTCATAAGACTTTCAATTTTTTAGAAGAATACCACTCACATAATGGTGGGTTAACTGCTTAATTACAGTCTACTGATTTAAATATTAATCCTTAGTCAAAGTTTATCTTAAAATACCTTCACAGCAACATTCAGAACCAGTGTTTGATAAAACAACTGGGCACCATAGCCAAGACAAATATACACATAAAATTAGCCATCACGGAGGGTTAAAGAGATAAGGCAACCTTAAATTAGTTAAGATTTGAAAGCTTTATGGAAAGGGATCTAGAATCAAATGATGTATGAGTGATGTAATAATAAAAACTATCATTCTAATAATAACAATGGTGATGATACCAAAACAAATATTTACAGAATTTTATATACCAGGATCGTCTTATGTGGATTGCCCATTTATTCAGTGTATGCAGTTTTATACCTCGGTAGATAAGGAAATAGGGTACTAGGGAACAACACCCCCAAATTACCCCTTATATACAAATAATAGAATACCATTAAGTCATATAAAGGAATGAAATACTGATAAGTGCTACAATGTGGTTGAACCCTGGAAACTATGGAACCAATAAAGTTAGTCACAGAATGCCACATATTGCATGATACCATTTACATGAAATATCTAGAACTAGTAAAACTTTAAAGAAAAATACAAAGATATTTGTGGTGTCCAGGGGCTGGGGTAAGAAAGTAAATAAAGTATACTGATTGCTTAATTGACATGTAGAAAATATTTTGGAACTTGATAGAAGATGT
This sequence comes from Heterocephalus glaber, assembly GCF_000247695.1. Next base: position 14,575,269 of record NW_004624788.1, on the reverse strand, counting down.
GATGGGATAATATTGTGTCACTAAATGCCACAGAACTGTATTAAATATGGTCACTTTTAATTATAAAAAATAACAAAAACTTGCAAAGCACTTCAGTGATAGGAGTATAATAAAATATTTGTAGAGACTATATTAATTAATACTTCAAATATTAACAATGACAACAATACATAGGTACTGCTAATTCTGGGAGTTTTCTATTTTTCTCATTCTCAGACTTTGGTGCTTAACCTCTTACTCAGCTGGTGTGTATCACATGACCCTGAAGGAAGCTTATATTCAAGGCAAACTTTTTGGTTTCCCATGGCTATAATTCTGTTTCCTCTTAGACCCATGTGGGCACTTTTTATCCATCTACTATTCCTTTTCCCTGGCCCACTGGATCTTAAAGATAAGAACCCTCCACAGTAGTCTCACAGGACCTGCTCTGTTGATTCCCTCCTTTGTGTGGCCAGTACCTGGGTAGTCAACTCTTGACCAAGACTGACACATAAGAAAGCTGTTGACCTGGATGGCTTGTCAGGAGAGAAGAATTTGAATTTGTTTCTGCTAATGTCTACTGTCCTGTTTTGTTCTTCTAGTGGTTTTGCTTTGTATTTTGAAGTCACTTTGGATCTGTATTAATATCTTTCATTCTTCTTTTCTTCCAGTCCTCTAATCATTGCCTTCTAAAGGGTCTTCTTGTATTATAACTTGACTAGCCAGCAAGCTTGGCTTGTCATTTCTAATGAGAGTAACTGAAACGGCCAGAGATGTAGCTCAGCAGCACAGTGCCTGCCTGACAAGAGTGAGGTCCTGAGTTCGATCCACGGTACCAAAAATAAATAACTGAGAAGGTGTATAGAGTATAAGAAAACTGGCATGGACATTTTGGAGATGGAAAGCAATGGGTATCTGAGATAAGGTGGAGGACAAGGTCATTGAAAGTAAGGCAAGGAATGGTGTAACCATGACATTGACCAGATTATCCACATAGATTTTGAAGTAACCAAAATAAATGACAAGACATGAGAGAAAGAAAATGAAAAAATGCCTGAGAATTTAGGAGGTGGCTGCAAGAAGCAGAAGTAGCAGATGCCATAGGCTTTTGGTACTCATAACAAAGAAGCTGAGGTTTTAGAAGTGAAGGGAGAAAAATGTTCTGAAATAGCAATGAGATGAAAGGATACTTATCATCTCATTCTTCTAGTACAAAGGAACTTGGGGTCTTGGAGAAAACAGCCACTTCCCAAGACAACTGTAGGAGAATAGCGTCCTTGGGTTCAACCAAGTTTCAGTTAGTGCAAGAAGCGGAGAGAAACATTAGTCTAAAGCTTTCTCATAAGGTTAAAACTGTCTGCTAGTTTGATATTTGACAGGAAAATCTGAATTGGAATATTGAACTAATTTTAATATAGAACAGCTACAATTTTCAGCTATCAGAAAATACTGGTTGAGACACAGAGATCAGGTCTAAAGCGTGAACTTACTTGAACAAATTGATGAGAGCTCTTTCTATCCATGGTCGTAAGCCTAAATTAGGCTTATTTGGGGATGGATATTCAAAAGGAAATTACTCTTCTATCAGACTGAGGATTCTTACACATATATTTAGTGATTTTAAGATTTTTATTTCTGTAAGAATATAACTCCCATATCAAATGAGTATCAATTTTTTTCATGAAGGGATATTAAAAGAATTTTTATCTTTATCAAGTTTGGGAGAAATTTGATAAGTGGTACCTCAGTTCACGAAAAAAATTCTCTTCACTATTCTAGTCACAAACAAAACTGGACAAGAGCCAAAGAGAATTCCCCCATAATGTCAACACTGAACCTAACCATTTAATTTGATTTGGTTCTCCTTCAACTCAGTTTGTTAACAGAATTGTGGAAAGAATCAAGTTCATGAACCAAGGTACCACCATATATCATTTTCAGCCTTACAGTTAGATCATGTGAAAATCTGAAAAAGTAGAGAATCCTGTTGGGAATTGTAAGAATAAGCACCCCAGGCTGAATACCTGTGAGTTAGCAGGTTTGCTGAGCCATGTTCAGGCGGAGAATCAGCACTCATATGTCTATAGGTTGTGATTTTTTCATTTGGTCATTGAAACAGCAGCATAGAATATTATGCTAATTGGGCCCAGAGACTGAGATCATTAGCCTATAAATTATGCGGCCCATGAAAATAGTGCAACTTCCTTAATGTAGTCAGTATTTTCTTAGTAATTAATTTACTAGAAGCTATCCAGAACAAGGATAGGCTCTTGCTATATCCACTTATCCCACCCTACTCCTTTCAGTGAGGGACCATTTGGGAGCTGAAGTGGAGTCAAAACATGATACAGATTTTCAACACGGCACCCCAGGGAACCCTATTTTTCCTTTCATTTAAAAAAAACAAACACTCAACTTCAGAGAACTGGTGCAATAACTACTGATTCCTTCCTAACTTGAGATGTGCTTACTCATGAAACAGAAAATGAGCATCTCGGACAGTGCTCCCTCTTGGTGTTATGATGCATCATGAATAAGACCCATCTCAAAAGGCCCCTAGTGCAGACAGCATAGATGGCAGGGGTCATGCTTTTCAGCTCAGGGACCCCAACATTGGAAACACCGAGCTGAAGGCAGAAGTTTTCAAAATACTTACATGCACTAAAGAAGAAGATATTTGGAGAATTGGTCAGGAGTTATTTTTGTCACATACGGTCATCATTTCCTTGTAAACAATACTGCAGCAAAGTTCTACTTGTGGATGAACTTGTTTTAAGAAATGATTCAGAGCCATAGAACATTAAAATGGATTAAAGGCAACCTTAGTATGATCTCATTTATGCATAGTAAAATGGGGCTCCATTTGCTTGTGGTAGAACTGGAAGCAGATCTCCAACTTTGTGCCCTTTCTCCCCATCATTTCCTTCCTTCCCACAGTGAGAATGTTCTCTGGCTTGGATATTCTATTACCTATGTGAAAGTTGAAACAAAGTTAAACATGATGCTATATTTCCACTCATAGGAATGTAGGAAGAGAAGTCTTTCATATGAAGAAGTCCAATTCAAGACAAATAAATATAAGTGGGAAATAGGTGTGATTTTTACATCTATGTATATAGCCGTTTTTAAAGGCAAAAAGAGAGAAATCAGTTATGGTATACAAAATGTTCAAATTATGTTTACTATTTCTTTTAGGAAAGAAAACAGAAATGTCATCTGTTTCCATAAAGTTTTACATTGTTCTGAAAAAATAAAATTCCAAAAGCCAATGGCAGGACAGTTGTTTCTCGTGTTTACTACTCAGGTTATTATGTGATTATTCCTTTTGGAACAAACAGGTTGTATTACAAGTGTGGATGAGTTCTATCTGAATTGCTGAAAACTGTTATAAAGATTTACTTTAAAATGTCCATTTTATTTCTTTTGTATATACATGTTATATATTAATTCCCACAAAAATACTTACAGAAGACTCATTTTAATGATTAATAATTATAATAATTTATATTTACTGAGCTCTTACTATGTCATGTTTCTATAGAAAGGTAATTTTTTGTAAGTGTTTTCATGTCACAAGCTCAACTTTTCTTTCTCTAACTACACAATCTAAGGAATAACAGAAATCTATCTTTTTTTAAGCATTTGGGACATATATTAACTCTTCCAAAGGAGCGGATAACTGATCTTTATTAAGAAGAGTCAAGGTTATTTCAGATAAGAGTTAAAGTTATTTCAGAGAAGAAAGAAAAGATGGGAAACCCAAAATTTCTTGATTTTTCAACTTTATGACTAGGCAAGCACACTTTCATACTTCATAAGCTATGCAGTCTTTCATGGTACAAACCTACGGTTAAGGGCTCCTTAACTGGAGGGTGAGTTATGAAACAACTATGATTTATTATCTACCATTTTCCATAAGGATCAATAAATTCTTAATGAAATTATATGTTGATCAGATAGAAAAATGAAGACATGGCAGTAGACAAAAATAACCCCTTAGTAGTAAGTTAATAGTGAAAGGGATTGGAGGGGAAGTTCACAAGCCTAGACATAGTGCTGCTCTGAGAAATCAAGAGTAAAACCAGCAGAGCATGGATGCAATGAGCTTTTTACAAAAGACTGTTTAAATGTCAGCCTACCTGCCAGTATTGACAGATCTACAGAGATAATCAGGGGAGCTGAACAGCATCTGCAGGTCTAGAAATAGAGTCCACAAGGAGGCTATGTTGAAGCAGAGTTGTTCTAGTCATGCTGTTCTTGGGTTGTAAGCAACAGGTATTGGAATCTCCCAAAAATTTCTCTTCCTTTATGCTTTTCTTTGTGTTATACAACATTATTATTATACTTTATAACACCATGTGAACTTGCCTATGTAGGGAAAAGTGTCTACCTATGAATAGGAATATTAATTTTAGCATCATCATCACTTATAGAATGGTTACTATTGTACCAGTAGTATGTCAAGCACTTACCATATGCTATCTCAGTTTATCCCACAGTGACCTTCTGAGGTAAGCATTTTCACCTTGATGAGGACATTAAAATTCAGAAGAGTTAAATTGCTTCCCAGGATCCCACTTTTACAAAGAGAAGAGTGGAGAGTTCAAATTAGTTGTGTGTATGTTCGAAGTATGAACTCTCACTTTGTGCTCTGACTTTTCACTGGAAACAAATTACCCTATCTTCTTTCTTGGATGCTAAAGTTGATTATTTGAAGCCTACAGCTGATTAACTCTGGTGAGCAGGACAAAGCAGAATTTCTGGATGTACAAAGTTGAGACATGAGGTCTAGATATGTGATCCTGCCAAGATACATGCCTGCTGCTGCTGTCATCTTTACTAGAAGAAATCCTATTCCTTCCCTCCCTCTACAGCTTTAACACTTTCTACTAGTCAGTTTTCCCATTGCTGAACATAATACTAGACACTCAGAACTTAAAGGGGAGGAGATATAATTTGGCTCACATTTTGAGGGGATTTAGTCCATAATCATCTGGCTCTGAGGCAGAAACATCATGGCAGAAGAGTGTGGTGGAACAAAGCTGCTTAGTTCATGGGTTCTGGGAGGCAGAGCAGGGGAACAGTGCTAGAGGATAAGGGATGAGAAACCAGACATGGGCCCCTAAGACCATATCGCCATGATATACCCAGAGGCACCAAGAAGTGTGCTCTACCAATACCCCAGGCGAATCACAAAGCCAATCAAGCTGGCACTCCCCAAACCTCTAGAGGGGAGTGAAGGATAGCATGGAAGAAAATCACTATTGGAGATCATTTGTAGTTTTCCTGTAGCAAGTAACAGGTGATCTAGGGGAAGTATTGTAAGGAAAAGATGCTGTTTGTCCTCAAACCCACAAAAGCTCCAAGTTTATTGTATAAATTTACTTTCAGAGATTTGACAGCCAATGCCTGCAAACATAATAGATTTTTAGCATGAACAGTGGCAGGGCCAGTCATGGGGAGAAGTTCCTGATGTCCAGGCTCTCTGTGCTTAATATGAATAAATATAAGTGGTGTATTTTTAGTGGGTAGAGTCCTAGTCAAAGTTTGAAATTCTTCGGGTTTCAAAATGGCCTGTTTTTTGCATGGAAATTTGAATGACTTCTCTTCTGTCTGTCCAGGGGTGCATTGTCTCTGGTCTAAGAGCCTGGCCCCCTGGAGAGGTGGGGTTCTCCCTTGCACCTTCCAAATATTGTGTCCCAGTTGGTGAATGATCAGCTCAGCCAGATGCTTAGTCAGAGACACATTTGGCTACAAATTAGCTTTTCTTTTCACCAGCAGTGGATAGCACACAGAGGACACCTTTCATGTATTGTGAGAGACAAAGTTTCAGAATAGAGTAAGGGTAGGAGACAAAATAATATATAAAATAAAAGTAAAACTTGTATCTAGCCTAAGAGAGCCACAAGTTTGTAGACTATAATTTCCTAGCTGATAGGAAGGAGTATAAATTTAATCTTCTCAGAATCTGATGAAACCTTTCACTTTTAAGGGGAAAAAGAAAATCCTAAATCCTTCCAGAGAGTAAAAAAATTTAAGATGGAATTAAAAAACTAGAGTGACATCAGGCTTTAAGAACACTAAGTCTAAAAGACAAATTGCTATAAAGCCATTATTGGGGTAAAATTTGAATGGGATCTGATGATTAGGTAAGAGAATTAAATGTTAAATTTCTTGATCTTAGCGCATTGGCTATATAAATGAATGTCCTTGTTTTTAGGAAAAACACCGAAATACTTATGAATGAAGCACATCTTGTTCATAACTTAGCCTCAAATGGATAAACAATAAGAATAAAACAGTTAAGGAAATTTGGCAAAATATTAGTAATTTGTGAATATGCATAAAAGATATATAGCAAAACCTTGGTTTGTGAGCATAATTTGTTCCAGAAACATGCTTGTAATCCAAAGCACTTATCAAAGTGAATTTCCCCATAAAAAATAATGGAAATTCAGATGATTTGTCCCACAACCCCAAAATATTAATATAAAATGATTATAATACTGTAATATAACACAAAATAATAAAGAAAATACAAAATATAAAGAAAAATAAATTTACTTGTGCTTAATTTTGAGAACCCTCGTGGCTGGCATGAAGGAGATGAAAGAAGAGGGTTTTGTGTAGGATGACTTTCACTATCACTAACAGAATCACTACTATCTATTGGCTCAATGGAATCTTTTTCTTTTTGTCTACTTTAACAAAGAACCTATCCAATGACACTTGTTTTTTTCTCCTTTTGAGGATTTTATCAAAATGTGACATTGCATTTCATTGAACAGATTCATTGCTCATACTACTATAGCCTTACTTGGGTGGTGCTTTTCTACAAAATTTTGCACTTTTTCCCACATTTTAAACATCTACCTAATCTCATTTGAAGTGAGGGATATCTCTGCCTCTTTTCTCCTCCTCTGCAGATAAGATCTCTTCCATAACCTGTTACTGTTGGGAAATCATCACCCACAATCTTGGAGTGGAGGATGGCAAGATATTGCTTATTTATCAAGTTAAAATTTATTATAAATGTTTGCTAGTCTTGCAGAATACTGGTAGAATAAGTTACTCACACCAGTTTCTACAACTACAGAGTCATATATATAACATGACTCATATATATATAATATATATGACTCTGTAGTTGTAGAAACTGGTGGAGGATTCTACTCTGGATTGTAGTCCCTTCACCTCTTCATCTTTCTTGGGCTAAATGTAGCCTTGGTTAAGCAGGCTGGCAGCTAGATAAGACACAGCAGGATTTAGAGCAAAGGCAAAGCAGGATCAATGTCTGTTTCTCCCATCTGCAAACTCTGTGCAATGACAGACAGGTAGGAGGAGGTGATACTCTTACCAAATAACATGTGTGTAGAGAACCTAAAGGAAGAGACTCAGCAGAACTTGGAGGAGCTGCCAGTGAGGATGTGAATGAAGTGCCATACTCTCTCATGCTTCACACTGGCCTTCAGAGCATAAAGACAATGGTGACTGCTTCATTTCTGCTTTTCAAATTCTGTGCAAAATTTCACTTATGATCTGCATAGATACAGAATCACTTAGACATGAAGATAAAGCTTCACCTTAGCTGTATTGTTGTGGTATAAAGCTTACAAAGGGAACACGTGTTAAAAACTGAGCATATTAAGTCTAGAAGACTTTTGGTGGAGTTCTTGGGGTCTTCTATATAGAGTATCATGTTGTCTGCAAGTAATAAAAATTTGACTTATTCATTTCCTATCTTTATTTCTTTTATTTCTTTCAATTATCTAATTGCTGTGGCTAATGTTTCCAAAACTATATTGAACAGGACTGGTGATGGAGATACCTCAAAGAACTAGGACTAGAGGTCCCATTTGTCCCATATTTCCCTGCTGGGTATCTTCCCCAAAGAATTAAAAGAATCATACCAAAGTGATATATGTGCACCCATGTTCATAGCAGCACAGTTTGTAATAGCTAAAA
>NW_004624788.1:14513454-14547938 GCF_000247695.1 Heterocephalus glaber | reverse complement strand
ATCTTCTATATCTGAAATTCTGTCCTCACATTGGCTCATTCTGCTGTGTAGACTTTCAGTGGAGTTTTTCATGTCCTGGAAATCTATTTGCGTCTCTTTTATGGATTCCATTTGTTTCCTATTCTATCGTGTTCCTCAGTTCCTCTCTAGATTTATTAATCATGTCTTTCACTAAGAGCACAATTTCTCCCATTATCTGAGAAATTATTTCTGATTTCATTTTTTCCAGATCCTCTTTTGTTGCTAATCCAGTGGGTCCAGGTGGTTAAGTATCAGTGTTCCATCTCATTTCCCTTTGGGGTTGCTGTAGGTGATCTGGAAGTTTGGTTTTGAGACTTATTTATGTGTTTTCTCATTTCTACTGGTGTGTGTGGGGGGGTTGGCACCCGAGCAGCTCACCTCCTCTGAGCTGGGAGAGGTGGGCCAAGGGCCGAGAATGGTGGTAGAGATGGTGGCCCAAAAGCCCCTTCCTCTGGGCTGGGATCAGTGAGATGTTTGGAGGCCTGGAAGCCCCTTCCTCTGGACCAGGAGCAGTGGGATGGTGGCTCAGAAGCCCTTACCTCTGGGCCGGGAACAGTGGGACTCAGTACCTTGGTCTGGTGGTCTGGTGTCCTCTGCATCTTTGTAGCATGGAACCAGATGGCTGTACAGAGAAGAGGCCAAAGGAGCAGGGTTGGGGGGTTCCAGTGTATTGTTGCCAGGGCGCGGGCTGATCCTGTGTTTTCAGCCCAATTGGCCACCTTGGGATGGGGTCCACAGACCTGCCTGTCCACAGTGGGCTGATTTGGTGTTTTCCAGGAGACTGGCCACCTCTGGACTGTGTCCGCAGACCTGCCTGTCTGTAGCAGGCTGATTTGGTGTTTTCAGCGGGACTGGTGACCTCGGGACTGCCCCTTTCTTTTCTTATACTGGGGAATGAACCCAGGCCCCCCGCCTCTCCCTCCTTATCCTTCTTTTGCATTTTGAGATACAGTCTTTCCTGTTTACTAAGTTGCCCAGTCTAGGCCTGAATTCAAGATGCTCCTGCTTCACCCTCCCAGACTGCTGGGATTATCCTTCTTGACAACACTCTTAAGGACATTAGGGTTTAGTTACATTTCTCTCAGTTCTTCACCTTCCCAAGTGGCAGTGTGATGCTGTACATTTTCTACTGATGCTGTAACAAACTAGCACAAACTTTGTGGTTTAAATGTTACCAAACTATCATTTTACTGTTATGGAGATCAGAAGTCCTAAATGGATCTCACTGGGCTAGGACACAAGGGGCTTTCCTCATGACTTCCAGGAGATTCAGTTGTAGTGCAGCTTGCAGGCCCCTCAACAAGATTAAAGCCCTGGAGGTGATAGGACCTTCTCTTCCTAGGAGTCAGGTTGGCATCAATCTGTTGTAACTTCAGAGGTTCTGTTGAGGGTCTCATACTCTAAGCCAAGGGCTCTTGAAGTGTTTCTTCCTTCAGAAGCCACAGACCTTTCCCTGATGGTGCTGGGATATACCTGCTCAGTCTTAATAAATTGCTAGAGTGTCTGGTGCTGCCCCATCCCCACTCCAAAAAGTACTCCACCTGAAACCTTGTCTGCATCCAGGTCTACTTGGAATCCTCATTGTCCAAATTCTCTTTCCACAGGTCACAAAGTGCTCCTTGGATGGCTAATTGCCCTATGAGCACAAAAAGTGTTTCTTAGTGCCAAAAGTCTATGGATTTATCTCCAGTACTGGTTCAGCAAGATTTGCCTTGTATTTCTTCATTGGATTGAACTGTGTGGTTTTACTATCACATGTCTGCAAGAGTCATAAGCTAATTTCCTAGTATTTCAGATTTTAACTTTATTTTTCCCTGAACTTGAAAGGGCAAAAGCAACTTTGGCAGCACTAGGGGTGAGCAGTTTCATGATTTGGATCTGTCTGTGCAAGAAGGCTCTTGTGAGGTCTGTCATGAGTATGACAGGAATTCGGCCCACATCACAGGATGCCTGATTCTTTTTGAACCCTTGATACCCTGGTTGTGAAAGTCTATATTAATATCCATTTTGATGCTATTTAAACCTCATTATTCTATGAATAATTTTGGAAGGGGTTCCTAAATACCAGGGCTGATGTGGGGAGAATGGGAACTTACTTAGATGGGTCATATCTTGAGTTGAGATATGAGCCAAAACTCCTTGGAATGAGATAAAGCATAAATAAGCAATCACTCTCTTCCTTCTTTCCCCACACTAGTCCTCACCCAGCCCTATCCCATCTTCCTAGCTCCTCTACCCCCTGCCCCAATCTTTAACTAATACTGCTAAGATTGCTCACTCAACTTGAAGGAAGTGCACTATTGGAAACATTTGTACTAAAAAGTTAAAACAGTACCTCAGCTTTGCAAAAATCTAATTCTGACTCATCTCCACAAAATATTCTCCATTGTTATCTATACATTCTACTGAGATTAAAATCCTTCCAGTGTTGGAGATTAAAAACAAAAACCCAAACAGCTGAAAAGTTTTAATCTAGCATTGCCTCTTTAGAATTGAGCATATTTTTAGCATGAGAATTTTGAACTTTTGTGGACCCTGTTCCTAGTGAAACCAAAAAGATTTTAGCATACTATTGTGATTCATTCTACTTACCTCATTGTGCCACCATCATACATTTCTTAAAATTAAAATTCATGTTATTATAATTTCTACCAGTAGACTCTAATAAATATTTGTTGACTTTACTTAGAAACAGCACTTTCTCTTTATTAGTTCATATTGTGCTGCTATAGCAGATAAGCACAGGCTGGGTAACTTATAATAAACAGAAATTTATTGGTTTACAGTTATGGAGGCTCAGTATCAAGATGTCAGCTTCTGGTAAGGGCTTTCTTCTTGGGTCATTCTATGGTGGAAGATGGGAGCACAGAAGGTAAGAGACAGCATGAACACACCGAAATAACAAATACTTTCAAGATAACCCAACACCTCCTTTTAAGCCCTGTCATATGAACTTTGGGGGCACATTTAAACCACAGCACACTGTAACAAACAAAGAAAAATCCATGCCTTGAAAACAACACCTTCACAGTATGAAGCATCACAATTTAGAGATTCTTAAACATGAGTACTTTGCATCAGTTAAGTATGTGTTTTTCATTCTTACCAGTCTTGTGGGTGGCACTCACTGGAGCTGTGATGTGGTCCCCACCCAAAACTGTAATCTTTCAGAAATTGGAAATGGGGCTGTAGTTTTCTTCTGAAAGTTAAACTCCACAATTAGCATAGGCTGAAACAAATCAGAGATCATGCAACTTACTTTTTTGAGGGGGGAGGTTGGTACTGGGGATCGAACTCATGACCTTGTGCATGAGAGGCAAGTGGTGGCACCACTGAGCTAACCCCCCCCCCCCGCTCATGAAACTCACTTTTTAAAGAGACTCCCTGGTTAGGACAAGATTTATTTCAAAGTAGGAAATGTGCTGTCTACACAGTGGGTGGTCAGCTAAGGAAACATTGGCAAGTTGAAGTCACCAGTGCGAAAGGGACCCTGGCCTTTTAACCCCTGCATGGAGGAGGGGGTCTTATCCCATAGCTTCCATTTGGTGGCTTTCATTGGCAAAGTCATTCTGTCCTCCTAAAGGCTCATGCACTCATGGGTGGTGCTTTCGGGGATGATTGAATCATGAGTGTGTGATGCTCATCATTGGGTTAGTTTACTGACGGGTTTATAGCTAGGTGTGCTAGTGGAAGGTGAAGCCTGGTGGGAAGAGGTGGATCACTGTGGGTGTGGCCTGGAAGGGTATATATATATCCCTCCTTCTTTTTTGATTCCTTGTCGCTTCCTGCTGCCATGCCATGAACTTATTCTCCACTGGCCTGCCCCTCTCCATGCCACCCTGCCTTGGAGCCAGCCAACTACGGACTGAAACCTCTACAAACTGTGAGCCAAAATAAACCTCTCCTCTTTTAACTTGTGGCTGTTGGGTTTGTCCCAGCAACAAGAAAGTATCTAAGGCAGGCTCTCTCAGGCTGTCACTTAGATGCCATCAAACAGACATTTAATTCCTATGGTTAATCTTCCAATTACATGGGACATTCCATGTATTTGATCTCAGGGATGGTAAGTATGTCACACCAATAAAGTTTGCTTATTGACATGGTGACTATCTATCAAGTCATAAATTTTCATTCTGGGTTTATGTGACTGCTTTGAGATTGTGGAGTATAAATCCTACTCTGAGAGATGGAGTTTTCCTTAATGCACTGACACATTAGATTTCTGAGTCTGCAAAGCTGAGGGTGTGTCTCATGGATTGTGGGAAAATTCATAAGTATAATGCAAATTCCTGGCAACATCTCACAATCACTGTGTGCTTTTATCTAAACTATCTGTAAATCCATTTCCTCAAAACTATTATTATTGTCATAGAAATAATTACAATGGTTTATATAGTAACACATGACTCTTGTTATAGGTCCCGAACCTCATTTATCAGTTATATGACCTAGGGCAAATGATCTAAGCTTTCTGAGTTTTGGTTTCTCCATCTATAAAATGAGAACAGTAAGACTCAGCTCTTAGGATTGTTGTGAAGAGTAAGTATATTCTTCTGATACAGTAAATGTCCTGAATAAAAACTATAATTACAAAATTGAATCATTTGTAAGAAAATGAATGCACCTTGAGACCGTATTGTTAAATGAAATAGACACACAAGATTACATATTGCATGGTTTCTCTTGTATGAGAAACTGAATTATAAACAAATAAAGAGCCAAATAAAAGATAGATAATAGGATGTAAGAAGATAGATCTTTCTCAAATGGGAAGGGGATCAACTGATGGAAGGAGAGGGGAGAGAGGAGAGGGAAATAGGATGAAAGCAAAGAATGAAGATATGCTATGTACATGTACTAACTCCACCCAAGGAATGTAAACATTATTTTCTGTAAACGTGGTAATAAAAAATAAAATTTAAGAGGACAAAAAAGTGTTAATTGCAGAGTATTCAGAAATGAGTGAAAATGGAAGTAGCTATTTAAGGTGGTTAATGCTGAATTCAGGGAAAGTTCATATCTTTAGAATTTTTTAGTTCAATAAAAAATTAAATGAAATAAGCACACAATTTTTGAGAAGCTGGTAGATAACAAATAACCAAAAGTTTTGCTATATGTAGAAAAATATGAAATTAGATGAGTAAGCTGAGAATTTGAGTAAATGTAGAGGAATTCTAAAGATGATTCACAATTGTTTTTCTTCAAAATAATTCTTTTTTTTTTTTTTTTGGTACTGGGGATTGAACTAGGGACCTTGCACTTTTGAAGCATGCAGCAGCACCGCTGAGCTAAATCCCCAGCCCTCAGAATAATTCTTAAACTTTCCAGGGTGTATTTTCAAGACTTTAGTGTGTCCCAATGTCCATGAAGATATAAAAGAAATTCAGTAACTGTTTAAATTTCACAATAGATGATAAAAATCCTGCCACTTTTTTCAATTTTAAAAGGGAACTATTAAACTAAATTGTTATGGTCTTGTTAACATTTCAAAGTACAGTTACAAGTAAAAGTTTGTATTACTCACAAGATGATTGAAGACTATTTAAAACTCCTTATTGGAAGCTAAGAAAAAACACATTCTGAGGGTCAAAAACACCAGGTGTTGTACAAAACATAACAGAATGGAAACTGAGAAAAATCTGAGATTAATAGAGAGTGTCATTTACTTTTCAAAATTTTCTGACCGAGTTATTTTTTAAGTGTTTTGTTTTGTGGTAAATTTGTGGGACACACCTGCTCACTTTGTTTCCAGGGGATGCTATTTTGGTCAATACTGAACTTTATTTTATTCCAAGGTTTATACCTACTCCCTGCTGGTTAGTTTTGTTAAAGCTGTCAGAGCACAATAAAGCTCTTCCTCATGAGTTTTGAAGTATACATGTTTCTACTTTCTTCCACTCCCCCAAAGACTCAAATTTCAGAGTAGATTGTCTTTCATCCTTAATTATCACTATGATTGTGTCCTTTAGACTTTTCCAATTTTTCATAAATATTTTGGTGAATAGTAGGAAGAAAGGGGATAAAGCAGATACAATATTAGGAGTCTTGAGTTTATTAGGTGATCCCATATTAAATGAGAACTCTACTGTAGAGTTTTCTGGACTATGTTCTTTGGAGTGTTGTTCTAGGGGAGATGAATCAGTGTTGAAATCCCTTTTTTGGATATTCATCATGATGATTAGCAAATTAAAGGCTCTAAGAAGTCCTGAGTAAAGAAGTCAAGTTATTTAAATATAAGTTATTAGAGCATACAATTTACAGATGTCTTTCTGTTTGGCCTTGTGCTAGGCTAGAGTTGGCTAGTGGATTTTCTTCAGCCAGGTACTTGGATTAGATTTTGGATTTTACAGGTGTTTTTGTTTTGTGCATGAATGTATGTGTATATGTGTTTTTTACATTAGGCTATCTGCATTGGTGATCATCCACTGATTTTATTTTCCCTTCCAATAGCAAAGAGAATTATCTCTATGAATCTTATACCATGTATCACTCCACTGGTTCTTTAAATGTTCAGCCCAGATATTGGACCTTTTCTCTTGATGGGAGTGATATTGTGTGTGTGTGTGTGTGTGTGTGTGTGTGTGTGTGTGTGTTTGCTGTGTACTTGGGGAGGAAAAGTGATCTATAAAATCAACCTTAATTGGCAGCCATGTGGCCATCTGCATGGACTCTCTTTGCAGCCCCACTGTGCATAGTAAAGTTAGCAAAGATAGCTGCTAGTGATGGGCATGAAGGAAGTTCTCTTCACCTTCTAAGGAATGTTTAACCAGTTCTTTATTCTAAATTTACCATAACAGAACTAGGTCCTTACAGTGTTGGTGGTAAAGTGTAGGACACAGCTATGCTGGTATAGTTAGATATGTACTTAGCTGCAGGATAGGAGATGAAGAGGCACGAAACTGCTCCTTCATGCTATGAAGAATACTTCAGGATCCAGTTTTTCTTCTCCTATGAACACTTCCTCCTTCTTCTCAGTCCTTCACAGAGTCTGTCTCCTAAAGTCTGCTTCATTTGCATTCCAGCCATTTCTTAAGACTTAGAAATCTTCAAGAATTTGGTAAATCATTGGTACCCTTGTTTTTGTCAATTTTGAAGATGTGCAAGAGAAAAGGAAAAGTTCTGGTTCCTACAATCTCTTTGTGTGAGAAGCATCCATGGCAATCTATCCTACGAAGAGCACCTTGATTACCCCCCTTTACGTTTGGATGACTAGATCTTTAGGGAATGTTAAACCTCTTACACTTGGAGGGTTAATTGCCTGCCAACACTTGAAGTTTGCAAAGCTTTTGGGCCTCATTATACTTAAAGAACACTTTCCTCCTTTGGTTCAAATACAAAGTCCGTGTTCCAGTGACCTGTTTTGGTGTAATAAGTCACTCTAAAACTTAGTGACTTAATAAAACCCTACATATTTATTTTGCACATAAATCTATAACTTAGGTGGGGCTCAGAAGTTACAACTCATCATACTCTGTTATGATGGGACCTCAGTTGCTGAAATATGTGGTCTCTCCACCGGATTTGTCTTCTACGGTGGCCCAGTGTTCTTAACATGGGATCTCAGGGTTCTAATAGTGAATGTTCCAAGAGATCCAGTCAGAAGCTGAAAGTTTTTTGTTTTTTTTTTACCTTGCCTCTGATGTCATGTATATAATTTTTGCTATATTCCATCAACCACATAAGACAAGTCCTGATTCAATCTTGGGAGTGGTGTACACAAAGGCAAGGACATCAGGAGGTAGGCATCATTGGAAGCTGGATATCACATCCTCCTTCCAGTCAACTTGAAAAGGAAAAATGGTTTTTAAAAGTGCAAATTGGACATTATTTGGCAAAAAATTGATCACCACAAAGAAGAGATCAGAACACATGTTCTCTCTGCTCCTTCTAGCCACTGTTGTCTTTATTAAATGGAAAATTGAATTAGAGTCAAAGAGTGTCAGTATTCGACATACAATTTTTTTTTTTGGTACCAGGGATCAAACTTGGGTCCTTCCACTTACGAGGCAGGTGGAGGAACCACTGAGCTAAATCCCTGGCCCTCGGCACACAATTTTATAGAAAGGCAGTCATGTTATCTACCTGGGATGTCAAAGAATCCATCTTGATTCTGTACACCTGGTTTAGCATGTTGTACCAAAGAGGGAGGAAATCCTGGATGCTGGCTTTAAAATGATAGTAAGGAATCCAAACTACTATGAAACCAGCAGCTACCCCATCTTAGCTCCTAACTTCATGCTGAGCAGTAACAAAAGAAATAAATGGAGACTAATGATGCTTTGGTTTGGGAAATAATGTTTACATGCACAGGATGCATCCATTTAAGTCTTTTAAAAACCAATTGTTCTAATGGTTTTATTGCTTTGTAACAAAATAAATCAAACTGACATTGATTTCAAGGTCACTGAGAATTGTAGTTTAAACATAATCATGACTACTAGGATGCAAGTTTGAATGCAAGGAGGAGGCTTGCGGAGGAAGGCATCACAGTATATTGTATTTTTGTAAACATTACTACAAATACAGAGTAATAAAGATTCCCCTAGATGATGCTAAGTAGGCTCCATGTTCCTGACTTTCATAGGGATAAAGCTTTAAGGATTCTTTTCCATTTTACATCTGCTAGGGTATAATGTACTGCCCTAAAGGAGAATGATTCCAATTTCACTACACTTCTAAGATGCTCCATGTTTCTGGTTCTCTACCACATGGGCTCAACCTCAAAAATATAGTCTTACAGGATAGCATGAGGGAGAATGCTACTCCCAACAGAGAAGATATAAAATAAGAATGAAGACTTTTTGCCAAATTCTCTTTCCTAGATCCATCTCCTTCAGGAAAAGTTTTTATATCAATAGATTGTGGCTCTGTGGCCCTCCTTACTCCTACTTCCCCGCCCTGCTTATACCTATGCCCAGATCCTGCTCAGTTACTTTTACTGGTAACCAAAGAGACAAGAATTGCTTTTTGCAGTTTTGGGGCAGGTCAGACCTTGGCAGATGGTGCCAAGTCAACTGAGTCCTCACATTTAATACATATCACTGGGACTTATGTGGAGGACTGAAGAGAAAGATAGAATGATCAGTAGAGCACAAAGTAAGCAAGGCCTGCAGGTAAACCCTGGACTGCTGAGCTAGGAAAGAGGCCTTCTTGATTCTCTGCAGAGAGAATGCTTGGATTCTGAAATGTGATATTGATTGGCCAGTACTGGGGACAAATGTCTGGAATCATAATAACCCTTGGCTAGATAGATCTGAACCTAGCACTAGGTCCACATCATAAACTGGAGCACACTCCAGTGGGCTGACTCACAGCATATAGACAGGGACAGAGTCGAATTCTGCGGGCAGCAGTGGCTGACAGCCTTGCTGCAGCCACCAAGTCGACACCCAGCTCTGCCAGCTGACTCAGCCTGTTCCCCACTCTGGGCAGCCTGAGTATGTTGTGCGGTGGGGCCTCTGATTTGTGGCTGCTACTCCACAGTCTCAGGTCTTTGAATCCATCTCTGTTTCCTGGGCGTCCCGGTCAGTATGGCAGCTTTTCTGGGGGGACACAGTGAGATGAGCAGACAGCATCACAGCAGAGCTTGCCTACGTCACAAGGAGGAGGGACCCACAGTCAGACATTTTGCAGGACATCAAGGGGGACAAGGCCTCTTTTCTTCCCACTGAGGACTCTGATAAAACCATTGTCTTGTTCTTCTTCAGAAGTCACACAGATCTGAAAGTCAAGGAAGAAAAATCAAAACACTTTAGTGTCAACAGGACAGCTAGAACCTGCAGCTTAAATGACTGCTTGCTGAGGTCACAGGAGAACCAAATTGGATAAAGGAGAGAAGCTTCAGGATGGGTAGTTGTGGCACTGTGAAAACGAGTTTAGATAAAAAAAAATAGGTGGAAAGTAGTGTTTGGGATTAGGCCCAAGCATTGAGTGTTTTCTATGTTTCAGCTTTATGAAACAGGGATTACCAATATTGCTCCCTGCTGGAAAGCCCACTAACCAGGTGCAGGCCCCCCACCCCCTGCCCAGTCCCCACTGGCAGCAGTGGAAGCAGCCTGGCAGATTGAGCATGAAGCCCAGCAGCAGCAGCACCTGTACCAAGTGAATATCAACAAATGGCATGCCCCCTGGGTGCACAAGCATGGGGACCCCAGAAAGTCAGATGGTCCCTTTGGGCCTGAATGTGCCCTGACACAACCAGGTCAGTGGGCCTGTCATGCCCAGCATGCAGCCTGGACAGTGGCAGCAGGCACCAATCCCCAGGCAACAGACAAAATAGCATGCATGCTCAGGCCTGTGATGTCCATGCAGGCACAAGCTGCAGTGGCCGAGTCACAGATGCCCAGTGTGTAGCCTCCCAGGAGAATCTTACCCAGTGCCCTGCAGGACCTGCTTTGGACCCTGAAGTCACCCAGCTCCCCTCAGCAGCAGCAGCAGGTGCTGAATATCCTCAAGTCAAATCTGCATCTAATGGCAGCTTTCACCAAACAGCACACAGCCAAGTATGTGGACAACCAGCCTGGCATGCAGCTCCAGTCTGGCCTCCATTCCCAGCCTGGCATGCACCAGCAGCCCAGCCTGAAGAACCTGAATATGATGCAGGCTGGCATGCCAAGGCCCAATGTGCCTCTACAGCAGCAGGCAATGTGAGGCCTAAACCCCCAGGGCCAGGCCCTGAACATCATGAACCTAGGACACAACACCAACATGGCAAGTATGAATCCCCAGTACTGAGAGATGCTGAGGGGACAGTTGCTCCAGCAGCAGCAGCAACACCAACAGCAGCAGCAGCAGCAGCAAGGCAGTACCAGCATGGCTGGGGGCATAGCTGGGCACAGCCAGTTCCAACAGCCACAAGGACCTGCGGGCTACACCCCAGCCATGCAGCAACAGCACATGCAGCAGCATCTTCCCATTCAGGGCAGCTCCATGGGCCAGATGGCTGCTCAGATGGGGCTTGGCCAAATGGGGCAGGCTGGGCTGGGGGCAGATAGTACCCCTAACATCCAGCAGGCTCTGTAGCAGCAACAGATGAAGCAGCAGATCGAGGCCCCAGGCCAGCCAAACCCCATGAGCCTCCAGCAGCACATGCTCTTAGGACAGCCGCAGGCCTCCCATCTCCCTGGCCAGCAGATCACCACATCCCTTAGTAACCAGGTGCAGTCTCCAGCCACTGTCCAGTCTCCGCGGCCCCAATCCCAACCTCCACATTCCAGCTCATCACCATGGATATAGCCCCAGCTTCACCACACCGTGTCTTGCCCCAGACTGGTTCCCCCGACCCTGGACTCAGTCACCATGGCCAGCTCCATGGATCAGGGACACCTGGGGAACCCTGAACAAAGTGCAATGCTCCCCCAGCTGAACACCCCCAACAGGAGCACACTGTCCAGTGAACTGTCCTTGGTTCGTGACACCACGGGAGACACGCTTGAAAAGTTTGTGGAGGGTTTGTAGCATTATGAGAACATCACTTTTTCTCTCTGTGTTCTTGGACCTTTTGTACTGAAAATCCAAGCATCGAGGGTCTTTTTATTCCTAGATGGAATTGTGACTTCCAAGCCATGGAAGGGTGGATTGATGTTTAAAGAAACAATACAAAGAATATATTTTTTTGTTAAAAACCAGTTGATTTAAATATCTGATCTCTCTTTTGTTGTTATGTTTTGCTTTTTCGGTTTTTTTCATTTTGTTTTTAGTTTAGGGTGAGGGGGACTTGTTTGGATTCTTTTTGTCATCATTGCTGGTGACTCATGCCTTTTTTAATGGGAAAAACAAGTTCATTATATTCATATTTTTTATTTGTATTTTCAAGACTTTAAACACTTATGTTTAAAAGTGAGAAGAAAAAGAATATTCACAAACTGGTTTCTGAAATAATGCATCTTATAACATATCCCGATAACTGTCTGATGTTGCAGGAAGATTTTTTTCGTATAGTGAACTCTGTGGGCGTCTCCAAGTATTACCCTTGGACCATAGGAATTGACTCTGGTGTGCATACATGTATACACCCACACACATCTATCTGTACATGCTGGCTTAAGCCAAACTCTTGTCTTGCAGATGTAGAAATTGTTGCTTTGTGTCTCTGATAAAACTGATTTTAGACAAAAATGGGGATGATCACTCTCTTAGACCATGCTAATAGAGAAGAAGCATTCTTTTCTTTCTTCTATGTGAAACTTGAAATGAGGAAAAGCAATTCTAGTGTAAATCATGCAAATGCTATAATTACTATAAATAAGAAAATTCAAGATGATTCAATCACTGTATAGAATGGTAAAGTACCAACTCATTTTTATATCATATTGTTAAATAAACTGTGTACAACAGACGAAAAGGGTGGTCCTTCTTGAATTCATGTACATGGTATTAACGCTTGGTGTTTGGGGTTTTTTGTTATGCAAATGCTGTTTTCAACATTGTGTTTGGACTATGCATGATTTTTCCCCCATTGTATATGAAGTATCGCTTAAAACTGAAAAAAAAATACTGCTCCCTGAAAGAGTTATTGTAAGGGCAAAAAGTCTCACATGCAGCATAAAAATTTTCAACACATTATCTTAAAGGACCAAAATAACAGCTCTCATTCAGCAGGCTCCTATCATGGGCATAGAATTTTTCATGTGACTGATGTAATATCAGGAAGTCAAAGGGAACTATTCCTAGCCCCAAGCATACAGATGCTACCATCTTCCACATCCCAAAGTAAACCACCTATGCTACACTTGAAAAGCAGGAGGTAAAAATCCATTTGGATACACTTGTCACTCACCATTTACATGCCAATTAAGTACATGTAAATTAGAAGTTTTTGTGGAGAAATGTTGGAGTGCTGTGAGTTTCTTATACTTGACCTGCTTCCATAGGTGAAATATGTCTTAGGTTGGGATTCCTAGAAGCAGTCTGCAAGCAACTAAGAGTCCTTGAGAGAGGAGCCAGATTGGGTAGAATGAGAGGCCTAACAAGGTTGCAAATTTAAGAGACAAACCCAGCCTAACCATAGAGCAGCTCTCTCTGGGCATGGGTTTCTTCACAATGTTGTTTCAGTTTGAAGCAAAGGGTGTGGGCTTTTGGCCCCGGACATTCACTGGTCACTGGCTGACTGGGACATAAAAGACATAGCTTCTTGGGTGAGGCATCTCTGGCTCTATTAAGGGGGCTTGCTGGACCAAACAGCTGCAAGTTATTAGCAGCTGATAAATACAGCAAGCTGGGAGATGGGGTGTGCTGACTTAGTGAAAGGCATGTGGTTAGGGCCACCTGGTTTTCCTAGATTGTGTCCTTGTTCCATCTTTAAATCCAGTAACGATGGATTGGGTTCTTCTCATACTTTATTTTTCTGACTTGCCCTTGTGCTTCATCTTTCCTCTGCTCCCTTCGGTTGCATCCCCTGCCTCAGCCAGTTGTACTTTTATGCATATAAGGGTGGCAGTGATTAGATTTGTCCCACCTAGATAGTCTAGGATAACTCCCATCCCAAGGTTCACAACTGTAATCATATCTGCAAAGTCCTTTTTGAATGACACCTGGATTACTGCTGCTAACAAATTACCACAAATTTGGTGGCTTAAAACAACATAAATTTATTATCTCATGGTCCTGGACTCAGAAGAAGTCCTAGAACCAAGGAATCAATAGAGTTGTATTTCTTCTGGAGGCTCTCAAAGAGAATGCATGCTCCTTGTCTTCTTGAACTTCCGGAGTCTGCTTATTTTGATTCACAGCCTTCTCCTCCATCTTCAAGGCCAGCAGCAGCAAAGCATCTTCAAGTCTATCTGATTTTTGCTCCCATTGCCTCATCTCTTTTTTGATTCGGATCTTTCTGTTTTAAGAATCTTTGAGATTAGGCTGAGCTCACCCATATAATCCAGGCTAATCTCCTCATCACATGATCTTCAATTGAATCATATCTAAGTTCCTTTTGCCACAAAAGGTCAAATATTCAGTGTTTTAGTGATCAGGACAGCTTTGAGACACTGTTACTACTGTTACTCTATTTACCACAGAGGACAGCATTAACAATATTGCAGGAAATATGCACATAATCTGAAAAGATAATATTCTTTGATGCAGTAGGTTGAAGGAAGACTTGTCCTTGATGTTGTAAGAAAATAATCTCTTGAGGTAGAGAGATGATGTAATGAGATACAAAGAAATATGCTGTAGAGGAAGAGAGGCTGAGAAGAAAAGATTACCAAGAAATAGACTGCATTGAAATTTATGTTAGAAGGAATGAAAAGCTGAGTTGAAACTTCAGAAAATGAAAATTAAATGAGGACTATCTTGAGGATTCTCTTAGGAAGAGGAGAGAGATAAAGAAATAGAAAATGATAAAGATACTAAAACTATAAGGAAAATATGCTAAAATAATGATGATCCAGCCAAAAAATTATTAAGCTCCTGGGGAAGAAGTATTAAGATCAAAAGGTAAATGGTAAACAGGCAAAAAACTTTAGCCACATAAGATAGACCAGGTGTAAATATTCTTAAAAGAGAAAACTTTTTTTATTAGTATAAGAAAATGGGCAAAGTACATGAGGAAATTATACCAAGGCTTGGTAGATATATGATAAAATTTCAAACTCTTTATTGAGGAAATGCAGAATAACATAAACTATTATTCATCTATCAAAATGATAGATATCAAATATACTCATATTGAATTCTGCAAGGATGTGGTGAACTGAATAGTTTCTTAAATAGTTGGTGTGGGTGCAAACTGGTGTAAACTTTGTGGAGGCAAAACAGCAGTATATATAAAGGACTGTAAAAGCCTTTTTAAACAATCTGTCTTCCTTTAAATTCTAAAGTATATCTTGAGGAAATAATCAGAGTTAGTGGGAAGAATTTAAAGATGCTTGTTACAGTTATCAATAATAGTTTATAAAAGCTCTGAGCATTGAGCAAGAGGGGTTACTTAAATATGTCCTTGTATATCTAGACTAGGGATTGGTAAACTGTTTTTGTAAAGAATCAAATAGTGAATATTTTAGTCTTTCCAGGCCAAAGGGTTTCTGTTAGATTTACTTAACTCAGATGTTACAGAACATTGTGTAGCTAAATTCTGATAAAATTTTCATTAAAACTTGGCCAATGTACCATAGTTTGCTGCCCTTAATCTGTGTACAGTTAAAAATTGTCTTGATAAACATGTAATGACCACTGTTAAAGAGTTGGGAAAATAAATAGAATATAGTATTAAATTATGAATTCAAAGAACAGTTTTGTATAAAATATGCCAGTGTTTATATCAATAACAACTTGATGGTTGAATTGCTTGTGGTCACTATTTTTTCTATCTTTATAAAATGTTGTTTTCTAAATTTTTCCATTATAAATACATTTTAGTTCTATTACTTAAAAATCTTTTCTGTTTTTTAAAAGTTTTAGTGCCACCCAAAAGACCAACAAAAATAGTTTTATTGGTATGATCAAACTATGAATGAATTTTAAAAATATGTTTATTGTATTTAAAGTTATTTAAATAAGGAAGTTTAATTTTTTTTTTTTTTTTTGGTACCAGGGATTGAACTCGGGACCTTGTGCTTGTGAGGCAGGCGACAGAGCCCCTGAGCTAAATACCCGGCCCAGAAAGTTTTAAATTTTAACGAATGAAGAAAATATACTCTTGTGTCAGTATGAACTCTGTGTTCATGACAAGTAGATAACTTAAATCTATTTGGAAACAAGATCTGTATGGAAAAATAATATAATAATTATGAGACAGATTAACCCCAGAGGCAGAAATAAGATTTAATAAAAAAGATCCATTGTGTCTATTTTCAGAATCAAATTTCTTTTATTTCCCTGCTAATGATCAGTTGTCTCTTTTTATTTTTAGAATTATAAATATCAGATGGCTATTTTCTGGTACACACTTGGCAGTTTTAGGTAGGTATAAGTGCCGCAGATGAGTTTCCCATTTTGGCTTTACTCTGAGGGATGATAGTGGTAAGAGAGATAACCAGCGGTGTCCAGGTACTGTTGGGGTGGGGGGCAGGCTTCATACAGTGACCCCACAGAACTCTCACAACCTCAGTTAGAGGGAGATGCTACTATGCTGATGACTTTATAGATGGGAATGTTGACATTCAGAGGTGATTTTGTCAAAATCACACAGGATACAGATCCATATTTGTGTGTCTGGAATCCATCCTCTCTCTTCTACACTATGTTTCCCCAGTAAACAAGCATGTTTTCAAATCTTTCACCTAAAATAATTTAGAACCCTAAAGTGGAGGTGAATTTTGACATTTATTTTCTATAATAGCTTTTTAAAATACAGGATGTTTTTTCAAGTGGCTGATGCATTTTAAAAACTAGTTGCCACAGTAATGACAAAGATTGAAAATAGAGAATTTGTATAAGGGTAGAGACCTCAGTGCCTTCTGTTGATCCACGTCTAATTGGAAGTGACCTCTATCTAAATGGATAAAAATGCTTTTAGTTGTCAAAGAACAATTATGGAACTTAATGTGAGATGATAGAAATGAAAGTCATTTTCAAATTTTAGCTTTGATTAGAACACCTGGACGTTTGTACAAGAGATTGATTCTTGCTTTTACTAGAGAAGTTCTGACTTAGCAGATCTGAGGTGGGATCTAGGAATCTGCATTTTCAACAAATCATTCTGATCCCCAGGTGAGTTTGATTCAAGTGGTCCAAGGGCCATAACTAAAGAAACACCAGCCTGTGTAAATCATTGAGGATTGTGGAATTTTCCAAATGATATGTGCAGACTTTTTTGGTTCCAAGTTCATGTGGACATGTTATGCTGTATCTCAGACATGTCTAATTGAAGAGGATGAGTTGTTCCTCAGCAGACTGTCAGCTCCACCATGAGAATGTAGTACGTGGAGAATGCAGATGTGAGGCCCACTCCCAGAAAATTGTTTTGAGTCATATGCCAAGGAGTTGGTAGGAACCACTGAGCAGATGTTCTACTTCTGGAAACTGATCAATTTGAGCAAATTTAAATTTGCCTTCTGGTTTCACTGATTTGTATTTTAATAACATAAAAACAATGCTTAATCTCAAATCAGGAAGCACAAGATTATTCTGAGGAAAAAAATCCAATGTGCTATCAAGATGATTTATAACATTTGCCAATAAAGAACACACTTCATGGATTTATTTTCATTGAAAGACTTTACTAATTTTTGAAACTGGAAAGACAGTTGGGTAAACTTGCAGAAGTGTGAAGGGTTGGCATGGAATCAAGCTGGGAAAGATGCCCATCTACTTTATGGGGTGTGTCTGGCATTAGAGATGGGGTCTCAGTCTCATGATGGTGATTTTACTGCCTGGAATAGAGAATAGCTAAACAGGGAGCCCTCATGAAGAAGAATATGTTTTCAAAAGGTCCTTTGGTCCCAGAACTTTGCCTTTATGACATTTGCCTATGCTGTGAGCCAAGCTGTGTAAATGGCTTTTTATTGTTCACTAGTTTTACACATTGTTCAGGATGCCTGGCTCAGTAGAAGGCATTGATTTGGAATTTGTAGACCTGTGTTTAAATTGCACCCTGGCCATTTACCAGGTTCTTGCCCACTCAGGGAGGCACATAACCTCAATGAACCTTTGTCTTCCCTTCTTATAAAACAAAAACAATGAATAACTAATCTATGAAATTCATTGGCATGTGTGACATCAGAGAAATATGTAGGTATGTAAACTTTGCATATATATTATTTGTATGTATGGTATGATTAAATAATGACTAGTAAAGATGATATTTGTAACAATTATTATTGAGACATGTCTAGGGGAGCATTAATTTGTTTTTTTCTTTTTTTGTTAATCAGGAGCTAGAAAAACAAGATTCTCTTTCGAGTAGCAGATCCAAGACAAGTCATCACAATCTGAAAAGGAATTCCTATAAGAGATCTGACATAGTTTTACAGGAGGCAGAGTGGTCTGTGTAATCTCCCAGGTACGTGGAAATGGTGGGATTCCCAGATGTGCTACTGTTGAGAGGTCCCTCGGATGATCGGATGAGTCTGATCTTTCTAGGCAGATGATGCTTCTTGCTGTTACCTCACTGAAGAGTATGTAGGGAAGTGGCATGTGGGTTGACATTAGCTCCATGGAGAACAACTTTGGGCAGAAAAATCACTCCAGCATATCCATGGCTTTTGATCTCTTTAAACATATAGAATCCATCAAAAAAGTATATACAAACAGGAAAAGAAAAACTTGTATAAATATTTTAATATTTATTATTAATATTTGTATTAATTGAGATTAATACAAATTACCTTTGGCCACTACAATTACAAGAAGTGCTGAAAGTGGTGGCCATCTGCTGAAAAAATGTGCTATTTTTCTTTTCCTGATGTGTGTATACATTTTTTAATGAACTCTGTATATTATGTCCAAAGCTGCCAGATAGAAGAGAGGTTGTATAAATTTATAAAATTCATTGTGTGCTAAAGTGGGTATACACTATAAGCAATTTTTATAAAAGGGAAAAATTCCAATTACAAGTAAAGCTATAAAATTAGGGTGAGATCATAGAGCCCAGTGACCTAGTTTCTTAAGATATTAGAGATTTTAAAAACAAAAAGTCATTACCTGGAATACATCTCTTGGGGTATTTGCACAAGAAGGAGCTACTGTAATTGGATATGCAATGGAGGAACATGACGATATGTGATTGCGCATGGATGCATCTGAGCCTGCACGTGTAAACCATGCAACACTGTGCATCTTTAGATTATTAGATTCAAGAGATAAGAGCTAATATTTTTTCATTTTAAGTGAGGCCATACTCATAAGTGAAATAAATAGCATACACCTGTATAGATACCGAATAGTTTCTCTGGTGTAAGAAACTGAAAGTGTAAATAAGAATTAAAATGATTAAAATGAATAATTGATAATTTGAAATAGGAAGAAAAGGTCCAAAGGGGTAGGGGTGGTGGGAGTGGAAGGGAAAAGGAAAGGAGGGAAAGGAAAAATTATGAGAAAAGAAAAAAAAATGGAAACAAAGTCTATGTAAATAGGGAAAGGTGGAGGGGGTGAAGGGCGCACAGGTAATGGCAAAAAAATAAGAACCAAGATACACCATGGACAGGTACAAGAACCCAATGATAAATGTAAATGTACTGTATACCTAAAATGTACCAATAAAAGAATTTAAGGAAAAAACTCCAGCATTGTAAAAACCCCCCAAATTATTGATTAAATCAATTTACTAATTATTTTTTTAAAAAGTGTAATTTTGGTAAATTTATACTGTGGAAGTAATTTAAATAGAAAAGAAAAAAATTTCTTTTTTCTTAATTTGTACTAATTGTACTAATTTTAAATACCTTTATGTCATTATTTAACTTCATGTTACTGTCTTTCACTGTTTATAAAGCCATCATTTAAGATGGTGATACAATATTTGATGATCTCTTCTTTTTCCTAGGTCTTTCCTAATCTCCAAGTGAGGAGATCGGATTTGGCTACATGTGTCAGGGATTTATCACTGTTTAGTAAAGCTTCCTCCGTTCTTATGCTTCCCAGGAGGTCATCAGGCTATATTGTTCTCTATGCAATTTTGCTGCACTCCTTTCTGATCCTTTGTTCACCATGAGCCACTGGTGTCACAGGATCCTAAATCTCAGTGCAGCCTGTGGTGTTGGTGGTGATGAGAGCAAAGCGGGCTAAGGGTCAAATCTGGCACTCTATTTGGTTCACTCTGGCTCCAAGAATAAAAACGGGGCTTCAGACCGCCTCTCTCTCTCTCTCTCTCTGTCTTCACCTTGGGAGAACAGTAAGTGGGACCTGGGTTCCAGCATTCTGTCTATAACATTATCATCATGCCATCAAAACTGCTTTGGTTCCTGACATTGTACCCAAAAAGAAAGTATTTTTGTTGACTTAATCATTCTCATTGTTGTGTGATTGTTCCTAATTCTTACCATTATGAATACTATTCTGATTACTGTCTTTTTGCAGAAAGATTTCTACCCCCTTGCATTAGATTACCTTTTTGGGTACATTACAGAAAGTGGAATTACTGTATTCACGAGGTTGAGCAATTTTGTGGCTCTTAATGCACGGTACCCAGTCATTATTCAAAATGAGTGGACTGATGTATCCTAGTATTCATGAAAAACTCAAATTGCATTGACTCCATTCCCCATCTTTGTTAAACTATATGTGGAGAATAATACTCAAAATTATTGGTCTCTTATTTTAAATAACTTTTATTTATTTGAATATAAGGGGAGTGGGAATAACTTTTTTTAAAAAAGCTACTCCTTTACATTATAATTTTGAAGATTCTTTTGAATAGTTATAAAGGAAAATTAAATCATCCTTTTTTCAGTGTTGTTTATTAGTCATTTGGAGCCATAGGTGGGATACAAAATAGTTGGCTAAGTAGGTTAAAACAATTTTTTAAAACTATAAATCAGATATATTCATAAAATAATGACTGATTTTTGTGCATGTGACTTAGAAACTACCCTTGAAGACACTTCTAAAATAAGATACTCAAGATGTGTTTGAGCAAATCTATTGAACAGAGATGTACTACAATTATTAATGCATTTTTCTTTTTTGTACTTTTTTTGTAAGGTGAGCCTCAGCACTTTCAATTAGAGGCATTCATTGCCCTGGAAAATATTAGAATGACTGTACCAGGAATGCAAAATGGGAGGCAAGCTTTTGGCTTCCAAAATTAGAAATTGAAACCCAGTGTGACACTTTATTGGGAGAGAATAGAATTTCTAATTTCCAATTCCACAAATCCTCTTCTAATATATCCAGAACAAACTTGGAGTTCTTAGCAGATTATTTTATCCCACAATGAGAATACAGAATTGTAACATGAGGAGAGTTTCAGATAATGAGGGATGGAAAGGAGCCCTCTGTTTGGTGGAAGAAGACAGAGAGAAAAATAAGACAAAGATTGAAATTATGATTTTCCTGTTTCTTTGTGTCTATCAACAATGCTGGGATGAGATAGGGAAGAGAGAAGCTTAAAGACATACAGGATCAGAGGGTTCAGGAAAAGTAACATCAGAAAGGATTCCAAATTCAGTGGCACTGGAGCAAGATGGTCTCAGACACCTCTAGAGTAGATGTAGGAAAATGAATAACACAAGTGCCTGAGGTAATCCTTGCTCATCTATAGTCTATGTCTTATGCCATGATGTGATGTTGTGATCTTCAGTGAACAGGTAGAGCTTTAGAATCTGGACAAGGAAACCTAAAAAGGATCCTTGTGAATGAGGGCAAATATAACGAACCCTGGAACACAGCAGCAAGTAAAACCAATGTGTTCCTAAGAGACAATGGAGGCACATTGGTGGCACAAGCAGAGTCCAAACTAACTGCTCTCCTCAGTGACCAGTGATCCCCTGAGAAAAGCACATGGTCTAGATATTCTCACCCTGCCAACATGAAGCAATACACATTTCCTCTTGTGAACAGACTCCAAGTGAGCTTCCTGACATTTGGGTTTGCATGTCTAGATTCTGATTACACTAATATGGTTTGGAATAAGGATACCTTTTCCCAAACTAAATACATTGAAACCTCACTCATCCCAATTTCTGAGCACTGTAATGTTTTGGTCACACTTGGCATGTTTTTGTGTGCCGTACTCACCTGATTCTCCTTCAGTGTTATTTGTCCCTGCTCCTTACACCCAATGAAGGTTCTAACACATCTAAAAATCTTCTCGTTTTGTTGTACTCTCTGAACAAAGTTGGCTGGAAAGAAGCCAATCCTGTCTTGAATTTTGCCCTGAAAGGAAATAGGAAGTATTCATTTGCAACTGTAGCACTTATTGTAATTACCAAATAATTACCAAACAATCTTTTCTTTTTACCAAATAATCTTTTCTTTTTAAAGAAAGAGAAATACTGGGGCCAGGGATTTAGCTCAGTGGTTCCACTGCCTGCCTTGCAAGTGCAAGGTCCTGAGTTTGATCCCCGGTGCCCCCCCCCCAAGAGAAATACTTACTTTCCACCAGTCTTCATTGGAATCCTCTAGAAGAGTAATCATGTCTCCTGGCCTGAAATGAAGAATGAATGAATTGGGTGAAGAAGTAAAAAAAGAAAAAGAAGTATATACTATTGTAGACAGCTAAGTTAGTAGCAGTCAGACAGAGCTGGGCCCCAGAAGAAGTCAATGCAGAAGATAAGAACACAACACAACTGTGGCTGGAGGCACATTTGTTGAAGACCCAGCTTCCAGACAAAGAGAACTGACTATACCTACATACTTCCCCTAGTGATTGATATTCTAAATAGGCATCAATGGCCTTGGGTAGAGACCAAATCCTCCTTGGCCCATTCCTTTCTGGAAAATCCTTGTTCACTCCACGTACTTGCTCCACATTTGAACTCCATTTAATCAGTATTACATAAGCAACTATACTTGTAATCTTATTGGTTGACTATAGTTTTGTCCCACCTTATACTCACTTTGTGATTTTCTATTGGATCAATATTACTTAAGCGACTATACATGTAATCGTATTGGTTGACTATAGGTTTGTCCCACCTTATGACTGCCTTCCCTCGTGGCTTTGCTCTGTAAAACTCCCTTGAGAAGTTGGGTTCACAGGCAACGCACTTTGATATTTCTGTCTCTCAGACAGAAGCCATCTTTCTCTCAATAAATTCTTCCTACTCTTAACCTCTGTTGTTCCTAGAATTCATTTTCAATCTTAGAGAACACGAACTTGGCATGCCAGACATCTAGCAGGTTGGGAGTTATAATATTTTCCTTATTTTATTTGGAGGTCCTCATATCAATACTTTAAAGATAAAAGTAATAGTTTTTCCTTCTTGCAAGCAATCTTAAAATACATAGAAATAAAACAAACATGATCTTACAGTTTTTTTCCCACTCAAGAAAATAGTAGGTACAATCTCTGTGCTGTATTTAAAAAAAATAATCCTTTTCTTAATTTGATATACAGATAATATTTGCACTGCAAAAACTACTCCAAAATTTACAACTTGATAAATTTCAAACTGCAAGTTCCCCTGTATCAGCCTCTCACCTCCTGTGTGTCCCTCTAGATTCTTTCCTATACACTTAACATTTATATGTAGGTATGTGTAAGTTCTTGTTTTTCTTTAGCAATGACACGTAGAATTTGTCATCATTATAACGATTTGCATCTTCTCATTGCCTTCTTGGAATGTAGCACACTTTTGCTTACCTCTACTTTCTGTGGCTGCCACCTTTTATGTTGGTATGATTTGGAATTTTATCCTATTTAATTCTTTTTACTCCTCTCTTACAGGAGCTTTTACAATGTGAAGGCTCGGACTGTTCATCATGAAAAAAAAGTCTCTACTATATCTTATACTCATTTCTCTCATCCACTTCTCTCTTCTTCCTTTTGAGAACTTCTAATTAATATATGTTGCACCTTCTAAATTCATCCTCCACAACTTTTGTCTTTCTTATACATTTTTCCATCGATTTTCTTTCTCTACTAAAGTTTTCTCAAATTTATTTTTATAATCATTTATCTTGTGTCTGAACTCATCTCTTTTATGATAATATGATAATCTATGGCAATCTCTTCTAACATAATACTGAGTTTAAGAAAAAGTTTATTAAATTTTTAAGGAAAAAATTTTAATTTTCAAAGGTTTCAAGGGTTCTTTATTATTTTCTGGAAGTTTGCTCTCATTTATTTTCTGAAAGATTTCTGAAAGTTACTTTCTGTTATGGATGTAATATTATAGATCTTTCTGATGATATTATCATATTTTAAAAAAAATATTTCTTTCCTTTATTGAATTGCTTAGGATTAGTTGGCCTGTCCTTTATCTTACTACTTCTCCTTCATCTCAAAGAACTTTCTTGGACACCTGGGATTTCTTGGTTTTCTCTTTATATTAATGATTGAAAAAGCCAGGTGGATGTGGCCAGCTGGGGAGGCTTCGCTACCATTGCACACATCTGGTCTGCCTTGGGTTTCTCTCCCATGTGCAAGGGCTATTTACAGCCTCTGCTAAAAGGATCTCATTTTTGTATACTGGAAAATATAGTAGACAAGCAGTGTGCGGCTTCTACTACTCACTATCTCAGTGGTGAAGCAAGAAGGGCTTCCTTAATCTGGGTGAGAGAGGTTAGTTTAAGTTTCTTTTCCTCCTCAACAGAGCCACCCTTTCCTTTTTTCTGCCATTCAGGAAGTCAGACTTATCACAACACAACTTATTCTTGCTCTTTCTTAGGCACTGGGGCCCACAAGAGCACCTCCTTAAGCATGGGTGCCCTTACATAGGCATGAGGCCTTAAGGTTTATAAGACTCAGAGTGGATACACTATCACTTCTGTCTTATTGTACTGGCCAGTGCAAGTCACAAAGTCAGCCTAGACACAAAGGATAGGGTAAGCATCTCTATCTCTCTGTGAAAGGAACTGAATTCTCACAGCAAAGGGCGTAAATTTAGGGAGGAGAGAAGAATTAGGACCATCAGTGCCATCAGTCCAGGGCAGACCCGCCATGCTCTTCAGTGAATTTGTTCAATGTCTTGCTGAATAGGCTTCTACTTTTAGGTTTTTTTGTTTGTTTGTTTTTAGCATTCTTTGGTTTCTGGTCATTTTCATTGTTCTCACACTAATTGTATTTTCTGGGGCCTACCAGGAAATTCCTAAGATTTCTAGTTGTATCATGGAATTCTTTCTTTTTTCTAATACTGCTATGGAAGTAGTCCTTAAAAACGATATTTTTGGATATTCTTAGGAATTGAGGCAAGAGAAGAAATAGAGTTGTATGCTCATTTTGCTATTCTGATTCAATCTCCTCTGCTGTCATTTTCAATTCTCAGTTAATATCTATTTTCATCGGGGATTACAACATAACAAGGCTGTACCACCTGAAGCATTAAACACTACTGACATTTTGATATTTCAACAGTCACAGTTATGTGCTGATGCTACAGAAAGCGAGATGGTTGAAAATCACTCTTTCCCAGGTAAGGGATTTAATTAAGCAGCAAGGATGAAAGTCAGTGGAGAATAATCTTCTAAGCTGCAGTAGATTTTATTTAACCCAATAACCTAAGAAACCATGTGTCAGTAACAAATACAATGACTCTGCTGACGGTTTGTTAAGTAGGGCATAAAGCTGGAGACTGGAGGAAGTATTTTCCTAAAGTTGAAGGAAGATGCTGCCTGAATCTGACCTCTGTTTTTATAGTCTAGCTAGAGACTCACTCTTTTATGTACTCAGAAGTGGACAGTCCCCGAATGTATACTCCTTGTTAAATATAGTACATATTAGATTAAGGTTCTCACTGGAATAGAAGTTATAATTTTATGAGAAATACCAGACATAATGCTAACCATGTGATAAGGATTCTGCTTTTTCATATAGAAGAACCATATCAGGATCAGAAAATAGCTTGGTGAGTGAGGAGAGTTAAATTCATCCATTTGTTCTTTACTTTGTTTCTTGTGTACCCAGTTATTCAACACATATTTACAGAATGCGGATCCTGAAAGAGTCATTTTACCAGGCACTGGGTATACTTTGGTGATTGAAATCTTCACTGGAACTAATATTCTAGTCAGAAAGATAGATAATAAGTAAAAAGATAGCAAAACATCTAATAAATATGTGATAATAAATATAATATACTGCATATTAATAATAAATATGCAATTGTAATTTGTCATAAGGACTATGAAAGAAATAAACAGGATGCAGCCATAAAGAATAATAGATGCTTCCAAGAGATTAGTGAATTAGTCTAAGCATCTGACAGTGGCAGTTAATGCCTTATTCAATGTAAAAAGGATCTTTCTCTAGAGTAGCACTTGAGTCCAAGACAACAACTCTAACATCTGAGCTGGGAAACCTGTGGCTTGTGGGGTTTGTACCCCCTCTACTCATCCAGGCCCTACCCAACAGTCTCAGCATTCTTTCCCTCTGGGCCTGCATTTAGACCTAGAGTTCTTTTCCACACTGGGCTCCAACTGGTGCATATGGCATGCAAGATAAAACCATTCTGTGATATAGTTTTTCTTTTTTAATATGTTGACCCAGTTTCAAGGCCTAGGATAGAGGCCTGTCAATTTCACTTCTTAAATTCATACACCCAACCACTTTCCTTCCCAGGGCTCGACCACTCTGGACCACTATGCATCCATTTTAACCACCCATTCTGGATCCAGGTACCAGAAAATGAGGGACAGACCCTATGTTCTAGAGCTTGTGAAATTATTTAAATTAGCCAATGTACGGGGAGTTCTACCAAACTCCATGGGTAGCCATATGTAAGCTGCCCCTGTAGGTCCAGTTTCCTGTTACCCTGACTTTCAGGCACAAATAGCTGTGTGACCCTTCCTGGCACTCACAACTATGGGTTTTCTTCTTAACTTAGTTCTTTTCTCTTATCAGGGTATTGGGATACTGAGTTCTGTTATGTAAAGAACTAAATTAAAACATTGTGCCTATCAGTTCTACACAGAGGGCCTTGTCATGGGTCCCAGAGGGAAGGAAGCCTATGCTTTTAATTCTCCTTCCCCTGGTTGTTCTCAGGATGGGCAGTGTGTGACTCTGCCTGCAGTTGCTTCACACTTCTGGGGCTGACAGGCCCACTTCCATGGAATGATTATTTATTCATCTTATTACACTTCAAGTATTATTTAAATTATCCCACTCTAGCCTAACAGCCTCTTTCTTTCAGGTGACTTTATGTCTCTGATCCATTTTATATGAGTTTTCTGTAATTTATTTCTAAATTTTGGTCATCAATGTGATGAGATCCCAAATAATTACAAATATGCCCATTTTGCTTAACTCAATCAGAGCATTCTAAGTTCAAGCAAAAATGCTGCTTGCACTGTACCATGACAGAAAGTATAATGCAATTCCTAACAATAAAAAACACCAGTTTCTTATTTAGTGAAGATAGATCAGAGCATCACAGCTGGCTTTTTCCTTTTCTTTGCTCAGTAAAATTTGTCTTAGGTTCAGAGGAAGACTTTCAGGTTGGTTATACTGCGATTGATGGAAAATCTTGAAATGGTGAAGGTGCTGTGGACAAGCAACAAAAATAGAAATAAAATAACTAGCTCTCTTTCTTCCTCCCTCCCACCCTTCCTTTCTTCCTTGCTTTCTTGCTTCCTTCCTCCCTTTTTTTTATTCCCTCCTCCACTTCTTATCATGCCAGATGACTATGAAATGGTAATATTGTGCCATTAGGCGGTGCACACTTCAAAATGTCTTAGAAAAGGGAAAAATTCTCCTCTGTAAGTAGAAACTTTAGAGTTGAGAGACTTGTCTCTCGTGGAGCTCTCTAGCTAAAGGTGGAAAGGTGATAAGGGTACCATCCTATAAACTATTGTTGATGTTTGGAGACAGCAGGAGATTTGTTGCCTTTAGACATACAGAATTGCTCTGAATTATTCAAGGACTACAGTTCTTCTGCAACCCTCACTTCAAAATTTCCGGCACCTCTTAGGTTGCAGGTCAAGGTGACATAAGGCAAGAGCCAAAGAGAAGATCAGCTAGACTGTTTGCTAAAATTAAGACCAAATATGATATGACAGAAAGAAACATAGATTCAAATGTGAAAACACTAGCTGAAATCAAGCAAGAAGTTGTTAAAGAAGGCTGCAACAATAAAAATGCTGAAAATGGAGAAAGCAAAATAATAGAGGCACTAGCTCATAAAAAAGAAATTGAGGGAATAAAAGATGAAAAAAATGATGACACTGGAAAAGAGGGAGGAGAAAAGAAAGAAGCAGTGACAGCAGAAGAAAAACAAGATGTAAAAGATCAGAAAAGCAAGGAAGATCAAAGTAAAGAAGAGAAAGAAGAAGATGAAACACAAGGTCAAGAGGGAAAAGAGGACAAAGATAGAAACAAGAAAGGAGAAGATGGAGAAAGGGAAGATTATCAAAATGAAAAAAGATCAAGAGGATGAAGAGGGAGAAGCAAAAAAAGAGGAAAAATATGGAAAAGAAAAAGGAGGTGATAAAAAGAAGATGAAAAAGAGAAAGGAGATGGGAAAGAGAAGGAAGATGGATAAAAGGATAAAGGTGGAAAAGAGACAGGAGATAAAAGAAATATGAAAAAGAGAGCTATGGACAGGACGACGAAGGTGGAAATGCAGAAGAAGATGGAAAGGAAAAAGAAAAAGAGAAAAGAGGCAGAAGGAAAAGACAAAGAAGATGTAAAAGAACATGGAAGAAGAGATGAGAAAGATGCAAGAGAACAAAAGGAAGATGAAAACAAAGCTGAAGTTGGAAATGAAGCTGAAATAGAAGTTGAAAAAGATAGAAAAAAAGAGTCTCTGAATATTGTTTAAAACTGCCCTATATTAGTTTCATAATTTGGTAAAATGTAGCTTCATGTACTATTAAAAGAGATAAATATTTTATCACATATTTTATAAGCACTACTTTTTTTGATATTTCATGTCACATACTTTTTATTAGTCAAAAAATGCCTAACATGAAATTGAATCTAAAAGTTTTGTGACAATAGTAGTGAAATATATAAAAAATATGCTTTCAAATTTGTCAGTGAATTTTGCTTTCTGTATATTCTGTTTCAATATTTGAACTTGAATTATATATATGAATATATATATATGAATATGTGAATGATAGAATATAGAATGATAGTTTCACAATGTAGGGGGTTTGCAAAAGAAAAAGTTTCATGCAACATTCTTATGGTTCTCTAAATCACTTTTACAAAGAAGATGAACCATTTTCATTTAATGCTGAGTCAGCAGTACCTGTCCTAAGCATAATTTTATTAATTACTTTGAAAAATATAAAATTGTAATTACATTTTTCAAAGAAATACAAACATTTATTTCAGAAGGGTAGTTTCAATTGTATGTGTTTGTGAAAAGTTTTCCTACAATGCACAATTTTTTACTGGATATATCTTAATTAAAAAGACTCTTCAAAGATGATTGTAGTTTGTTATATCTCAAAACTGTGTCTAGTGAAACTTTATAACTCTAGATTTTTATATTGTGATGTTCACGACAGCATTTAAAATTTTTCATTGAGATACAATTATCATAAGATTCACTACTTTAGTAATTTCTAGGTGTGAAGTCCATTGTTTTTAGTTATGTTCATAATGCTTTGCAATCATCACATCTGTCTACTTCCAGAGCATTTTCATCACTCAAATAAAAACAAAAGTACTCATTAAAAAAAAGAAAGAAATAAAAGTACTAAAATTAACTATAGAATTATGGCTTTCTGTTGAGGAGGACAAGGTTTATTTGTGAGTGTGTGAGTGCCTGTGTCTATGTACATGAGACATCGAAGGCTGCTACCTGGGTTTGTTCTCAACAGCCCCTTTGCCTCTCTCATTTCTCATTTTTCCACAAAGGTATTCGAGCTTATCTCTTCTACCACTGGCAAACTGGCTTTGGGACTTGGCAGGTACAGTATGCACGGAGCAAATGAATAATGCAAGCTGAGCCTGGTTAGCTATAGGGAACCCTCTGTAAAGTGTTATGAAGGCAGTTCAATGTTCCAAGGATGGGAGGTCCTGGAAGGAGGAATGTGAGCTGATCTAAGGCCCCACTGCCCAGCCTCTCTCCATTCCCCATGTAGGGTACAGATTCCTCGAAGGATCCTGATACCCTTCTGATGAGGTCACTACTTCTGAGAAACACTTTCTCCACTGTCTGAGACAACCTAAGACCTCAGACTGGCCCTACTTTGGGAAATACATGATCAAAGTAGGATGATATGGGACCTTGTTTAGGACTTTTTTGGACAAACTGAATACTTATATTTTAGACTTTAAAGAAAATTTGTTTTTACTCTTATCTCTTCCCTTTTAGCCAAAGGAGATTATAGGGCAATACAGTTCATATTTTCTGATTGCTTATGACATTTTAGTTCTGATGCATTGAAGGTACAGAGATGAAGATATTTCTGTAAGCCTCAGTTTTCTTAACTCTAAGGTGAGGATAATAATAGCACCCATCAATTATTTGAAGATTAAATGGTAATACTTGGGAAGCACATTTAGATTAGTTCACAATGGATGGTGTTCATTACTGTTGTTAAGACACAATTACTACACTCAGGATGTTGATAATCTCAAAGGAGAAGGATGTACAGCTGAAAATTTCCAGTGAGTGTGATTCCTAAATGAGAGGCAAATACCAGGGGAACAGAATCATGTATGGAACTAATTCTAAACAAAAGTCTCACACACGTGTACCTCTCTGAATCTCAGCTATCTCCATTATATATGGTTAGTTATATATTATGCATAATAAATATATTATGAACTATATTTATTTTGCAAAATTGCTATGTGATTTAAATGAGAAAGCATATGTGGAAATCTTTGTACTGTGAATGATGTACAATAAAACTGCTAATTTCCTCCCGAACCTGTGTTTTTTCACTTGGAAATCAGAAGATCTAGTACTAGAGCACTGCCTTTTTCCTTTTTCTGATTTGATACAGGATCTCATTATGCTTCCCAAGCTGACCTTATACGTGGAATCTTCTTGCTTCAGCTTCCTGAGTAACTGAGATTACAGATGTGTGCCATTGCACTTGTCTGCTTTGTTTCTAAGTGAGTGTTCCATTAGATTTTTGGTAGAGGTTGATTAATGAACAACTTTGACTTCAGTAACTTCAGACTCTGGCCTTTGAGCCACTCCAGGTAGTGCCCACAAGGGTATATCAACGTATAAGGGCTGAATATAGTTTTCTACTGCCTAGGATATGATTGCAGTGGTGATTTTGGTAAGGGTGAAGAGGACAGCTACATAGTCTGAAGGGTCTTCGAAGTTGACTAAATGAAGTAGGCATAACTGGGTGCATTTTCATTTGAGTAAGCAGGTTCAGAGAGATTTCATTACTTACATGCAGTTTCAACCCATGATTAGCTCCACTAAATCAAGTTGCCTCTTGTACTGTTGGTGCCTCATCAAAACTCAGGAGAACTGCCCATTTTACTCTGAAGTATTTTGAGCAATCTTTAATGTTTTCTACCATTTCATATTCATTAGGCAAAGAAACCCAAATCAACCTTACTGCAACCATAATCACTCAATCAAAAGAAGTATACTTGCAAAACCAAGCTAATGGGAGGAGAAAAAGGAACCAGCCGGATGCTTCCATTAATTTTAGATCTACTACTTAATTTTTCACCAGATTGATTTCCCAATTTACATGATCCTGGTCTAGAGTCTTTTGCATTGAGGGCATTTGAGTAAGTAATCAGGAAATACTGAACTCTGCAGTTTGATTTTTTTCCTTACTCCTGATATCCGTAAGACTGCTTGAACTTTCTCAAGTCTGTAGACTAGCACAAGTGTTCAGCTAAAGGGCCATTTGGAAGGAATTTGGTAAATGTTCCTGAACTGTCATGGATCACGCTCTTCAGAACCTAATTGAAAGAGGCATTTAAGAGAGAGGGAGACTGTTAAACACATTAGTGACATTCAGGAGGATCTGGGTTTCTTGACATAGTGCAGCATCAGAACATAATATGCATGAGAGACTTTCCTCAAATAGCCTTAATTGCATTTTGATGTCCTGGTGACTGTGAAGATTATTTTTAAATATTATTGGTGCTTTAAAATTACATTTAGTTTTGACTAAGTTGATGTATTTACCAAGCAGTAATGTACTTATAGAAAGGAAACGAGACAACAAGGGAGTCTTTTTCTGTCTTACTTTTAAGGGCCCTTCCTTTCTTATTTTATAGAGATTGATGAAACCTTGCAAGGTGAAAAACATCAGAATGGAAGTCACAGGCCAAAACCAAATTCAAGTACGTTCACAGAGCACTGACAGAGAATTAGGAAACCTGAGTTCTGGTTTTTGGTCTGCCACTGGCCCACTGTGTATTTTTGGATAAGTCAGTTGTTCTAAATCCTGGCAGATAATGAGAATTCAATAGATCATTTAATCTTATAGATTCCCAAGTGAGACTTGACTCTCTAGAGCTAGGTGGAGCACAGGAATCTCTATTTCAGTAATATTCTCTAGGTCATATGATTTATAACAAGTGGCTTACCATTTTAACCAGTTTTCTCCTCTGTAAAATTCTATTTGCTTGGGTAACCTCACATATTTGCTGAAAGAACTTGAGGCGATGCTAAGTAAAATGAGAAAGACTTTGAAGATGACTGATTTATGTCCTATCTAGCGTATCTTTTCAGGTTATTTCCCCCATCTCAATGTCTTTGACTTATATCTCATGCAAGTTATAGAAAACTGATCATAATGCATATTATTCTTGTCCACAGAAAAAAGTGAATTGTGCCTGGTAGATTCTAATCAGTTATTACCCCATGAATATTGATGAGTTTTATGTATAAATTCACATCAGTATTCCTTATTAATTACATATGTGTAACATACTGAAATTTTCTTTGAACCAGATGTTTCATCTTACTAGTTCTCATTAATTAATGAATCAAATACAAAATTTGACATATATTCATTTTATATTTGTGTGAGAACCATAATTTTAATTTTTAAATTTCCCTTTTAACAGAAATTACTTTTCATGAACCCACTTTAGAGTTGACAAGCTTTCTGGTCCTACACATAAGACCTAGCAATCCTAACAAAATTGTAAGTAGTCAGCATGGGATAGATTAACATATTGCCTAAATCCATTGATTAAAAAGGAATTGAGGGAGGATGAATAATGGGTACAAGTGTGCAGTTGGATAGGAGAAATAACTTCTAGAATTCTTTAACACAGTAGGGAAATCACTGAAAGCAATCAACATCATAGTTCAAAATAGCTAGTAGAGATTTTGAATGCTCCCAACAGAAATAATACATGTTTAAGCTGGTATGCAATTATTCTGATATGAACATTATATATTATATACATTTACTGAAATAGCACGTGCTACTCCACAAGTACGTAAAATTATGAGTTATCTAAATGAAAAAATCTAACTCCTGATGAAAAAGTCAACTTTTTCAGAGAGGAATCTTACCACAATCAACATAGGATGGAAAGCACAAGTAGAACAAAAAACATTGGGGTTGGGAATTAGCATCCCTGGATTCCAATCCTGAACCTCCACCTTCAACCTGGGAAGTCTTGGTCTTGTTTCTCCTACCTTATTTCCAAAAAGATAAAGTAGCATAAATTGTCCTAGTGGACAGATGAAATAAAAATAGCTGGATTTATAAACCTAGCATTATGAAATTTTAAAGCAGTCTCTTTAGAATTAAGACTGGAATAAATATGGTTATCTAAATGTACTCCTTCCCCCGACATGAATTTTCACCACTTGTTTCTGAAAGGGATTTGCATTTGCTCCCCATTTGGTACCTTTTAAAGAAATGTTCTTGTTCTGAAGTTTAACCATTCACCTTTATCCTTGCCTACTGGATATCTTCCCCTATGCCTAATGCTTCGAGTTATTTTATGTCTCATGCAAGTTGTAAAAAATAGTGTTATGGAAGTAGAAGCAGGCTTCACAGACACCTGTGATTTCTCTCCTTTCTGGAAGCTCAGCACCAATGCTACCTACTTGCAAAGCCTTCCCTGATCCACCCACAGCACAGGTGCTTAAATGCCCCTTTGATGTGCTTCAGAGCATCCTGGACACTGCCACCCATAACACTTCACACTGGATTATAACTTTTCTCTACTTTTCTGTTGTTCCCAGACCCAGTCCCTTGGATTCTTTGAGAACAAGCACAGCTCACTGGAACTATTCCTGCAAACAATGAAACAATGGTTAAAAGCTCTTTAAATTCATTTTCAAGTTATACCTTGAAGAAATTCAGAAGAGATGAATTTGGGCCATCCTATCTCTAGAGATTGTTGGAAACATTAGCTAATGAAACACATGATTGCCTGCTTTCATTCAAATTTGTTCATGGAAAATCTGATTCTTGTTGCTTTGACGAGTCTGGAAACTTATGAATTTAAATCCTTATTTGAGGTTTAAAAAGTATAAGTTTTTCTTTGAAGAGCCCCATAAGTAGGTGTTCTGACATACAATGAAGTGGTAATTAGTATCTGTCTTAGACAATATTGAAAAAGCAGTTTCCGATTTTGATACTCAGTTTTATAGACTATTTCCAAGAAGCTATCTGCATTGTCCAGATACAGACTAAATGCATTTTCCATTTCATACAGAATCTGTAAGTAGAACAGTAG
Source organism: Heterocephalus glaber (assembly GCF_000247695.1). Next base: position 14,513,797 of record NW_004624788.1, on the reverse strand, counting down.
CAAACAATCCAGCTTTCTGAATTTGGGGGAACCAAGCGATGGAGACCTGGCTACAAGAGAGAGAACAGAGGTAGCAGCAGATGAGAAGGAAATTCCACATAAGAGAGGATAAAATTGGTGGAGTAAGATCCTGGAGAAGGTCCTGAGTTGCACAGAACATGCTGAATCAGCCCACTGCACACAGGAAGGTCTGTGCACACTCTACTGAGGTCCTGAGTCAGGCAGAAGACACCGAATCACCCTGCTGCAGACAGGCAGCCACCTGGTTCCACACTACAAAGATGCAGAGGACACCAGACCACCAGACCAAGGTACTGAGTCCCACTGTTCCCGGCCCAGAGGT
>NW_004624788.1:14460376-14471711 GCF_000247695.1 Heterocephalus glaber | reverse complement strand
CTTTCCTTTGTATGTGATTTGTTTCTTTTCTCTAACTGCTTATAGAATTTTGTTCTTCTGTTGGGTTTCTGGAATCTTAACAATTATATGCCTATGTGTAGGCTTTTTTTGATCAAGGCTAGGTGGAGTCTTATATGCCTCACTTATCTGTATGTCAAGTTCTTTTGTCCTACTTGGGAAGTTTTCTGCCATTACTTCCGTGAACAGTTTTTTTATGTCATTTGCACTCTCTCCTGTTTCTTCATTGACTCTGATCAGTCTTATGTTATTCTTCTTTGCATTGTCTAGCAGCTGCTGGATTGATCTCTTGTGGTTCCTTACTATTTTGAAGCAATTTTTCTTTTCCTGGTCACTAATTGCAGTCTTCTATGTCTGAAATTCTGTCTTCACATTGGCTCCTTCTGCTGTGTAAGCTTTCAGTGGATTTTTTAATCTCCTGGAAATCTGTTTGTGTCTGTTTTATGGAGTCCATTTGTTTTCTATGTTGGGATTCCATCATGGTCCTCAGGTCCTCAATTTTTTCATCTGTATCTTCTCTAGATTTATTAATCATGTCTTACACTATGGGCACAATCTCTGCTGTTATCTGAGAAATTATTTCTGATTTTATTTTTTCCAGATCCTCTTTTGTTGTCAGTTCAGGGAGTTCAGATGGTTTTGTATCAGAGCGTTCCACCTCGTTTCCCTTTGGCGTTGCTGTAGGTGATCTGGAAGTCTGGTTTTGAGACTTGTTTACGTGTCTTCTCATTTCGGGAGGGGGGGGTTGTTGTTAGTGCTCACGTGGCTCACCTTCTGTGCACTGAGAGGGGTGGTACAGTGGCCCAGAAGCCTCCTCCTGGGCACTGGGAGCAGCTCACCTCCTGTGTGCTCTACTTTATATGTATTTTAAAAATCACATTTAGCATCACTTCTCGGCCTTTTGACTAAGATCAAGTGTAAAAATCACATTTAGCACCACTTCTATGATTTTTTTCAGCAAATACATTACCATTTCCCTTTGAACTACCAAATGATAATAATGTCTCTGGGAACATCATTAAGATTCAGGTATCTTAAAATGTCATAAATTATATCTTCATTGCTTTGAGTCAGCTTACTGAAGCTAAATATTTTTAATCTTACTATGAAATCCTTTAGCATTCACATGACATTTCTAAGAAGTGCTAAAATGGCACTATAATCATCTTTCTTCTCTGTTTGGGCTTCAGAAATAAGTTTTGAAACCTAAGGATGTGGAGCTTCTTCATGTTTGCCAAATAGAAGAAACTAATTGGCATCAATTTTATGTACAAGCCAGTAGAATAAAAGTATTTTTGGCCTTTTCTTAGAAATCAATGGAGTGCCTAAAATACAGAGCTTTCAATGAGTTTGAATATGGTTTCTAAGATAACCATGTGGTATCAGTCAGGGACCTATGAACCTACCTACTCACCTATCTGACCTATGCTTCTCCTCAATACCTATAGTCTCATGCTACTGCGTGAATTGATCTGTCCCCAGTGAGGGAGCTGCTTCAACTCAGCCCCCAAGGAGCCCTCCTATGAGGGTATCCTACATTCTTCCCACAATCTCCCCTCATCACTCGATGTTGAGAGGACCAGAGTAGCAGACCACGAGGAGGCTCATCCAGGTCTTGCCCGAAAGCTCCTGGTCTAGCAGGGGCTGTGGCAATGAAACTGGTAACTGGGTAAAGGCTATCTTAACTGGAATGTGAACTAGAATGTTCTTGCCTCTTTGCAGTTGGGATGGTGGCCTTCAGCAAAGGCTGCAGAGTTGTTCTACATCTTGAAGCATTATAGAAATTCTGATTAGGATAGCCAGAGATAGGATTATAACAAGTGACAGAGGTGTATTGTAGAGTTTAGATCAGACAAAATTTAGAAAAGGTGTTTGGGAGGGTGAGTGTCCTTGGAGAGGAACTAAATCACTGGGCAGGCACCAGTGAAATGAAATGGTAAATCTTGTCTTTGAGAGAAAGTTCTGAGAAAATGTGAGAATTGAGGTATAACTGAAAGGAGAAAGGGAAACAGCCAGGATTTCTCTTCTTCTGTCCATTGTTAGAGCCAAGTGTTTCCTATGTGTCAACTGATGTGTTACCTCAAATGATGAAAGGATGGTAAAGGAAAGCAGGTCCATGGGAAGAGTTCTGAGGCCAAGAGGAGGGTCTCTGAGTAGGAAAGTGAAATGCTTAATCCTTTGGGGTGCAAAGCACTCTTGGGTGAACTAAAGGAGGATGAGGACAATTACCGAGGTTCTGTGAGGTGAATCAGAGCCACTTCCAGAGCTTCCCTTCTTTGTTCTCTGGGCCAGGGAAGTGCCAAAACGAAGGGCCTCATAGACAGGGTCCACCTTATTGCCACAGGCTGCAACAGAAGAGAAGGAACATTTGAGAAAGCTCATCTCAGAGAACCCAACCAATCACCTACCACAACTTCTGGGGGGAACAGAACCTGAGAAGTACGTTCTATGCTCTGATATTTCCAAGTTATCTATCTGCAGAATTCCAATTTTAAGTTTTTTCTCAAAGAGGAGTTTTATTTCCTCTGGTGAGAGGCTCTGCTCACCAAGGTACAAAGTTTTGAGACACAAAGTTTGTAATAGAAGGCAAGTTTTTCAAAAGAATTTGAAATTATTAGGCTTCGAGAATATCTACTAAAAGTTTTGTAGTTTATAAATTTCTAGTTTAAATCCTGTTCCACTAAAAAGGCAAAAATAGGTGTAGAGATTTTCAGAGAAAGAAAAAAGATCAAAGCAAATTGAAAGATATTGTAAAAGAAGAAATTGAAGCCAGATGTGTATAAATATAGGGCATTTTTAGGTTCTTATTAAAGAATAACCAATATTCACTGAGTTCCTACTCAGCATTGGTTTATAACATATATTTATTTTTTACAATAATTATTAAAAGCAGTGACTGCTGTTCTCTTTTATAGCATCTGACAGGTTGAATTATTTGTTCAAATCCATAATTGGTCAGTGAGAATGCTGGGCTCAGCACCAGGTCTGTGGGCTGCCATGTCCCATGCTCTTTCCACTCTGCTACATACACATGGTTGGCAAAGAATTTCAGCAGCTTTTGGGACTTGGGTGTATTTCAAGTTTCATCAGAGAGAAGTTGAAAATTCTGGTAGAATTTGCCCCACCTCATGTTTCCTCTCCAGCAAACAATTACAACACACGTAGCTAATAAGAAATGCACTAAGACATCCTCTGGTTTTACAGTTTTTAGAGGACAGTAGTCATTGCTGACTTTGCTGCTCAAAGCCCACCTCAACCATTAATGTCCCGACTCACCAATGGGCATAACTTCTTTAATGCATCCAAATTGTTCCTGAATGAGCAATGGGGAGCTGTAGTAACGCCGAAACCCTTTTGGCTGGTAAGAGAATGTGAAAGAAAAGGGCTTATTATCACCCAAGAAATGAAAACTACACAAAAATCCTAAAGTTAAACTAACTCGTCTCTTCCTTTAAGGTGTTTACATTCTATTAATTCTATAATTCATTACTGACAGGGGAATTAGGGAAGGGAGGAATGATAGATGGCATTAAGCAAGTTATGCTCCATCCAGAAAGCAAACTCCTGACCCTGACTTGCTTCTCCCACCATTGCAGTGCTCCACAGCCTCGACTACATGTAAGATCCCTATTATTCTCCCAAGACACAAATGGACTCCCTTGCATTCTTATTCCATAGTTTATTGTGGTGGTCTATTAAAATCATGCTAGGCCTGGGCATGGGAAAGCAGACTTCAGGGTAGGCCTACAGCAGACTGCATGGTAGGCTTGACCTAAAGTCATTTGTTTAGCTTTTGAGATTCTGTTTATCTGACCTCTTATCCATGGTCTTTGCCATGGCCTTTGAGAACTGCTATCAGAGAAAGAGATGGGGAACCTGTGAGGCAAGAATTTGAGATCAGAGGACATTGCAAATTAGAGTAAGTAGATGAACTTTCAAAGAATTTGGACTCACTATATTCCAATGTAGGAAGGGAACTTCATGACCTGATTTTCACTAGATCCTAGAATCCTCTTCTGTGTTTCTGGCAATTGTGTCCTCCTTTGTCTGAACATTAACAGTAGTGATGGGAGGGTGGTAGTGGTATGTCAATGGGGGTAGAAGCACTTCTTAACTCCAGAACAGATCTTTGGTGACATTACCTCTGAGTGTTAAGACTTGGCATGCATGCACTAATTCTAGTCTTTCCCCTAGAGCCAGAGGAGATAATAGAGTTCCCTTTCTATGTAATAGGACTTGGATTTTCCAAAACAGTTGTTATAGTCCATCTAATTATTCTATAGAGTAGACATTCTAGGTTGAATTCTTTGGCAATCCCCATTATAAATACTCTCCCCTGTGCTCTGAGTTGCTTTTGATCAAAATGTGCGGCTCCTGAGATACTAAGATCCACTGAGAATGTGCCAAGACAGTCCCAATTTCCCTTAGTTTGGCTGACATGATTCTGTTAAAGTGGTGTAGACTATAATTCCTATCTCCTTTTGTAGATGTTAGCCATAGTCCTCTCTTGACACTTACTGAACTGACAACAAATTAAGTACTAGATGACAAACTACTCTAGTTTGGCTGAGGCTGAGGGTGTTTCTGGGATGTATGATAATTTCACTTTACAAACCTGAACAGCAGCAGGAGGCGGCACTTGCGCTAAAATTGAGAAAGTCCCAATGTGGAAGAAGCTGTTCACTTCTCTTAAGGGCCTGACTCTTCCAATGTGAGGCATTTGTCAGAGGATTGACATAGCTAGCTCCTCCTTAGATCTATCATTATGCCACTCAGGAAGCCAAGTGGGCAGATCAGGGATACTGGGTGCCTTCAAGGCTATAGAGAAGGAGTTTGGAGGGAGTGACTTCATTTGGACAGGGAATTCTAGTACTCCCTCTTGACACAAGCTCTTACCAGCTTGCCCATGCACCGCTGGGGTGTTAGGCCATCTGTACACTTGTGGTGGATGCTCATCTTACAGGCTTTGCATCGCAGTCCATGCTTAGCATTTGTTCCTGTCAGGCACATGGCAAACTTTGGTTAAGATACAGCCTAACCTTTCCTACTGACCAGTCCAAAATCACTGAAAAAAAAAGGTCATTGCTATAATCAGATAATTCTTTCCTATGACTTTTTCATGAAACTTCCAAAATGGAAAAAAAATGTTATGGTTGTTTGTCTTACACTCTTTCACATTTTTCTACCTACTGTATCAGATCTGATTTCTCTTCCTTTCTTTCCTATTCATGACTCCAGAAACCTAAGCCTTCTCTACTTTCTTTGTTCATAGCAAAATCTACTTTCCTTACTATTCATACAGGTCACTGTTTCTGCTTCTCTGTGTCTTGCTGAGTCATGCCTGTCCTCATACTTCACCAACTCTTACTTGTCTTCCTTTCACAGCATCTGAGCTCTTGAACAAACTCAAGGAAATGACTGCTAAAGGGGGAATTATATAGAATGCTGCCCATGAAGACCACCTGGTGAGGCAAGGGGACTCCAACAAATTGGTTTTTGGAGTGCAGTACAAGAATATGTCCTCATAAAGGGAGACACAAGGCCACAGGTATCCCACCAAATATCAAAGCTGACTAAAGACCCAGAGTGAGGATATTTCAAGATTAAATGTAAAATGCACCCTTTTTTATTATTTTAGCATTGTCTCCTACCCTCATCCTAGCTATCCTCATCCCTTCATCTTTTTCTACCCTTTTTTGTTTAACCCAGTATATTTTAACCCAGTGGCAGGCATAATCTTTTAAAATGTAATTGAATAACCTCTCTCTCTCTTACTTAAACATCATTCAGCATTTTCTATCAGATATCATGAAAAATGTTCACCATGACAGTAAAGTTTTGCATAATTTGGTGGGAGCCCACATTAACTTTCCCTCAGGGCAACCCCTTTTGCTCACTGTGCTTTAGCCATGTGAACTTCTTTTAGTTCCTGAATGTACAAGCTCTTGAATTCCTCAAAATCTTTACAAATCATGCTGTATATCGCTGGAACTGATTTTAATCATTCTTCACTTCACTAGTGACCCCTCTTCTTTTGCATCTCTTAGCATTTCTGTTTTTTTGAGACAGAGTCTTGCTATGTATTTCAGGCTGGTCTCAAACTCACTATGTAGCTGGGGCCAGCCTTAAACTCACAGCCATCCTCAAACTCACAGCCATCCTCCTGCCTCAACCTTCTGAGTCCTGTTGGGGTTACAGGCACATGGCACCACATCTGGCTTTTTAGCATTTCTTCAATAAAGCTTTCCTAAAACATTTTATTTCCATGTCTGAATTATCTTCCTATTACTCTTTTTGGCAGCATTCTGAGGTTATCTTTTACTGTTAATATTTATGATAATTATTTAAATTTGCTTTTTATCTTCCTTTCTCTCTTCATTGTACACTCAATGAGGCTGAGGACTGTTTGTTCATTTGCTGCTGCATACTTTGCTCTGAGTATAATGTCCAAGAAACATACATTAAACAAATTAATGAGCAAATTATTTCACAGTCACATATCTAGTGAAGCAGTGACAACTGGTTTGAGATAATTCATTGAAACAGATTCATTAACAATGTAGAAATAGCATTCAAGAGCTGAAAGTGGACTTGAAGATCTTTCTGTATTATTTAATTTTAAAGATGAGAAGCCTTGAGAGTCCAAGTGGTAGAATGTTTTGCCCCATGTAAGGCGAGTTACTGCCTAATTTCACTCTTTCACTGCTTGACCCGAATATTTTCTCTCTTTGCTTTGGATTATTTAAACTACATGAAAAAGAAACCCAAAATATAAATAAAAAACAAAATAAAGGATAGGTAATAGGAAGTATGGAGATCCTTTTCAAATGAGAAGGGGAACAAGAAATGGGGGGGCAGGAAAAGAAGGGGAAAAGGATTAAAAAGAGAATCAAATGAAAAATGGAAATAGAGCTTTTTTAAATGAGGAAGGAATTAAGAGTTGGAGGGAGCAGGGATGGATGGGAGGGGAAGGGGACAAAAAAGAATTGAGATGTATTATGTACAGGGATAAATGATAAATATGACCATTATGTACTATAAACATGTACTAATAAAACAGATTAATAAAATAAAATAGAAAAAAATGAAGTGAGGGCCTAATTATATAATAAAATAAGGAAGTACAGGACCTGGGGCTCACTTGGGAAAACCAACGGGCAAATCCTTTAGTGGGTAAAGAAATAGAAACCTTTCAGAAGGTATTAACTGAAAATGCCCTTCAAGAAGCCATTATGAAGCACAAAACATGTCTGCCATTATAACCACAGACAGAAAGCTGAAGTAACACATAAACACACCATAAATTATTAAGTATTCATGTTTGTTCATAAATACTCATTGGAAAGTCCCCTTTTTTGGGAATGCAATGACTTATTTTTCATTTTCAAATTAGATGGCACTATTTGTGCCCTCTGTGTCAAGGTAAGTAAAAACTTCAAAGAAGAAATTTGTGCATCATTGTGTCCTGGACTCTGAAATAATGTAATTATATATTAAAGTATATTTTCTTTCAGATCCAAACATGATTATTTCAGTTTTCCTTGTCTGTTTTCATACACTTCACTATTTTGTATGAGTCAGACCACCAGCAATTATTTGGTTTTAGGTGTTCCAGTTTCCACTGTGGAATTACAAAAGTAATTGAAGAGTAAAGCTTGAACTTTAAAGTTTAGAGAGTAGTTCAAAGGAATGATTCACATCACAGCAGTAGTATTAGTTTATTGTAGCAAGATATAGAGAAGCATGGTCTGAGTTTCTTTATTACTTGTGACTTCCACCACAAACACATGCTGTATGTGTCCCTTACGCTTGAGTAGAGGGAAAAACTTAGTTTTAAATTTCAATATAAGCATGGCACTCAACACTCTGATTTGAAAAGAACAAGTTATTTTATAAAGTGTGTGATAGTTAAATCAAAAAATAAACCTACATTGTCAAAAGGGGAAAAAATTCAATATATTTCTTGAACTGTCTCCTTAAGCTTAAGAAAATTACTAATATTCTTGCAGCTTCAGCTATCCTATCATAATGGGACTAGCCTACCTACTGTCAGGGTTGCTATTAGAGTAGTTTTATAATATAGATGCTTCTTAACTTATGTCAGTTATGCTATAATATACTTATCATAAATTGAAAATGTTGTAAATCAAAACCACATTTAAGTTGGGTGTAGTGGAGTATGGATGTAATCACAGCTACTCAGGAAGCTGGGGCAGGAGAAGCTCAATTTGGAGCCCAGCCTGGGCAACTTAGCAAGGTGTGTGTGTGGGGGAGGGTGGGATATCCCAGTACAGAAAATCCCTTTAATACACTTAAACTACATCACATTATAGTTCAGCAGCTCAATATACCATGCAGACATCTCCAACTTGTGGCCTGTAGGTGGGACATGCCTGGCTTGCCTGGGCCACACTGGACTAACAGGAATTATCTCTGGCCACATATAATATATACTCTATAGTTAATGTACATAGACAAAAAACTCTTTTTCAAAAACATTTTATTATAACATAGATGTGTCAAACCTGCTTAGAGTATTGGTTGTTTGCCCTCATGACCATGTGACTTACTAGGATTTGCAGTTCATTGCTGCTGCTCAGCATCAGAAGACATTATTGCACAATATATCTTTAGTACCTGAAAATATAACACTTTGAAGTACAGTTTCTACTAAATACACATGGCTTTTGCAACATCATAAAATAAAGTTCATAAATTGAACCATTGTAAAGTGGAGACTATCCACATTTGCAAAAAGTTTGCATAGTATATTAATAGTATATTAATAGTATATTAATCACATAAATTTGTAACTTAGTCATACCAAAGCCCAACTAAAATTATAGGTAAGGAATTTTTAAAAATGGTATGAACTCCAAAGATCAAGGTTACTTAAAGGAGTAGTGAGAGTAGGAACTAGTTTAACATATATTTGGAAGATGCAAAGAAAGTGGAGGTATAGTGAGTAATTTAAAAAAGATAGAAACATTGTATTTCTCGATAGCAACTTGGAACCTGGAAGGCCATGGAACTTCAAAATTTGTCCAATGCCAGAATCTGAAAGAAATGATTTTCAACCGAAACTTGATATCCAGCCAATGTACCAAACAAGTGTGAAGGAACAATGCAGATATTTTCCAATCTTTAGGTTTCTAAAGTATTTTCTTTCCATGGACTTTGTATTTAAAAAAAAAAAAGGCTACTGGATAATGTGCCTTAGAAAAATGAGGGAATAAATCAAGAAACAGGAAAATATGAGAACTACTATACAACAGAACTGACATGGAAGAGAGGTAAGTGATACTTCCTGTGACGACTCTGCAATAGATCTAGACTATAGCTACATGATAAAGTAAGGAAGTAGACTAAATAAAATGGAACTTAGGGGCCTGAGATTTAGCTCAGTGGCACCATCCCTGCTTTGCAAGCCCAAGGTCATGAGTTCAATGCCCAGTGCCAGAAAGAAAAAATGGACCTTAAAAGCTTCTGAGGTTCAAATATTATAAAAATTATAGATGCATGAAAAGTTTAGAGGGTGAAAAGGCAACTTCTACTTTAAGGAAAATAAAATGTAAAATACAATCATTGTACAATACTTGAATTGTAAATTAACAATAGTCACAGTGTGAAAATTGGCTATCTAGTTAACACTAAATTGTGATAAAAATACTTGAGAAGACTAGAGCAAAAAACAAACATAAAGGAAAATAAAAAGAGGTGATGGTGGTGACCTAAGGCTGAATCTTTATCTTTTATAGCAGAAAGCCCACAAACGTATGATTAATCAATCATTAGCAGCAGAAGCATAGCATTTGAAAACACTGAAATAAATATGAAAAGAAAAAAATAAGAGGATGAAAGTGATTGTCTTCCAGAAGTATATCCAGGATGAGACCATTTTCAATGTAGTACTTTTAGTTCATCTATCTCTAAGCTATTCTTATGTGCTATGGTGATAAACAACAAACAAACAATAAAGTCTGGAGAGCCAAGCTGCCCGCAGTGCTGAGGAGGAGCTCAGCTTTTGAGGCTGCTGTGCAACTGTCCCCAGTGCTGAGGAGCAGAGCCACCCTCAGCACTGAGGAGGAGACTTCCAGGCCACACTACCACCACACCCAGGGCCTAGGAGGTGAACTGTGCAGGCACCGGCAGCACACCCCCACCCTTGAAATGAGAAGACATGTAACAAATTTTGAAACCAGACTTCCAGATCACCTACAGCAATCCCAAGGGGAAATGAGATGGAAAAATCTGATACTCAACCACCTGGACTCCCTGAACTGGCAACAAAAGAGGATATGGAAAAAATAAAATCAGGAATAACTTCTCAGATAACAGCAGAGATTGTGCCCATAGTGCAAGACATGATTAATAAATCTAGAGAAGACACAGATAAAAAAATAGAGGACCTGAGGAACATGATGGAATCCTAACATAGAAAACAAATGGAATCCATAAAACAGATACAAACAGATTTCCAGGAGATTAAAAACTCAGTTGAAAGTCTACAAAGCAGAATGAGCCAATGTGAGAACAGAATTTCAGATATAGAAGATAAGATTGCAATTAGTGATCAGGAGAAGAAAAATTTCTTTAAAATGGTAAGGGGCCACAAGAAATCAATCCAGCAGCTGCTAGACAATGCAAGGAAGAATAACATGAGACTGACTGGAGTCAATGAAGAAACAGGAGATAGTACAGATGACATAAAAAAATTGTTCGTAGATGTGATGGCAAAAAACTTCCCAAGCAGGGCAAAAGAACTTGGCGTACAGATAAGTGATGCATATAAGACTCCAACTAGCCTTGATCAAAAAAAATCTACATGGAGTCATGTGGAAGATGCCGAATCAGCCCGTTGCAGACAGGCAGGTCTGTGCACGCCCTACCGAGGTCCTGAGTCATGCAGAAGACACAGAATCACCCCACTGCAGACAGGCAGCCACCTGATTCCACATTACCAAGGTGCAGAGGACACCAGACCACCAGACCAAGGTACTGAGTCCCACTGTTCCCGGCCCAGAGGTAGGGGCTTCTGAGCCAAAGTCCCACTGCTCCTGGTCCAGAGGAAGGGGCTTCCCAGTCACCATCCCTCCTGCTGCTCCCAGACCAGAGGAAAGGGCTTTTGGGCCACCATCCCTACTGCTGCTCCCGGCCCCTGTCCCATCTCACCCAGCTCAGAGGAGGTAATCTGTGCAGGCACTAACAGTCCCCCGCCCCAGTTGAAATGAGAAAACACATAAATAAGTCTCAAAACCAGACTTCCAGATCACCTACAGCAACCCCAAAGGGAAATGAAATGGAACCCTCTGATACT
>NW_004624788.1:14442898-14456426 GCF_000247695.1 Heterocephalus glaber | reverse complement strand
TAGAACTCTTGAAGACATCGGTGTAGGAAAAGATTTTATGAACAAAACCTCAGTTGCCCATGAACTAGCACAAAGAATCAGTAAGTGGGGGTTCTTCTTACTAAAAAGCTTCTTCACAGTAAGAGAAACCACCAACAGTGTGAAGAGACAACCTACAATTGGGGAAGAAATTATCACCTGCTCTGCCTCAGACAAAGGCCTACTGTCTCGAATTTATAAAGAACTTTAAAAAAATCAGACCTCTCAAATGTAAAGACCCAATCCAAAAATGGGCATCTGAAATGAACAGACATTTCTCAGACAAAGAAGTAGAGATAGCAAATAAACATACGAAAACATGTTCAACATCACTGGTCATTTGAGAGAAGCAAATGAAAACAATGCTAAGATTCCACCTCACCCCAGAAAGAATGGCTGTTATCATGAAATCAACCAATAACAAATGCTGGCCAGGCTGTGGGGAAAAAGGAACCCTGCTCCACCGCTGGTGGGAGTGTAGACTGGTGCAAGTACTGTGAAAATCAGTATGGAGATACCTCAAAGATCTAGGACTGGAAATCCCATTTGACCCAGCTATTCCCCTTCTGGGTATCTTCCCCAAAGAATTAAAAGAATCATACCACAGTGATATATGCTCAACCATGTTCATAGCAGCATAATCTGTAATAGCTAAAACTTGGAAGCAGCCCAAATGCCCATCAACTGGAAACTGGATAAAGATGTGCTTTTTAAAATAAAATGGCATACTACTCAGCCAAAAAAAATGAGAAATTAGAGACATTTATCGCTACATGGATTCACATTGAGGCTATACTCTAACGTGAAATAAATAGGACACACATGTATAAATACTGAATAGTTTTTCTGGTGTGAGTAACTGAAAGTGTAAATAAGGACTAAAAGGTATAATAGATAATGTGAAATAGGAAGAAAAGGGTCAAAGGGGAAGGGAAAGTGGGAGGGGTAGGGGAAAGGAAAGAAGGGAATGGAATTAATATGAGAAAATAGAAAAACGGAAACAGTCTTTGTAAAGAAGGAGGGATGGAGGGGTTGACAGGAAGGCAGGGGAATGGGGAAAATATAAGAATCAGGATGGATTATGTAAAGGTGCAAATTTTCAATGATGAATGTCATTATATTGTATTCTTAAAATGAACCAATAAAATTCATTTAAAAAAAAATGAAGTCCGGAGACAAGGTCAAGTTGGCTCCTTGGAATGATGTAGCTCTTGGCATGAGGAGAAAAACATGGAGCCAATTCATTACATAAGTCAACAGTTCTTCCCTGGACATTTGAAGCTCTTAGATAAATCTAAAACAGTTTTATGAGTTACAACTGAAAATTATTAAGAATTTTCATTACAGTATTTAAAAGGAGAATAGAATGGACCAATACAAGCTAATACAACACTGTTTAGCTGTTACGTACTGGGCTACTATATGAGTATCATTTACCATTTTAAATAAGTGAGTTGCCTGTAGAGTACCTAATGTTGAAGTTTCACAGCATGAAGAAATGTAAATGTAAATGTTGGTTAAAAAGCATACTGAATTTTTCTCAATATTAATGGCTAAATCTTCTATATTAGATGACGTCCTTCTGTTGTTTTAAAAATAAAATTTATTACATATATTTGTTAACATTTAGCCATACCAATTTTGATAAGATTTTGCCATTGGGACATTGCTTAAACCTTAAGTCAAATTTTATATTATTTCAAAGGTAAGATAAAACAGAATAAAACAGTGATTTATAAGTCAGATCACTTAACTCCAGAAGTAGTTTGGACAATGAATACAAATAAACTTTTATAAAAAAAAGAAATGTAATCATAGTATAGCATTTGAATTAACAGTGAACAATGGTTCTAATTTCTTTCCAGTTGTTATAATCATTGAATTACTGTTGTAATTATTTGATAAAAATTAATATAACTTAGATAATTAAAAACATTCTTTTCTCTTATTTGGAAAGAAACTTTAAAAAGTATATGTATGTATATTAATCTAGTAGTCTACCCTCATCTGTGAAGGATACATTACAAAATCCCCAGGGGAATCTTGGAACTACATAGTATTGAACCTTAATATACTATTTTTCCTATACATACTTACAATAAAGTTTAAATTATAAATCAGGAACAGCAAGAAATTAATAACCATATCTAATAATAAAACACAAGAATTATAACAATATATAGAATAAAAGTTATGTGAATGTACTGTTTCTAAAAATACCTTATTGAGCTGTATTCATCGTTCTTTTGTGATAATGTGAGATGATTTAATGCCTATGTGATTAGATGTAGTGAGGTAAATAATACAGGTATTGCGATGTAGTGTTAGGCTACTCTTGACCTTCCCACTTGAACATAATTACTGTGATCCATGGCAGTTGTTGTGATAACCAACATGGCTGTTATGTGACTAATGGGCAGGTACTGAAACTTTGGAAAGTGAAAATATGGTTAATGGAGGACTACTGTGTATCCCTGAAGATTTCATAGCTTATATAAAATACCTACAAATGATTCAGATACAGGTAAGATAGTCTGAAGATTTTCCAGGCTCCTGATCTTATTGGTTTAGCTATTGGCTTCTGAGGGAGGGGACCATTAGGGGTACCTATGCCAAGAATGTGCAGGGCTGGGGATTTAGCTCAGTGGTGCTGCCACCTGCCTTGCCTTGCAAGTTCGATCCCCAGTACCAAAAAAAAAAAAAAAAAAAAAAAAGTGCAGAGCCTAGAGAATGGTCATGTTAAGTAAAGGTCCTGAAGCCAGAGATATGACAGCAAAAGCAATGGGTACATTTTTTGACACCTGAGCATACCAGTGTCATTTAAGGGCTAAGATCTATGCAAAGAATAGTAAAGTTGACTGAGTCAGTATTTTTTAAACTAAAGGTTATAACATAAGTGTTGCTAGCTAATAAAAACAGACATAATGTAGCAACATGAGCCTGCTGTCCTTGAATATATACTTACATTATAAGCAAAATAGCACTATGTGTAGTAGCCAATGAAGCCCTTCATGTTGGGATCTCAGTGAACATTCCTTGCTTCCCTTTCAACATGAAACCCTGGGCCTCTCCTTTGCTCTGTCAGATCATTTTTCATTCCTGGTAAGGGCTTAAGAGGTACTCACACTGCTTCCCCTGCCTTTCTTGTTCAAATGGTAAAACAGCATCTAATCTCTAGAGTGGAGAAACTCTAAGTACTTTACAAAGCCCCCTTCTCATATATCTTTCCTTCCCCATAATTACAGCACACACCAACCACTCTCCTTTGAGTCTCACTGTTTTCAGAATACCTATCATAATAAGACATCTTCTCTTCTACTCTGTGGGTCCTGACATGGAACAGTTGTTAATTCACTCATGCATCAACTGTTACCATCAAAATGCTTGGCACAAAGGGCATTATTGTCTCTCAGGAAAGATCAGCCTACCCAGACATGGACCAGACAAGTGACTAGGCTAAGAAAATATTGGGGCCAAATCCCAGTAATGTTATGGAAATAGCTAGACTTCTTGTGGGTGCCTGGCTCCCAGAGGTTGTGTGACCATCTTTCCAGCATGGATTACTACCTTGCTTATCTTGATTTTTATAACAATATTCCAAGGTGATTTGGGGTTTGTTGGGACCCAGAACTCTTCAAGCACCTGGGTGCCCTAAAATCCAGGCCAGATAGTGTTCCATGAAATTCCTGCCTGACATAGAAAGCCAGTTGTAGTCTGAGTCTATGAATCACTCCTATGAATCAGTCTCTGCTACTGGCTCTCCATAACCTTCTCAAAGCAGACACTGACAACTTCAGATTAGAATCAAGTTAGTTGTGTTCTTCAACTCCTTGACTTTTCTTATAGATTTCTTCCAGGTAACAGCTTCTATTGTCCCCTGCTTCCTCCTTATGGTAGGAATTTTCACCATGACTCCTCAGATGACCCATGACATCTTCTGTGAATGATGTGTTATGCCTCAGAGAGATAGATCTCAGATTTTCACCAATGCTTTTGTCTTGTATATATAACCTAGAAGTACCTGAAGCTGTGTAACAAAACATACCTAATTATGGGAGTGTGTAAGCATGACAATTTAGCTGTAGGTTCATGTACTGATTCAGAGCAAAATCAATGACAGCCTGACTGATCACATGTTGAATCTTGATTTCCACAATCAATGAAATGCATAATTCTATATTTTGGTGCTACTATTAAAAATGTGTGACTTCAGAAATTGAATTACAGAATGATTTAAAAAAATCCTCCATAATAGAGTAAAAATATATACAAAACATGAGATATATTTCCATCATCTTCATATATTACTTCTCTTTGATATAAAGCCGTGGTACAGAGATAGTTCTTAAGATTCTAAAGTCACATAAAGCCAAGTATGCTAAATGAAACTACTGGTCATGATTCTGTAGAAATAAGGGATGATTTCAAAGAAAAGAATGAATGGAGGAAGAAGTAGAGCTAAAACTGAAGGAGTTTTCCATGAATATACAAACATACATGCACACTCACAAACACACATATGAGAGGAAAGAACATTGTATTAGAAATCAGAAACTTAAATTCTTACCCTGATTCTGTAGGAAAGAATTAAAAATTACTGAGTTTTTGTGCACTGTGTTAGACGATTTCTTGTATGTTTCCTCATTTTATTAACAAATGAACATTATGTTGTATACATAAAAGATATTTTAATTAGGACAATCAGGGATAATAACTGGCAACTTAACTGGAAAGAAAAAAATCTTATGCATGTAACTCACTAGTTGTGGAGCTCAATATTGGAACTCTTTTGTCCTCTTATGATCTTAATAATGCAGCGAGATAGGGATTTTTATCCCTTCATTTTTATTGATACTGACTTAAAGCCCAAGGATGTGTAGCTAGTGAGGAAAGAGACAGGAGCAGGGTCCAGATCTACATGGTTCAGAAGCCTAGCTCTCTTCCTCTCTTTCTGAAACTTCTGCATGTCAGCAAATCTCTATTCTGATCTAGTCCAGATTTTGTCCACTGAAATTGAAGATCTAAGATTAGAAGGACATTCATGACCCTCTTAAGCCTAATCATCTTTGATTATTATAAATTAAAATACAAGTATATAATCATGGTCAATGAAGATGAGGGTGTGAGGAAAAGTAGAAGAACTTCTAGACACTAAAGTTTTCTTGAGTAGATTCTTGGGCTGAAACTGTCCTATTCCAACACCCTCTTTGGAAGAGGCATTCTGCTCACATTTTGGTGGATTACCTGTAAATAGGTTCTCATAGTCAACAAATATGAACTGACATTTTCAGGATTATAGAAATGTGGCCTCCCTGTAATAGATTCAAATAATGGATTAGAGACTCTACTGGTCTGTAGCCTAGTGCAAGCTCTTAAAAACAGGCAACATCAAAGTGTGAGAACTACAGTTCTTTCCATTGTATGTGCTATTGCCAAATTTTGTAATTACTGATAATTACTTTCACAATCAGTAATTCATTAGGAGTCAGGACTGTAAACATATAAGCCAGTGCAAATAACACTGCCATTTGTAGTTCTCTTATGTACCTACTGAGGGACTTATTTTTTATTTTGAAAATGACGTTGAAGGGTTGTTCTCCTTTAGTAAAAATAACATTCTAATTTCAGTTGATTGCTTTAAAAGGGAGAGTGCAGCTAGGGTGGGAAGTACAAATGTAAGAATACAAAATTTAAAAAATAGGACAACTTCTATGCATAAATTATCCTATATTCAGATGTTCATAACAGGATATGTACGTATATATACATATAATTTATGAAGACAGCAT
This sequence comes from Heterocephalus glaber, assembly GCF_000247695.1. The sequence continues at coordinate 14,450,619 of NW_004624788.1, read as the reverse complement.
GATGGGGTGGAAAAAATTAAGCCTATTGCACCAAAAGAATTAGATATCTTTGATACCTTAGATAAGGTACTTGATCACTGAGCCACATGAAAGTTAACTTGCAAGATGGCTCGAAGCTGCATCATCTGGAACTCTGAAGAGTGACTTTCTCTGAGATTATAACTTTCATATTCCTTAAAACTGAACCAGGATTGGAGCAGTCATTACCTGAATAAAGCACAGGTCTACATATACCATTTAAGTCTTCTGTATGCATTACTTTCAAATCTCTCCTTTGTATTTACAAACAAGTAAGTTGATCCTTGCTTTATAAAAGTCTACTTGAAATACTTTTTAAAAAGTGAATATGGGATAAAATATTAAATAAATATGTCATTTATAGAAGTCATTCCATAGTTCTTTTATAGATATGAGTCATACTTATCAGATATGTGAAAATTTTATTTAAATAACATTTAAAATTTTATATAAAATTTTATTTGTATATTAATAAGATAAATTAATTGTAGAAGGACCTCTAATCACCTGAGGTGATCACACTGCTAAAAGTTTTAAGAGCCATGGCCAGATGAAAAAAAATTAAAACCACTTGTTAAAGAACTTAGTGTAAACAAAGTTGATCCCACAGTTTTCTAGGAATGTCCATGGTGCAAATTAGGGCCTTCTTATAGAGAGAGTCCCCAGAGAGCTGAATCAAAGGGCTATACTGAGAATGGTTTGGGAGAGAGCAGAAAATATTAAAAATAAAACAAAAAAGTTAATGGGTATACACTCCCATTCACACTATAAAAAATGGGCAATAGAATCAAACCTCATATTTCAGGATGAGGCTCAGAAGCTGTCAGCTCTATTAATACTGGTGTGCTCTGTGTCCTTGCCTTCATTTGCCAATTTGATATTGGGGAGATGGGGCAAAGAAGAGGCTGAGGTTGCAGAGGACCTTGGAACTTGGCCTTCCCTAGAATTCTCAGGAGGGAGAGGGAACAAAGTACTCTTCACTTACACGCTGGTACTGATATTTCCCACTTGGAGCAAGCTTCCAGTGACTTTTTAAAAATCATTTTCACAACAGCATTGGAAATACTTTATCATCATTTACAGTGGTATTTTTAAAATGTAGTTTGAGGGCAAAGTAACTGAAGACATAATTACCAAGAGGAAGGTAGATAGCTCTCAATTCCTTTTTTGAAAAACACCTATTCCAAGAGTCTGGAGATTTCAGCAGCAAGAGGAGGGTCTCTTCAATATAAAACCCTTCAACAATAATGTCAAGCTTTGCTATAAGATTAGAATTTTTTTTCAACTTCCAATGGACTGTATAAATATAGGTGATGGGCTAGATTTGATCCCTGAGTCATAGTCCCCAGTCTAGTTTTAAAAATTGAGGTGAAATTCATATAACATAAATCACTTAAAGGTAAACAATTCAATTAATTTGGTATATTCATAACATTATCCCAACCTCACATCTATCTAGTATCAAAACATTTTCATCAATCCTTAAAGAAACCTGTATCCACTAAGCAATTGTTTCCCATTCCTCTGTATTCTGAGCCTCTGGCAGCCAGCATCTGCTTTCTAGCTGTGACTTTCCTTATTCTAGATATTTAATATAAAAGGAATCATGAAATAAGTGACATTTTGTATCTGACTTCTTTCAATTAGCATAATGTTTTAAGGTTCATCTTCATTATAGCAAATGCCATTATTTCATTCCCTTGAATGTATATGTAATATTGCATTATATACTTGGATTTATGTGTACTCATACAATAAATGAGAAGTAGCTACAATTTGAACTATCAATAAGTGTGGAATACAAAAATTCTTCCCTTACAGAATAAAGGAAACACATCTGAAATAAATCTAAGATTCTTAATGAGGAAACAGTAGAAGTTCCTCCTGGTTAGCAACCAAAATTCTCATATCAGACACCACCAGGCTATCAGACACCACCACTCCTCTGACTACACCCCATGGTCAAGGTTCTCCCCATATTTGATCAATGAGTAGTATTGTGTCAAGGTTGATGATTCCCTTCTCCTAATATGGATATGTTTTTTGACTTCCAAGATAAACACTTCTTGGCTTACCTCTACCACACTGGTCTTTGCTGGTTCTTCTATCCACCTTTAGAAGGATCTTGGTATCAGCCCTTGGTCTTGCTCACTGTCTACACTTACTTCCTGGATCATACCAAAAGATCTTATGCCTTTCATTACAATTTATATGCTGATGAGTCCAAAATTTATATCTTTAATCTAGAGAAGACTCTCAAACTCTAGTCCTACCTATACACCTACACATATAACTATTTGACCTTTTTTTGCCAAATAAAATGTCAAATAAACATTTTAAAGTTAAATTGTCTGAGCGCCCAAATTTAAAGACCCAATGCAAAATTGGGCATCTGAAATAAAAAGACACTTCTCAGATGAAGAATTAGAAATAGTAAATAAATATATGAAAAAGTGTTCAACATCTGTGGTCATTCCTGAAATGCAAATTAAAACAGCACCAAGATTCCATCTTATTCCAGGAAAAATGGCTACTATTAAGAAATCAACCAATAAGAAATGCTGGTGAGGCTATGGGGGGGTGGGGGGAAGGAACCCTTCTCCACTGTTGGTGGGAGTGTAGACTGGTTCAACCACTGTGTAAATCAGTGTGGAGATTTCTCAAAGAACTAAAACTAGAGGTTTCATTTGACCCAGCTATACCTCTTCTTGATATCTTCCCAAAAGAATTAAAAGCATCACACCACAGCAATATGTGCACACCCATGTTTACAGCAGAACAGTTTGTAATAGCTAAATCTTGGAAACAGCCCAAATGCCCATCAACTGACAAATGGATAAAGATGTGATTTTTTTTTAATATACAATGGATTACTACTCTGCCATAAAGAAGGATGAGCTTCAGACATTTATAGCTAAATGGATGCACCGTGAGACTATACTCTTCAGTGAAATAAATCAGACACACACATTTAAATAGTGCATTGTTTCTCTTGTGCGAGAAACAGAAAGTGGAAATAACTGAAATGTAGGGGCAACCCACTTTCTGGTCCCCCTCTGTCTCTCTTAAGCAGAAGCTTTCTTTCTTCCAATAAATTTTTCCAACTCTTAACCTCCATTGTTCTTAGAATTCATTCTTCATTTTCAGAGAACACAAACTCCCATTTCAGATATCTAGCAGGTTTGGGAGTTATATATCTTTCCCCTATATCATTTTGGAGGTCTTCCACTGAGAGTACTGGTCAGAGGTAAGAGTTTGCTTTTGTTCCATAGGTTCTAACTTTGGTCTTTTTGGTTCATAGATTGTTACTATTAATTTCATAGGCTCTGGCCATTTGTTTCATAGATTCTGTTGTTTCATAAATTCTGGCCTTTGTTTCAAAAGTTTCTTGATTTTAGTTGTGTGATTTAAATGTTTGCAAATTTCTTGTTTTTCTTATGCATTGTCTTTTGTTAAAATTATGTTTTATTCTTGTTTTGTATGTGTTGCCTTTGGACTTAGATGCTTAAAAATGTTGTAAAATGGGTCTCTTATGAAATTATCTCAGATAAAGATAGTTCAGGCTTTTATCTGTCCCTTATAGAATGCAAAACAGTGGTTACTCTGCCAGCTAGTAAAACTGCCTTTAGGGCAGCTGCCACTCTCAAAGCAGAGGACAGGTTTCTCCAGTTGGCCTCTGGTGAATCCCCACTCCCATTGACACCAATGGCGGGTGGAACTATGACCAGATAGGCAATTGGGTTCCTTTTGGAGACAGATCTCTGATTGGATGGAACTAGCAGAAACTGAGGTGACAACTTAGGGGTCATGGCCAGGGCTACTCTCTAGTGGATACCCAAAGGTCCCTCAGAAGAAACTAGCTCCCAATAGCTCATCTAGGTAATCAGCAGAAAATCTCCACATCTTGTCCCTATCTGGACTCTTCAGTGAGGTGAAAGGGGAACTCTGTCAGTGATCATCAGATATCCTGTCTCAGAGTGATCTGAAACAATGCTGTCAGAGCCCTTTCTTAAGCCTCCATTAAGAGTTGAGCTACAGGTTTGGACTGCTTTCTCTACTACTAGTAAGACCTCTAGACAAATGTAGAAAATAAATCTTTGATAGATTAATTACTATCTGAACCTTCTCTCCCCCTCCTAGCTATGGTCTTCATCATTTATGTGTGTAGGGGAGAAAAATGCCTCTTTCAATAGGTTGTGGACTTTGGAACTTTGACTGTGGACTTAAAGAGTGCTATATGGTGATTTTTGGATGTTTAACAACCTTGAGCTTTATTTGGACTTTTTCTCTCTGCTAGTGAGTTAAAAATTCCCCTTAAACTTTTCTCCAACTTGTTGGGAGTTCATTTGAGAATGCCTTGTAGTCAGACTGCTCCTCCTTCCAGAAAGTCAGACTAAGGCAGTTTACAACAACTGTTTTGTCTTACACTAGGGAAAGTAGCAATCAGTAACTTGCATTTGTGTTTTTACATGCTAGCTAGAATATGAGATTATCTTAGCAAGCCTTTCTCCTCATTCATGTGTGCATAGGAAGTCAATAGTGCCTTTACTATGTAGATTGTGGCTGCTAGAAAGACATATGAGTTTCAAATACTTAGTGAATTTAAAATGGACCTTAAAGGAGTAGGCTTGTCTTGCTAATAAAAGTTGCCTAAATGACTAGATAGACAACAGAAATTTCTCAGTGCTTTCTCTGACCTAGGGCCCAGGGCAGAATCTCTGACTTACCATCTCTGGAGGTGATCTCTTTTGCAGGAAAAGTGCCCTAATTTGTTGACCTCTTCCCCTCTCTTTTTCAAGGAACCAGAAAGCAGTGGTTTAAATCTCTTGGTTTGTTAGTAATACTTCCTTCTCTAAACATGATTATGGATGAAGTCAACTGTAACTTTCCCTTTAAGAGTGCCTGCTGTAGTAAGGATATGAGTTACCTGAGGAAGATAAGATCGAGTGCTGGTAAAGGGTAGATAGTCCAGTCTGGTTTTATTTTTTGGTTCTCTATCCAGATGGTAGCTATCTACCCTGGAGTGGTATAAACCTTGGGAAATCCCCTGGGGATGCCATATTTGTTTCTCTTGTTTCAGTTTAGGAGCTCCATATCTGAATCTCTTACTCCTTTGGAATATATTAAGGAACACTTTAATATTTCTCTATACCCACATGTGGTGTTCCTACCTCCTAAAGCCAAATACACAGAGGAAAGTACTATGATGCTATCTCACAATTAGAATTATACTGTAAGAGAGAAAAAATGGTCAAATCTTATTTTGAGATTTTCTTTATATTAAGAAGTAGTTCTTGCTTGTTCAAATATAAATGTGGGACAGAAAAATGAGAGGCACCTCACCCTTTAGACCTTCAGTACCTCTAAGCCTGAGGCTACTCCTTGCCCTAAGCACCACTTACTAAGGGTGAGTTTCTAGGCCAGCTGTAATTAATTTCTGTGAGGCTATATCCATCCTTAGCCAAGTTGTTCAGGTCCTTCAAAGACAACACCCCTTGCAGGAAGTAAATGGCAAATGGGACTACCTGTGTGCATGTGTCTTTTTCTCTCAGTAATCTTAGACAGATCAAATGAGACTTAAAAGTTTTCAGATGACCCTGATGTGTACATTGAGGTTTTCAGAGGATTTACTCAGACCTATGGACTAGATTAGGAAGATGTAATGTTGGTCTTAAATCAAACATTGATTTCTAATGAGAGACAAGTAGCATCACAAGCTGCTACTACATATAGAGATAAATATCTTAATTTTGGAAGCTCAAAAGACAGGCAGCCAAGGGAATAACCAGTTCCTACTGGAACACAAGCAGTACCCATACAAGACCCCTACTGGCCTGCCAATCAGATAGGAGATTAAATAATGACATTTTCAGGCATGTATTCTTGAAGGTCTAAGAAACATGAGAACTAAGTCCTTCAATTATTTTAAATTATCCACTATTTATTAGGAAAAATAGGATATCCCTACATCCTGATTTGATAAAAGGAAATACTATAGTTTTTCCCAAGTCACAGTCTTGCAATATGTAGATGGTATGCTGTTATGTGCCCCCTTAGAAGAGCTTTGTGGCCAAGACATCTGCTCTGCTGAATTTTCTAACAGACAGGGGTTATAATGTTCCTAGATCTAAGGCACAGCTTTGCAGCCTTGAGGTAAAATATTTAGGCCTTATTATATCTAAGGGAACCCAAAAACTCAAGGAAGAAAGAATTAAATCAATTCTTTCCTTTCCACAGCCCAAGACTCTAAAACAGCCAAGAAGATTCCTAAATATTACAGGCTTTTTTTGCCTTTAGATAGAAGCAGGATATAGTGAGTTTGTGTGACCCCCTCGATCAGGTTATGAAAAACCCTAAAAGACAGATGCCCATATTTTAACCTAGGAACCTGGTTCCGAGACCACATTCCAGAAGCTCAAACAAGCATTTCAAAGTGTCTGCCTACAGGACCCCATCTCAGTTTGTATGTTAATAATAGGTAAAACATGGCTTTGGGGGTGTTTCTACAAGATCATGGAGCTGGTCAACACCCTGTAGAGTATTTCAATCATAAATTAGATATTCAGATATTAGATTCAGAGTAATTCATTAAAAGGGTAAGCCCTAAACAATACAGTTAGAACACTTTCATTCTATTTCAAGAGGCAAAAACAGCCATTTGGGTTCTTTGCTAATTGGTTTGATTTTTCTGCTTGGCAATGCAGTGGGAGTCAATCATAGCTTTTGTCTAAGCTAAGATGTTTTGCTAAGGATCACAGACCCACTCTGGAAAAGCTCCTGATCTTAATTGTCCTTCCACACCTGAAATGGTTAAGATTTAGTTCTTGTGCCATACTTAAAGGCACTCTTCTGTCCCTTCTCCACTGCCCTGCCCCTGAGAAATAATGCAGTTTGATTCAAGGTTCCCTTTTCTGTGGCTGCTGGATTTCAAGACAAAGCTTCCAGAATGTTGAGTTTCCCCTCCCTGGAATCCTTCCAGAGTAAAGCTAACCTTCACTTATCTCTGGGCCATATAGAAAACTGGTCTAGGTTTAATCCTGAAACTCTTTAAAAAAATAAATGTAAAAGTTTTAGTTCAGATTTATCTGTCTTTCAGCCCTCAGGCAAAATTAGAGAAGGGTAAGAACAGCTAACCTGATCCTGGCCACTTCCTTGAACCTCTAGTCTGCTGCCACTGGCACTGGATGAGATAAAGTCTAAGAGACACCTTAGATTGGGCATAGAACAGGAGGGATAGTCAGGGATGCCTTCTTTTCCTTTGTTTTTTTTTTTTTTTCCAAAATGGGAAAAACTGTCATAGGTAGACATCTGAAGAACAGCAGGTTGGAGCCTTGGCAGGCCTTCTTCCCTCACTGCTTGGAATTCATACTTAGCTCCAAAGAGTGTCACCTAGTCTCTTCTACATGCAAACCTGGCCTGAGTGGACTCCACTGGAGATAGTTAAAATTATCTTTAATGGTCTGTCCCTTTAGAGGGAACAATTACATGTGACTATCAAACAACTATGGTTATCAAAGCAACAATGAGAAGCCTGAATAGCTGGGTATTCCAGTCAGTTAAACTATCAGCTTAGAGCCCATTTTAAAACCATTTTTGCTTTTACAGGCATAGAAGATTTTTATTCTTTTTGATTCTAATTACAAGAGATCTCTGTTAATTGATCTACAAAGTTCTAACTAGTCTTTTTTATAGTTATAAATCTA